>QXTE01000072.1:1999713-2069300 GCA_003942145.1 Platysternon megacephalum
CACCCCCCCCCCCCCCCCCCCCCCTGCCGAGACTGGAATTTCTGGAGCATGTCCTCCTCAAATGGCATGACCCAACCCATCATCTTAAATCCAGTTTTGCTAGTTAATTGGCAGTCAGGAGCAAACCCAGCTCAGCAGCATGGTCGATCCCTTGCATCCAAAACAGCAAGCACAACCATTCACACTACTAAAAGGTCAATTGGTGCATCGCACTGCCTCTTACTGGCCAGGGTGCACAGCGGGAAGGACGTAGATAGCTTTCCTTTCTTGTTATGCTGTTATTTCCTGTTACCTGCAAGTATCCCCTGACCTATTGGCAACTCAAACATGGGCAGGGAGAGGCGAGATGAGGAAGCAGTGTACCCTGCTCAGTGAGTGGGACCTCTGTGAGTGATCTGAGTTTCCATCAGGAGGTTGTGGCTTCACACTGCCCCCAGTGCAGGATTGTACACCTCTACCTCGATATAACGCTGTCCTCGGGAGCCAAAAAATCCTACCGCGTTATAGGTGAAACCGCATTATATCGAACTTGCTTTGATCCGCCGGAGTGCACAGCCCCCCCCCCCCCCCCCGGAGCACTGCTTTACCGCGTTATATCTGAATTCGTGTTATATCGGGTCGCGTTATATCGAGGTAGTGGTGTATCTATAATAAGGTATGTCTGGTCCAAAGACAGCCACCTTACGCTCTGTGATCAGGTCATCATTCAAGACTAGCAGTCTGCATCTGGCTACACTTCCATCTGTACTGATACTCGTTAGATAATTTCCTTGCATTTCTTCCTGCAGCTTTACAGCTGCCTGTCTTCTTAGCGGCTTAGTCACAGTGGGCAAGTTAGAGATCATTCAGGCTTTGGCTCAAATTAAGAGTGAGGAGGACTCCTTGGGGGAAGGGGGAAGAAAAGGCTTAAATGCCATTATTTTAAAGCTAATAATAATATGTCCCTCTTGTAAAGGAAAACTTCCCTTTATTAAAGAAGATAGGCATAGTTACCCACCTCCCTGATTACATTGCCCTCATTACCACTACAAAAGTGATTTTTCCTCCAATGTGATATATGCCATCATGTTCCAGCAATGCCCCTCTGCCATATACATTGGCCAAACTGGACAGTCTCTACACAAAAGAATACATGGACACAAATCAGACGTCAAGAATTATAACATTCAAAAACCAGTCGGAGAACACTTCAACCTCCCTGGACACTTAATTTTGCAAACTAGACACCATTAAATTAGGCTTGAATAAAGACTGGGAGTGGATGGGTCATTACACAAACTAAAAACTATTTCCCTATGCTAATTTTTCCCCCTACCGTTACTCACACCTTCTTGTCAACTGTTTGAAATGGGCCATCCTGATTATCACTACAAAAGGTTTTTTTCTCCTGCTGATAATAGCCCACCTTGATTGGATTTGTCTCTTTAGAGTTGGTATGGCAACCCCCATCTTTTCATGTTCTCTGTATATATATATCTTCCTACTGTATTTTCCATGCATCTGATGAAGTGGGTTTTTGCCCACGAAAGCTTATGCCCAAATACATTTGTTAGTCTCTAAGGTGCCACAAGGACTCCTTGTTCTTTTTGCTGATACAGACTAACACGGCTACCCCTCTGAAACCTTCTCCTCCTTTGGTATTCTACTGTTGAGAATAGCCCACTTCCACTTTAATTGAATTGTCTTGTTAGCACTGACTTCCCAGTTGGCAAGGCAACTCCCATCTTTTCATGTACTGTGTATATATACCTGCTACTGTATTTTCCACTCCATGCATCTGATGAAGTGGGTTTTAGCCCACAAAAGCTTATTCCCAAATAAATTTGTTAGCCTCTAAGGTACCACATGGACTCCTCGTTGTTTCAGCAGCAGTGTTTCTGTCTCATGGGGTATATGTGGCTTAACAGGAGAATGGAGGATTTGTAAGGTTCCATGCAGCTGGACAGATGCTGGGAGGGAAGGGTAGGGGAGAGGTTCTTGCATCACAGTCATGACAGGCAGCTGAAGCAGAAAACTCCCACAGAGGACTTTGGGACAAGGCCCCAGAAGCTGCAGTATGAAAAAGGCCTCGTTTAATGTTGGGAATGGAGGGATTTAGACCTTGTGCCTGAGCATGAACATCCCAAGGAGGGACAAGTGCAAATTCACCACAAAGAGCAGGACGAACTCCAATTAAATGGACATTGATAGATCCAATCTGATCTAAAACTGTTGCAAGCTATGGACCTGCCATCAAATGTCAGCTCTTGGACACTAACAAACTGCCTTGGGTTTGAAGTGGTGACCTCTGGGTAAAGGGCTGCTGGCAGAGTCAGGGCAAGCAAACGGCATAGGAAAGTTGGGACTAATTGGTGGGTGTTTAATAAATAAAATAAAATCCAATAACACTGCTGAGAAGGAGTCTTTAATTTACATGTCTTCGCTCCTACTTTAGAATATGCAAAGCCAGAGACCCTATATTGTGGGCCAGATCCTCAGCTGGGGTGAAGTTAAAGTTGGTGCAATTAATGAAGCTATGCTGCTCTAAATCAGCTGTGCATCTGGCCCATTGTTTTAAACGTTTTCTTGTATTAATCCCATTCAGCTTTGAATGGTTGGAAGACAACTTCCTGGGAGTTACCTTGGGATTGTTCATCTTGTTCCCCCTGGTCCGAGAACTAGCATTTTTTCAGGGGGAAAAAATCAGACTGCATTTTTTAAGTCCCATACCTTTCTATGTACCGGAAGCAGCTTTTCTAAACCAAGTTGTAGGAGCTGTTGAAAATGGCTTAATGCTTCTGCCTTTTCTTTAGATGTTCTGGGGGTCAGTTAAGTACTCCCAAAAATCAATTGTTCCTTTTCAACCCAAGGATTCTTACCATCAAAGAGAATCGGACCAATACTGGATATAGACTGTAAGCTCTTTGTACCAGTTCAGTAGGAGCCCCAGAGTGCTGTACTGATAATTAATATATTAATGATTTGGAAAAGGGGTGAGAAGTGAGGTGGCAACTTGCAGGTGGTACAAATGAGATTAGTAAAGACCCAAGAAAACTGAGTAACTTTAGTCACCTAAGTTAATGAGCCACATGATGCCATATACAAGTCCCTGTTAACAACTACCAAGTAATTAATGCTTATTGAAGGCAATCACCTGAACTGCTCATATATCTTACTAGATCCTAAATTAGAATCATAGAACTTAAGATCAGAAGGGACCATTATGATCATCTAGTCTGACCTCCTGCATGATGCAGGCCACAAGAGTTGACCCACCCACTCCTGAAATAACTCTCACCCTTGACTCAGCTGTTGAAGGCCCCAAATCATGATTTGATGACTTCAAGCAGCAGATAATCCTCTAGCAAGCGACCCCTGCCCCATACTCAAAGAAAAGAGATGGGTATCCTAATGGACAGCTCAGTGACTATCTCTAGTCAATGTGCAGTTGAGGTCCAGAAAACAGAGAAAGTGAGGATGCCTAAGGACTGAGAAAATAATGTGGAAGAAATTGTGCTATTATATAAATGAAGGGTATATCCCCATCTACAATGATACTGTGTTCAATTCTGATCATTATTCTCAATAAGGATGGATGAGACACAGGGAGTTTCAGTGGCAGACGATGAAAATGAAGAGGGACCTGGAAACACTTGCATTTGAAGAGAGATTTTAAAAATTGGGCCAGTTTAGCAGAAGAAGGAGACAAATATGAGGGAATATGATGGAAGTGTACAAATTTAAAAATGGTCTATTCTCCCTTTCTGATCACACCAGAATGAGGTGACTTCCAATGAGACTGAAAGATTGCCAATTCAAAACCAAAAAGAAAATATCCTTTCATACAATGCACAATTAGACGTGAACTCATTGGTGCAAGGTAGTGTTAAGGCCAAGAGCTTAGTAGGATTCAAAAATGGATTTGATATTTATATGGATAATACAAATGTCCAAAGTTATAATTGACAACATTTTGGAAGGACATTAAATCTCATGCTGTAGGGCATATGCCAAAGTAACTATTTGAAGTTAGGCACAAACTTTTCCTGGGACCAGGTTAGTCTACAATTGTCTGCTTCAGAGTTTCTTCTTTCAAAGCAGCTGGTATTGGCCACTGTCAAGGACAGGTATTGGAGGGGTAGCCGTGTTAGTCTGGATCTGTAAAAAGCAACAGAGAGTCCTGTGGCACCTTTAAGACTAACAGATGTATTGGAGCATAAGCTTTCGTGGGTGAATACCCACTTCGTCAGACGCATGTAATGGAAATTTCCAGAGGCAGGTATAAATATGCAGGTAAGAATCAGTCTGGAGATAACGAGGTTAGTTCAATCAGGGAGGGGGAGGTCCTCTGCTAGCAGTTGAGGTGGGAACACCAAGGGAGGAGAAACTGCTTTTGTAGTTGGCTAGCCATTCACAGTCTTTGTTTAAGGACAGGATGCTGGACTGGATGGACTGTTGATCTGATTCAGTATGGTTCAAATGTCACCAAAGTGTAAACCCCTACCTCTCCCCAAGAGAGACATCACTTACAAGTATTTTAAAGTTGGGTCAAAGGTCAGGGATTTTCTCTCACTATGTGTATAGTCTTTAACACTGTGCAGGCTTTAGCTCCTGTTTGGGGCCTTTGTATATTACTCTCTACAAATAGCTGAAAAAATATTTATATGCCATATTCTTACCTATGGCAAGTATAAACAATGCTGCTATGCACTTACCTTCTTAACTTGAGGATATTATAGTATGACATTAAAATTGGACAGAACATGCTGCTAGTGGCTTGTCTGAATTTACGCAAATCTATGAAAATGTGTCACTTTACGAGTGACTCCTTTTACAGTTAAGGATGTTGGCAGATAGGGAATGATTACACTGACATCAGATTCAGCAAACTATAAATCTTGCAATTCTTCTGACTTTATCAAAGTCTTCATGCCACAGTTTCACCACTAGGTGGCTTTTTAACAAGCCAGGTACTGGCAGTTGCTTTTCTTTCCTTGGTGCATCACGTATTTCGTAGTGGCTGGGATCTGTAGTTGGTTAGCTCTGTGATTATTACATCTTCAGCCTGCTCCAAAAGGATTTTGGGTTGAAGAACCTCCTAAACTCTATGAAAGATAACAGAAATTGAATAAGGAAAGAGCTGATATAGCAAAGGATTTCCTCTGTGCCCCTAGCCAATAGAGGATTCTTACTCACAATTTCCAGTACATTGTCCATTTTATTTTTAGACTGCCCAGGTGCTGGGGCTTCCACCATTTTCTCATGGGAAATCATTCCTTAACATAATTGATCTCACCATCAGTTTATTTTCCTGATATTAATTTTAAATTTGCTCTTTATTTAGGTAATTTAAACCTGACAAGAATCTCTCCCCAGGGAAACAGGTGATCTCTTTAGCAACCTCTGAAAATGTGTCTTGCCAAGAATTACAATGCAGAAGGCGTAAATATTTATTTCATATATCAACACTCAAAGTAAGCTAACCCTGACGTCTTTTAAACCTAGGGTGACCAGATGTCCTGATTTTATAGGGACAGTCCCAATTTTTGGGTCTTTTTCTTATATAGGCTCCTATTACCCCCCACCTCCTGTCCCGATTTTTCACATTTGCTGTCTGGTCACCCTATTTAAACCAGCACAACTAGTTTGCAGGACACGACTTAGCTCCTTTTTTTCTTAGGAGGAGGGGACAGAAATTAATGGAGCCAGTGATGAAATCAAAGGGGTGGTTGGTTATCAACCTAGTGCAGCAATCCCTGAGGGGGAGGGGGTTGCCTATCGCTGTTTCATGCAGTGTTGTAGCTGTGTCTGTCCAGGATAGAGAGAGAAGGTGGGTGAGGGAATCTCTTTTATTGGACCTACTTCTGTTGGAGAGAGAGACAAGCCTTCGAGCCACACAGAGCTCTTCTTCCTAAAGCTGAAGTAAGCTCGAAAGCTCGTCTCTCTCACCAACAGAAGTTGGCCAATGCACATTACCTCCCCCACCTTGTCTCTATACCTGTTCCAGACATGGTGAGATTGCTCAGTAAGGAAGGTCTGGCCTTTCTAAGCTCCTTGAAATCACATCAGCATCTTTTTCCAGTCTGGCCATCCGAGCTGCCCTAGCAGTTAGAACCACCCTTATGGTGACATTGTTGGTCTTTTATCAGCCATCCTCTCCGGAGAGGAAAGACTCTCTAAGCCACGGCCTACACCTACCTGTGCCCTTTGCATCTCCACTTGAACCATGCCCTCTAGACAGCTTTGCCTGTGGCGACACCCAGCGCATGCTCCTCCTTCCAGCCAAAGACAAAAGCTGAAGGGCATCAGAGGAACAACACCGCCCACCCCAACTGCCACTTCTCCCTTTCTGACTGCAGCACCCAGCAGATCCCCTTTGGTTTCCTCCAGCTGCCCGGGTGTTGGGGTTAGTTTAATGCAAGGCTCTGGTACTCCTACAGCCTGTGTGCTGGGGCAGGCCTGGCCTGCTGTCCCTGCTTCTCCTGGGAGAAGGGTGGGGGGGAGGGGATGATTAAGAGAAAAAAATCCCGGGTGCAGGGGGGGTGAGGGCTCTGGGGTGGGGCCAGAAATGAGGGGTTCAGGGAGAGGGCTCCGGGCTGGGACAGGGGGTTGGGGGTTAAGAGAAAATCCTGGGAGCAGGGGGGGTGAGGGCTCTAACTGGGGGTGCAGGCTCTGGGTGGGGCCAGAAATGAGGGGTTCAGGGAGAGGGCTCCGGGCTGGGACAGGGGGTTGGGGGTTAAGAGAAAATCCTGGGAACGGGGGCTCTGGAGCGGGGGGGGGCTGAGAGCCACTGAACCAAACTGTGAACCCTGGATATGAGGGAAACCACTTCAACGCCTCTGCCCTGCGCACCAACGCCCCCGGCCCGACCCCACGAGGCGGGCGGGTCCCCGTGCTGGGGCCGGGTGGGCGCGGTCCCGCTACTGCCCGGCTGCGGGCGGGGAGCGGAGCGGAGCGCGGCGGCCCCGGCCCGGGGGAGGAGAGCGGCTCTGCGGCGGGGCCCCTGCGTGCGAAGCACCGCCCCTCGCTCCCCGGCCGCTGCCGGGCGGAAGCGCGGCGCGTAGCAGCCTCGGGGCCGGGGCCCGGCGGTGCAGGGACCGCCCCGCTTCCCCGCGGGAGGAGGGAGCGGACCCGGCCGGCCCGGGCTGCGGGGCCATGGCGGACGGAGCCCGCGCCCTGCTCGGCAGCCGCGGGGGCAGCCCGGCCTCCAGCCCCCAGCTGGGCGGCAGGAGCCGCTCGCAGCCGCCGCCGGCTCCGCTCAGCGCGCCCGGGCACGGCTTCCGCAGGGTGACCCTGACCAAGCCCACCTTCTGCCACTGCTGCACCGACTTCATCTGGGGGCTGGCGGGCTACCAGTGCGAGGGTAAGAGACCGCCCGGGGCTGCGCCCCTTCCCCCGGGGCTACCCTCGCCGCGCCCTGCCCCGGGGCTACCCCCCTTCCCCCGGGGCTGCCCCCGCTGCGCCCTGCCCCGGGGCCCCCCCTACCCCCTTCCCCCCGGGCTACCCTCGCTGCGCCCTGCCCCGGGGCACCCCCTGCCGGCAGATCCCCCCACCCACCTTCCCCTGGAGCTACCCCGTCCCCCCGGGGCTACCCTCTACCCACCTTCCCTGGGACACCCCCTTCCCCTGGGGCTACCCCGTCCCCCCGGGGTTACCCCCTACCCTCCTTCCCCTGGGGCTACCCCCCCCCGTGCCTTCCCCTGGAGCTACCCCCGCTGCGCCCTGCCCACCCCCAGCCGGCAGATCCCCCCACCCACCTTCCCTGGGACACCCCCCCGTGCCTTCCCCTGGGGTTACCCCGTCCCCCCGTGCCTTCCCCTGGAGCTACCCCCGCTGCGCCCTGCCCCGGGGCTACCCCCCTTCCCCCGGGGCTACCCTCGCTGCGCCCTGCCCCGGGGCACCCCCTACCCCCTTCCCCCGGGGCTACCCCCGCTGCGCCCTGCCCCGGGGCTACCCCCCTTCCCCCGGGGCTACCCTCGCTGCGCCCTGCCCCGGGGCACCCCCTGCCGGCAGCTCCCCCCCCCCCCCTTCCCTGGGACCACCCCTTCCCCTGGGGCTACCCCCCCCCGTGCCTTCCCCTGGAGCTACCCCCGCTGCGCCCTGCCCCGGGGCTACCCCCCTTCCCCCGGGGCTACCCTCGCTGCGCCCTGCCCCGGGGCTACCCCCCTTCCCCCGGGGCTACCCTCGCTGCGCCCTGCCCCGGGGCTACCCCCCTTCCCCCGGGGCTACCCTCGCTGCGCCCTGCCCCGGGGCACCCCCTGCTGGCAGATGCCCCCACCCACCTTCCCTGGGACACCCCCTTCCTCTGGAGCTACTCCCTCCCCCCGGGGTTACCCCCTACCCCCCTTCCCCTGGAGCTACCCCCGCTGCGCCCTGCCCCGGGGCTACCCCCCTTCCCCCGGGGCTACCCCCGCTGCGCCCTGCCCCGGGGCACCCCCTGCCGGCAGCTCCCCCCCCCCCCCTTCCCTGGGACCACCCCTTCCCCTGGGGCTACCCCCCCCCGTGCCTTCCCCTGGAGCTACCCCCGCTGCGCCCTGCCCCGGGGCATCCCCTACCCCCTTCCCTTGGAGTTACCCCCGCTGCGCCCTGCCCACCCCCTGCCGGCAGATCCCCCCACCCACCTTCCCTGGGACACCCCCCCGTGCCTTCCCCTGGGGTTACCCCGTCCCCCCGTGCCTTCCCCTGGAGCTACCCCCGCTGCGCCCTGCCCCGGGGCTACCCCCCTTCCCCCGGGGCTACCCTCGCTGCGCCCTGCCCCGGGGCACCCCCTACCCCCTTCCCCCGGGGCTACCCTCGCTGCGCCCTGCCCCGGGGCACCCCCTGCTGGCAGATGCCCCCACCCACCTTCCCTGGGACACCCCCCCGTGCCTTCCCCTGGGGTTACCCCGTCCCCCCGTGCCTTCCCCTGGAGCTACCCCCGCTGCGCCCTGCCCCGGGGCTACCCCCCTTCCCCCGGGGCTACCCTCGCTGCGCCCTGCCCCGGGGCTACCCCCCTTCCCCCGGGGCTACCCTCGCTGCGCCCTGCCCCGGGGCACCCCCTACCCCCTTCCCCCGGGGCTACCCTCGCTGCGCCCTGCCCCGGGGCACCCCCTGCTGGCAGATGCCCCCACCCACCTTCCCTGGGACACCCCCTTCCCCTGGAGCTACCCTCTCCCCCTGGGGCTACCCCCACTGTCCCTTCCCTGAGACACCTTCTGCCGGGGCTAGCCCCCTACGCCCTGCCCTGGGACACCCCCTGCTGGGGCTACCCTCTGTGCACCCTTCCCGTAGGCACCCCTACCAACGGGTTCGCCTATCCACCTTCCCTGGGACACCCCTTGCCTAGGCTACCCCTAGCCACCTTCCCCTGGGGCTACCCCCCCGTGCGCCTTCCCCGGGACACCCCCTGCCGGGGCTACCCCTACACACCCTGCCCAGGGCTGGCAGGCTACCAGAGTGAGGGTAAGGGACTGTGCCTGGGGCTACCCCTAGCCACCTTCTCCTGGGGCTACTCCTGTGTGCCTTCCCCTGGGGCACCCCTTGCCGACGGGTACTCCTATCCACCTTCCCTGGGGCACCCCTTGCCGACGGGTACTCCTATCCACCTTCCCTGGGACACCCCCTTCCCCTGGAGCTACCCCCCTTCCCCGCCTCCCCCTGGGGCTACCCCCCTACCCCTGGAGCTACCCCCGCTGCGCCCTGCCCCGGGGCACCCCCTGCTGGCAGATGCCCCCACCCACCTTCCCTGGGACACCCCCTTCCCCTGGAGCTACCCCCTCCCCGCCTCCCCCTGGGGCTACCCCCTCCCCGCCTCCCCCTGGCGCTACCCCCGCTGCGCCTTCCCTGAGACACCTTCTGCCGGGGCTACCCCCCTACGCCCTGCCCTGGGACACCCCCTGCTGGGGCTACCCTGTGTGCACCCTTCCCGTAGGCACCCCTACCAATGGGTTCGCCTATCCACCTTCCCTGGGACACCCTTTGCCTAGGCTACCCCTAGCCACTTCCCCTGGGGCTACCCCCCGTGCGCCTTCCCCGGGACACCCCCTGCCGGGGCTACCCCTACACACTCTGCCCAGGGCTGGCAGGCTACCAGAGTGAGGGTAAGGGACTGTGCCTGGGGCTACCCCTAGCCACCTTCTCCTGGGGCTACTCCTGTGTGCCTTCCCCTGGGGCACCCCTTGCCGACGGGCACTCCTATCCACCTTCCCTGGGGCTACCCCTGGGCACCCCCTGGCGGTAGGTACCTCTATCCACCTTCCCCTGGGGCTATCCCCGTGCGCCCTACCTCGTGTGCGCCGTTCCCCCTAGGCACCCCCGCCGGTGGGTTCTCCTATCCACCTTCCCTGGGACACCCCTTGTCGGGACTACCCCTGAACACCATGCCCAGGGCTGGCAGGCTACCAGTGTGAGGGTAAGAGACCCCTGCCTGGGACACCCCTGTGCATACTGCCCTGGGGCCACCTCCTGCCCGGGAGGCTACCAGTGTGAGGGTAAGAGACCCTTCCCCAGGACACCCCCTGCCCAGGTCTACCCCTACACACCTTCCCTGGGACATCCCCTGTGTGCCCTGCCCTGGGGCTACCCCCTGCCAGGGGTACCCCCTACACACCTCTTCCGGGGCTGGCAGGCCCTGTGCCCAGAGCACCTCCTATACACCTTCCCTGCCTGGGGGTTACCCCTACATACTCTACCTAGGCCTGGTGAGCTGCCAGTGCCAGAGACCCCTCCCCAAGGCACCACCATACCCCTGCCTGAGGCTATTGGCCTTCCCCAAGGGCTTGAGGGCTACCAGTACCAGGGTAAGAGTTTTCCCCAGCCTGGTTGTGTGTGCGTGTCTCGCATTGTTGGTGGAGCCCGCCTCTTCGCCCGCTTGCCCGGAGTCCTCATCTGTGAGTGTCTCGTGAGGGCAGAGGGCTGCTCCCTTCCCAGGGCTTCAGCCTGTCTGTTTCAAACTGGGGTCTGTTCCGTTTCTCACACTCTTTCTCTGTGGTGTGTTCACGTCTCAGAGCATCTCTTCCCAGAGGGTGCCTCTTTATACACCTGATTTGGGTCTGGGCGTCTCTACAAGTTATTGCTTTTTTGGTGACTTCTTGTGTCAGTTATAACTTGGTAAGGTTCAGGTGTCTAGCCTTTAAAATGTGTGAGCGCCCCAACTGGATTGATTTTCCCAAAGTGCCTGCTCTGTGTACGCTCGGGCTCAACCAGAAGTTACAAGCTTGATGGGTGGGGGTGGGAAGGAAAAATCACTGTGAAATTCTCTGGCCTGTGCCCTGCAGGTGGTCAGACGACATGATGGTCCTGACCTTAAAAATTGTGAGTTCTACCCTGTTAAATGCTCTAGCAACATTGTCATGATTCAGCCTTGCTCATATCCATGTTCAGTAACAATGAGTGTGTCGATTGCTAAGGGAGAAGGGTCACTTTCTGTCTGCAATGAATGATGTGCCCCAAAATCTGATATAGTTGAGCAATCTTGTAATTTGGGGGGTGATGTTCAGCATTTGCCTTTTGCGAAGCATGGATGTATGGCTCTCCAGAAAAGGTTCCCAAATGTTGTGGCACTGTGTGGGCAACTTTCTAGGAACCTTACAGGTGCACCTAATGTGCAGATAAATGTATATAGAACTTGTGTGGCTTAAAAAAAAAAAAAAAGGTCCTAAAACTAGAGAGGAACAGCTAGTTGGGTTCCTTGGGAAGCTGTCCATGACCAACGTCGATAAGATAGTCCTTCATAGATGGAAGGCAGAAAAGGACATAAAACCCAGCTTGTTTTAATGCAATATACTACAAAGACTTGCATCATTTAAAAACAATTATGGGATGCTCTTCTCTGTTCCATCCTCTTACAAAAAATATCTTCTGTCTGTTAGTGGCAGCCTTGCAGTTTTATCTTCTATCTTTTTCTCCTCTCATTCCTCAAAGCTAGTAGCTATTGTAATATTGGTCTGTAAAATCAGCTAAGAGGGCTTCTAGGACCCGACACCCCCTCNCCCCCCCCCCCCCCCCCCCCCCCCCCCCCCCCCCCCGGCATTAAGGTAAAGAGAATTTAGAATTGTAGCTTTGGGTTGTTATATTGTGTTTGTGTGGGAGAAGTAACTGACAGGTAGTCTCATAGCCTTGTGAGCTGAATCTCTGCATTTGAGAGATGGCAAATCAGGGGGGCTCTGGGCTTCGTTTTTGAGATATCGAGGGCTGCGCTTTGAGTGTCTTTCTTTTAACTTGTGAAACTATAAACAAAAATGTAGTTTCTCACAAAATAAAGCAGGCCTTGGATAACAATTGTGTAGCCTTAGTATTTATGATAGCTAGCATGGTTTACTGGGTGCTCTGGGGTGAAAGAAGCAGCAAGCTGAATTCAACAGAAGCCTCTGTGTTCTTTTACCTGGTGAGGGACAGTCTTGTGAGAATGGAAATTGTTGTCTTAAAGTTGTGCACTTCCATATGATGAAAACTTTTATTTAAAAAACATACTTTGAGTTAGAAATAACACTGCAGTACAGAAAAGGTTGTATTTTGTCAGGAAAATAGAATTATAAGAAAGCAAGTTTATTACTTTATTTTTACAACCAAGGAGAAGACTTTAACTTTTCTAGAACTTGATTTATTTATACTGTCTTGTACTGGAAGGTTTTGCTAGATAGCTTAAAAAAAGGAAGATGATTATCTTCAATCAGTCTTTCTCCTGGAATTATGAAAATGTTCAGCTGCCTGTTTTGCGCTTCTGAGTTTCAAACAGCTTTGATGTGTCAATGTGTGAGAAGAACAGGAAGACTTTAGTCCATATTGTTGTTTTCATTCTGCACTGAACAAAATAGAAAAAAAAAAAAAGAGAGAGAGAGAGAGAACCTGTTGTGGAGGCTCGAAAGTGAACTACTGCTCAAAGATTTGATACACATGTGCGGCAGTATACTTAATGTACTATGCTTTAATTTGAAAACTGCACTAATAATCTGGTATTCTGATCATCAGTGAAGTCTGGCAGGTTAGAAATCCTGAATAGTATTTATCAATACCATTGTGTAATTGACCTATGGCATATAGGAGTGCCCTACGTTGAGCCCTTAAGAGGTGTGTATTATTTAATCATTTGCTTAAAAAAAAAAGTCCAACAGGATTTGAAAGTTGCACTTGACACACATCAGTCTGAAGACCTTGCCTCTGCTAGTCAAGGGGAACAAAAAGTGTGCTGTCATATCCCACATGCCTTCACTTTAAAAGAATAAAATAGTAGTTTGTTGTTCATACGCACTGTATTTAACAATAACTATCTATTTTCTATTAGATTTTTTCCAAATAATTTATTACTGAGCAAATAATAAGAAAAATAATTATCAGGTATATTATTAGATGCATTTTACTGGTATTTGACTAATATACTTACAGCTCTCTAGCTAGTCACATAACACAAAAAATTGTCAAATTATTCAATGATTACTGGTGAAATTTCTTGAATGTTCTTAGGTGACTAGTGCTCAGTAATCCTCTACTTAATAAATAGTTTTTGCTTTTGCTAATGTATGGAGAAGGAACTTGATCAACTCAGCTTTTGATCAACTTAACCCAAACAAACCCAGTGAGGATAAAATTGCAAACTTCAGGACAATCAGCCTGATAGTGAGTGAGTGTGTGTATAAAAAACCATCATTGGATGAATTTGTGGTTAAATGAATTCAGTGTATTCCTAGCCAAATGAAAGATTAGGTCGATGCAGTTACCTCTTTTCTATGAGGAGATAAAGTGGGTGTAGAGGCAGCTGATCCTTTTTGTTATTTAGACACCTTTAATAAATATGCATAAGCTTAAATATCAGAAGCTGTTTCCTAACGTTAATGAGTTTACAGTGCGTAAGGTTGTGTAGTGGTTTCTTTTCTAACTCCCCATTTTCAGCTGCTCAGTGTTTTCTGAAACTTTCACCCTCTGTGATGAAGTTCTGTATACTTGGTTTCTGTTCAAAATAATTTTTTTTTTTTAAGTTTGAGCAAAATTAGTGGTGGTGTGTTTGAGTATTTAAAAAGAATACACTTTTCCTTTTATAAATCCAAACACAGTTCTTCAGCCTTTTGTGTTTGGAGCATCTTTATAGTCTAAAGGGCTAGGGGTTGAAATTTAATTATGTGACACAAGTACACCGCTACCTCGATATAACGCCACCCAATATTACACAAATTCGGATATAACGCGGTAAAGCAGTGCTCTGGGGGGCTGCGCACTCCGGTAGATCAAAGCAAGTTCAATATAACGCGGTTTCACCTATAACACGGTAAGATTTTTTGGCTCCCGAGGACAGCGTTATATCGAGGTAGAGGTGTATAACTCTGAAAATCACATGCTCCACATACATTGTCCACTGGAGTTCTCACTGAATTTGTAACTTTTGCAGCTAAGGGAGGTTGTCTCCGTGGTTGTTTTTACCTCAGCCAAGCAGACAAATAATATTCAGACCCTTACGTACAGGACTTATTGACCCACACTCTCCAAAGCCTGGACAGTCATTAATTTTTATGACAAACTCCTTTGTTGACTGTATTGAGTGAGAGTTGTACCTTATCAGAGGTGGGGAGGGAGAGGTAGTTTAAGTCATGTCTACTAGTTTTTCATTTTGTCCCTTTACAAAAAAGTCAAGAATCTTTCTTACTATGTAAAGTCTTCCATATGTAATGAACAGGGTCAGAATTGCAGTATATGCATTTCTCATCAACAATGCAAAGTACAGCCAATTAAATATTTACTCATTATTGTTTATATTTTATAGTTAGGCGTTTTTGAAGATTTCTTCCTACCCCAAATACTTTCCTCTGCAGTGCTTCTCTTCATAATAGCATTAAAGCCTCTTTTATTGGCTTGAAAATAATCAACATTTAGAGTAGAGGAGCTATAGGTTTGTGTGGAGCTCAGATACTTCCATTGCTGCAAATCTCTGTAATACGAACTTTAGTTCAATTTGTTTTATTTTAACCAAATTTGAAAATATATATATATTTTTTTAGGTTAAGGAATATGATAAACGAGCTTTAGCGGGGGGAAAAGACATTGGCTTAAAATTAAATGTAATTTCATGGTTGTATTTTTGGGTGCATAAGTGTTTCACTAAACTTTTTAGTGATAGCTTACAGTGAATGAATGTCGGTGTCGGTTAAAATCTGTGTGCTTTTTTGGACAAATACTGCATTCATTTTATCTGGACAGCAGCTACTGCAAGTGAAATGATACTGTAGAAATTAGGCTAGCTTTCGTGTATTCAGGCTTTGTATTCTAAGTAGATCACCCAAAATGACTCTAAGAAAACTTCATAGAAGCATAATCCTTCAGTACTTTTGTCTTTTGATCTGCCTTGACGTTGTCTGAAAACACGAGATTCTTCCAAAATAAGATGGATTGAAAGTAGAAATGTATAACATAAACAAAGCTAAGTAACACATCTGTAAAAAGGCTTTTCCTTGAGAACCTTTTGTGGTTCTGATCTGATCGTACGTCGGTCTGTCGTGTGTTCTGTTACTACACTTGAATTTGGAGATGTCTACACAGCATCTCTATAGCAACCCAGAGACGCACATTCCATGCATCTTTTGGTTGGAGTCTGACTACTTCCCAACGTCTGTGTGTAACTGGAACCCACACAGGAAGGGTGTGTGGTTGCTCTGAGTCTTGGGTTTGGTTTAGAGCTGGGAGCTAGACGAACAGGGTGTTTGTTTCCTCAGACATGCAGAGGTGGTGCTAGGAGAAAAGAAAAAAGCGAAGAT
Organism: Platysternon megacephalum; assembly: GCA_003942145.1. Classification (NCBI taxonomy): domain Eukaryota; kingdom Metazoa; phylum Chordata; order Testudines; family Platysternidae; genus Platysternon; species Platysternon megacephalum. Next base: position 2,015,412 of record QXTE01000072.1, read on the forward strand.
GTCTTGAACAGACTTCAGATCCCTAGCTAATTTCCTCCTGGGGACAAGCACTTGAAATTCCCCAAGTGGGGGCATAGCTTAGTTGTGAGAAAAACAAATGTGCTGAGAGAGCTCCGGAAAGGAAGGTTTAACATTCACAAATACAAAGCACTAGACATTTTTTCTGTGGCTGGCAAGCTTTGGCACATTTCTGGTCCATGTTTAAATTAAAAATAAAAGCTACAAATGGGCAAAACCAAAGTAAAATCTGAGAGATTACTTTTTTGAAGCCACCTGCTTCCATCCCACAGGCAGCTAGAATTTTCTAGACCCATTTCAGCAGCTAAAACCCTACACAGGGGAATGCTTCCATCTTAGAGGCTTCCACCTCTAAGATGGAAGCCATTCAAACCTGCTGGACCCAAAGTTCCATGCATTGGATTCAAAGATAGGAACCGTAAATATTAAGCTATTGGGTATGTATAATAAGTGGGAAAAACAGAAATATAGCTTGCAACACAGTGGAGTAGCACTCACTACAGGAGCTGGTAAAACAATGAAGATTGGAACTTTAATGAGTAGACTCATGAAACTATTTGGAACTCGTGTCAGATATAAAAATACCTGTCTTGGGAGACCTTGGGAGAAAATACTTGGAGCTACTGACTGAAGGAAGAAAGATCCAATTTATCCTGAAGGGAATTTCGAACTTTCTTTCCATTACCTGCCCCCACACACAATCTAGTAATAATTGAGAGAGAACTGTAATTGTCACACTGAACAATGCAAAGGAAAGGAGAAGAATTTTGCAAACAGAAAGAAAGGAGCTATTGTAATTGGAGGATACACTAAAAGTTGTTGGATTCTTTCCGCAAATACAAGTCAAGCAGCTCAACAATGCAGAAAGTAACTTGCTATAGAGGGCATTGTGCAGTGGGGTCGTACAAAAGTGTTACATTTTGCATTCAAATAAAACCACCCTTTTTCTGAGTTATTACCTCTACAAATCAGTTTGTGAAAAAAGATTAAAGACCAACAAAGTGGGACGCTGCTCACTCCAGATTTTAGAGTGGACAAATCCACAAGTATGTTTGCATGAGAAGGCCACTTCTTGTTCCTTGCAGTCTTCTTTTTCAGAAGAGTTAACATAAGAACATAAGAAAAGCTGTACCGGGTCAGACCAAAGGTCCATCTAGCCCAGTATCTGTCTACCGACAGTGGCCAATACCAGGTGCCCCAGAGGGAGTGAACCTAACAGGCAATGATCAAGTGATCTCTCTCCTGCCATCCATCTCCATCCTCTGACGAACAGAGGCTAGGGACACCATTCTTACCCATCCTGGCTAATAGCCATTTATGGACTTAGCCACCATGAATTTATCCAGTCCCCTTTTAAACATTGTTATAGTCCTAGCCTTCACAACCTCCTCAGGTAAGGAGTTCCACAAGTTGACTGTGCGCTGCGTGAAGAAGAACTTCCTTTTATTTGTTTTAAACCTGCTGCCTATTAATTTCATTTGGTGACCCCTAGTTCTTGTATTATGGGAATAAGTAAATAACTTTTCCTTATCCACTTTCTCAACATCACTCATGATTTTATATACCTCTATCATGTCCCCCCTTAGTCTTCTCTTTTCCAAGCCGAAGAGTCCCAGCCTCTCTAATCTCTCCTCGTATGGGACCCTCTCTAAACCCCTAATCATTTTAGTTGCCCTTTTCTGAACCTTTTCTAGTGCTAGAATATCCTTTTTGAGGTGAGGAGACCACATCTGTACACAGTATTCGAGATGTGGGCGTACCATGGATTTATATAAGGGCAATAATATATTCTCTGTCTTATTCTCTATCCCCTTTTTAATGATTCCTAACATCCTGTTTGCTTTTTTGACCGCCTCTGCACACTGCGTGGACATCTTTAGAGAACTATCCACAATGACGCCAAGATCTTTTTCCTGACTCGTTGTAGCTAAATTAGCCCCCATCATGTTGTATGTATAGTTGGGGTTATTTTTTCCAATGTGCATTACTTTACATTTATCCACATTAAATTTCATTTGCCATTTTGTTGCCCAATCACTTAGTTTTGTGAGATCTTTTTGAAGTTCTTCACAATCTGCTTTGGTCTTAACTATCTTGAGTAGTTTAGTATCATCTGCAAACTTTGCCACCTCACTGTTTACCCCTTTCTCCAGATCATTTATGAATAAATTGAATAGGATTGGTCCTAGGACTGACCCTTGGGGAACACCACTAGTTACCTCTCTCCATTCTGAGAATTTACCATTAATTCCTACCCTTTGTTCCCTGTCCTTTAACCAGTTCTCAATCCATGAAAGGACCTTCCCTTTTATCCCATGACAGCTTAATTTACGTAGGAGCCTTTGGTGAGGGACCTTGTCAAAGGCTTTCTGGAAATCTAAGTACACTATGTCCACCGGATCCCCCTTGTCCACATGTTTGTTGACCCCTTCAAAGAACTCTAATAGATTAGTAAGACACGATTTCCCTTTACAGAAACCATGTTGACTCTTGCTCAAGAGTTTGTTTTTCTATGTGTCTGACAATTTTATTCTTTACTATTGTAAAGTCTGTTGTAGTCTGTTGTCTTCCACACTGGAGTTTTATATCTTCCCCCTTACTGCGGGCCAAATCCTGCAGTCCTCACTCTGACACTCCATAGACTTCAGTGGCCATTCGGTTTGAGTAAGAACTGAATGAAGGACTGTGTTCCAGGTTTCTTAACTCCCCAGCGTTTGCTTTCCTGAAATCAAACACCATGGTGGTGATTGCTGCATTTTGTGATCTCATTCCCTAACTTGCTGACTTCTCCATGTAACTTCTCACAGATTCTCATTGCCCCAGTCATTCTCTTTCCGGGCATAATCCGACTGTCCTTGTGCTCAGTAGAAAGAGTCCCGTTGCCTGCAATGGCAATTGAATCAGGCTTTCAGTTTCTGTCATTAAGGAGTAGATTAATGATGGCTCCTTCTTGGATCATATCTACTTTCTGGGTCAGTCTGCTATTCATGGAGTTGAAGGACACAAGGGACTGTTAGATCATCTAGTCTCACATCCCTATCACAGGCCCTTAAATTTTCCCCAGTTACCCCTGTGTTGAGCCCAGTAACCTATATTTGGCTCAAGCATATCTTCCAGAAGGGCATCCAGTCTTGATTTGAAGACATCAAGAGATGGAGAATCCACCACTTCCCTTGGGTGTTCGTTCCCATGGTTAATCACCCTCACTGTTAAAAATTAGTGCCTTATTTCTGATTTCAGTTTGCCTGGCTTCATTGTGCAGCCATTGGTTCTGGGTCTGCCTTTCTCTGCTACATTAAAGAGACCTTTAGTGCCCAGTATGTTTTCCCTTTGAAGGTCCTTATACGCTGAAATCAAGTCACCTCTCAATCGTTTTGATAAGCTAAACAGGTCGAGTTTTTAACCCACTGTTCAGAACTGTCTTCCGCGTTTTAGTATCTCTTTCATTAACGCTGTACACATAAGTGAAATCGGCCCCCTACTCCTTCTCACTGTTCCCCTGTTCATTCATCCAAGGACTAGCCACAGCATGGCTTTGGGATCTCACGTTCAGTGCCTGTCCACCGTGACTCTGAAAAGCGCACACGAGTTGCTGCTTTGCAGAGGGCAGTCCCCCATGCTGTAGGCATGGCCTGCATTCCTTGTTCGTAGACGTTTGACCTGACATCTGGCTGTATTAAAACACATTTTGTTTGAAAGGGCCCAGGATACCAACCGATCCAGATTGTTCTGTTTGATTGCCTATCCTCATCATTATTTACTACTTGGCCAATTTTTGTGTGATTTTTGTTTTCAAATGTTAGCAGCAGTGATTTTATATTTACTTCCAGATCATAGATGAAGACATTGAATAGCGTTGGGTATAATACAGATCCTTGTGGAACCCCACAAGAAACGCATCAGTTCAGTGACGATTCCCTATTGACAACTATTACAGAAAGTAGGAATCTTTTTTGCATGTTGGTTGTATCAGTTACCCAGCAGCAAATGCAATCTGAGTAGAGTGTCTTGTTATTTAGAGTTCTCAACAGTTGATTCAGGGCCTTTTTGTTAATGTTCTTCTCTAGTCCTGGTACTATGTAGCAGATATGCCTATGGAGGTTCTACTTTTGTGCTTAATTCCTTATCCTTAGACATAGACTGTTATCTTGTTTTCCCACTGGTCAGTTTTTGGACAACATTACCCCCATGTTCACCCTTTTTTCTTCTCCTGCTCTTTTTGGTTATTCCATCTTAAAATGATCAGCTATCCATAATGTCTTCATTTATTACTCCAGCCATCTCCACACATATCTGCATCTGATCTTCAAAAATGGCTCACAGATATCCGCATCCATGGATATAAAGCGGATATCCGTGGATTTCCATGCACTCAGAAATCCAGATTCTCTTCTGAAATGATCTCTGGAGTCATTCCATTTTAAGGCAGCTTCTTTCTTTCTCATCCCTTACCCTGAATTTTCCCTATGTGACCACGGTGAGTCTTACATAACTCTGTCCCTCACTGCTTTTGTGAGCTTGTGTCTTGTGTCAGTCTCAATTTTGCCTCCCTCACCACACTATGGTCTTTCATGCTGTCCTCTACTCATGACATGGCCTTCCTGAGCTGGTTCGCAAAGACACTGCCCTCCCTCCTGCAAACCCACTTCTTTCACAACTCCTACAGGAAATTATATCACTGAATTATCTACTTGTCCATTGACCTGTATTTCCTGAATAACCTCAGTTATGCAGAGGGAAGGGGGAGGATGTTTAGCTTAAATACTGTATATAGAAACCCTGAAACAACAAGCTAGTAAATAATGTATGTTGTCACCGCCTTGATCACTTGGTTTTTATATTGTCTCCCTTTGCCTCATCTTTTGTCTCTTGTCTTTTTAGATTGTATGTTGAGCTGTGTGTGGAAACACCTTTGGGTTCTACTACACTATACAAAGCTGAATAGTAATGTACTGCAAATGGTTTTCTGTGCAGCACTACCCCTTTCTCTCTTCTTTATGAATTATATCACTCTCTGTTAACATTGCAGTTATGAAAATAATCCCACCAAGTTACAGTGACGCTCACTAGATCATAATCTCCTTTTAGTTTTGCTTCTAGTTCTTCTTTTTCCTTGACTAGCGTGAAAGAATTCCTCTCTGTTGGAACTTGGTATGAGAGTGATCCATTTGTATTTATGTTCAGCATTATAAATGCCCTTTATGCTGATATTAGTCATCTTGTTTGTTCCATTCTAAATAACACTTGTATGGTTTTAGTTAATGTCAAACACACCACTTGCAGTATAAAAATAACTTTGTTTAATGTTTAAAGCCACAAAAATTGAGAACTTTGACTTAAAGCCACCACATCTTCATTTAACGCATGCCTGTAGTGCTTATTTATTGTAGATTGTGTGAGATGTTCAGAATTTACCACAACAGTGAGTAGTTGCATGAACCCTACTGTGTGGTTAAATGCAGATGGACAGGGACAGGCTGAGAGAATGACCAAAATAAAAATCTAGGGAGGTAAGCCAAGAACAAGCGGATTGCTTAGTGTTTTTGTCATGGTGTTTTTGTCATGGTGGTGGGGTAAGGCGGGGGACATTATATTAGGTTTTAGGTCCTAATATATTAGCTGTATTTAACTGAAGTGGTAGTTTTCAAAAGATTCAGAAATAAAACTTCCCGCTAAAATGTAGCACTCATCCCCTTATGTTTGTAAGGATTTGTGGAGAGAGCTTTCCCATGGGCATAAAAACAAATGAAATAATTCCGGCTCTGGTTTCTGTGCCATTAACTTATATAACTGTAGTCTCTCTTGCTAATGGTGATGAAAGGGAGTTAGCCAGTGCCTCAAATTCCCCAGGGTAGCTTATCCTATAAAACCTCCCCAGTGAAATCTTGCTCCTTTTGCAAAACTAGGCAGGAGCATAAGGTTAAAAATACCCTTCAGTACATTTAAGTATCTTGGTGTCATTGCTGCCTTTGTCCTCTGTCATTCTGTTTCTCTCTCTCTTCTTTTTACTCCAAAATTGCTCCTTTATTAGCAAATGCCTTGAGCTTTGTTGGATACAAAATGGAAGCTTTCCTGTATTTTTCATTAAAAGCTTCTTTTTTTTTTTTTAAAGATAGGAGCAAATATTTTCTTTTCTTGAAAAATAGGATTTCAGGTCTAGAAAGGTAACCGAAACATTTCTCTCGCCCTGAGTCTTTTTCACAAATGTAATTTTGATTCTGAATATATTTTCCTCTGGGGCAGTCCCAAAGTCTTCTCTCTCAATCTAGTTTTCAGCCAGCTCTGGCTTTTTGTAGAATACAAATATTTTAATAACTGATACTTTGTTATTAACCCTCTTGCCCTAAAACTGCTTTCTGTTCCTGGCAGCCACCTCATGCACGTGAGCTTGCATTTCTACTGCCCCATCAACCTGGTCCTCTAGAGAACAGTAATTTTAGATGTTGTAGACTCTCCTTAAAAATGACCTGTAATTGGCTTGAGCTGCCACTCTCAGTTTCTATACTGAGCTACCAGAGTTGGAGAAGCTGGTGTACTCATAGCTGAAGAGTATTGCCTTTGAAGACTTAGGTTGCATTCCTGCAAAGGCTTGTGTACATCCTTGGCTTCATTCACTGTGAATAGTCTAATTGACTTGAATGGGATGTTCCATAATTACAGTGAAGCGTGTGCTTAAGTCTTATTAATCTAGTGTACTTAGATTTTCAGCAAGACTTTGACAAGGTCCTTTACCAAAGACTCTTAAACAAAGTAAGCAGTCATGGGATAAGAGGGAAGGTCCTCTCATGGATTGGTAACTGGTTAAAAGATAGGAAACAAAGGGTAGGAATAAATGGTCAGTTCTCAGAATGGAGAGAGGTAAATAGTGGTGTCTCCCGGGGGTCTGTACTGGGACCAGNCAAAGGGTAGGAATAAATGGTCAGTTCTCAGAATGGAGAGAGGTAAATAGTGGTGTCCCCCGGGGTTCTGTACTGGGACCAATTCTATTCAACATATTCATTAATGATCTGGAAAAAGGGGTAAACAGTGAGGTGGCAAAATTTGCAGACGATACAAAACTACTCAAGATGGTTAAGTCTGAAGCAGATTGTGAAGAGCTACAAAAGGATCTCATAAAACTGGGTGATTGGGCAACAAAATGGCAGATGAAATTCAATGTTGATAAATGCAAAGTAATACACATTGGAAAACAAACAATCCCAACTATACATATAAAATGATGGGGTCTAAATTAGCTGTTACCACTCAAGAAAGATCTTGGAGTCATTGTGGATAGGTCTCTGAAAACATCCACTCAATGTGCAGCGGTAGTCAAAAAAGCGAACAGAATTTTGGGAATCCTTAGGAAAGGGATAGATAATAAAACAGAAAATATCATATTGCCTCTGTATAAATCCATGGTATGCCCACATCTTGAATACTGTGTAAAGGCAGAAAAAAGGCAGTGTCGCCGTCAGCAGCAGCAGAGAAGTAAGGATGGCACGGTATGGTATTGCCACCCTTACTTCTGCACTACTGGCTGCAGAGCTGGGCCCTAAGTCAGCAGCCACCACTCTCCAGCCACCCAGCTCTGAAAGTAACAGCACAGAAGTAAGGGTGATAATACTGTGGCCCCCTAAAGTANTGCCCCCCCCCCCCCCCCCCCGCAACTCCCTTTGGGATCAGAATCCCCAATTTGCGAAACGCTGGGATCCCCTGTGAAATCTGTATAGGATAGGGTAAAAGCACACAAAAGACCAGATTTCACGGTCCATGATGCGTTTTTCATGGCCAGGAATTTGGTAGGGTCCTAGACATCCGTGAATGTTTGCACACATTTGATGTTCCATGGTTCCAATTTAGGAACTGAACACCTCAAAAGCTAAAAGTAAAGGTTGCTATGGCAACCTTTCATCTATGCCTTTATGAAACAAAAAAACATACAGTCGTGTAGTTGAGTGGTGTGACATACTAGTTAATGTCTTGCAAAAAAGTTCACTGAGTAAATATAGAATGGTATGTAGGTTGGGTGATTAAGAAATAATTCAGCATATGTTAAAATGCTGATAAATGTATTTCTTGTAAAGCCATAACATTACAGTGGTTGCATGGTGGCCACTGCTGTAGTTAAGGTTAAACAGTTTCCATTCTGCCCCCTCTTTCCACTCACATTGAATTTTTTTGATGCTTCGTGTTCACCTGTTTTTGAGTGAGAGCAGAGTGATGGAAAATACTTCTCTCCAGTATATAGAAAGTGTTACTCTTTTTTAAACGACTGAGGTTAGAAAGTTGAGACAACTTCATTCCTCAAGAAATTGCTTTGTATTCACTTATTTGTATATTAAAATTACATTACAGCACGTGTGCAGTAGACCTTTGTGCTAAGTGTAAGACGTACGTGTGACGGTACCTCCCATAAGGCTTTATGGGAAATATGCTTAGAATGTGTTTTATGCTACATATGCCATGTAACATATCTCCGTAAAGGTTATGATCTACTGAATGTATTAATCCTATTTGTATGCATGTATCATTTTTGTATACGAAGTTATGAATGTTATGAATGTTGGCCGTGTACTGGCTTGATTTCTAAATAACCTTAGTAGAGCATTTGGTCAGTTCCTGGAGAAAGGAATGTTGAAATTAAGTACCTAACCAAGAAACACTTAAAGGACAATGGATCTTGGAATGCTCCAATCCACATAAGAAGTCTACTTGAGGAAGTTCAAGGTAGCATGTAAACAATGGATGCTACCTGTAAAAACTGTGAGTCATGCATGGACATGTGACTTGCCCTGGTGACTCCAAAACTCCATCTTGGAGCTGGATTTTGCATAGGAGAGGGGAGGGGGTCTCCACCCACAAAAAGAAAGTCTATTTAAGCCCGTGGGAGACCCCTCCATTTTGTCTTCAGCTGGCTAAGGAGGGGAGCCATCATAAAGAAAGAGCTGTACCAGGGGAAAGAATTGTGCCCAGGCCTGGAAGGTGTCCAGTCTGAGGAAAAAACTTACTGAAGCATCTCTAAGGGTGAGATTATCTGTATTCAGTTTGATTAGACATAGATTTGCGCATTTTATTTTATTTTGCTTGGTGACTTACTTTAAATTTGTTCTGTCACTACTTGGAACCACTTAAATCCTACTTTCTGTATTTAATAAAATCACTTTTTACTTATTAATTAACTCAGAGTATGTATTAATACCTGGGGAAGAAAACAACTGTGCATATCTCTCTATCAGTGTTATAGAGGGCGAACAATTTAAACGGATTTAGTTGGGTTTAGACCCCATTGGGAGGTGGGCATCTGAGTGTTAAAGACAGGAACACTACTGTGAGCTGTTTTCAGTGAAACCTGCAGCTTTGGGACAAGTAATTCAGACCCTGGGTCTGTGTTGGAGCAGACGGGCGTGTCTGGCTCAGCAAGACAGGGTGCTGGAGTCCCGAGCTGGCAGGGAAGGCAGGGGTAGAAGTAGTCTGGGCACATCAGGTGGCAGCTCTCAGGGGGTTTCTGTGATCTAACCTGTCACAGTACGTGCCTGAGTATGAACTGCATATGCGTGCATAGCTAGGTTAAGATGCTTTAAATTTCAGAATGGCTCTAAACTGAACACGCTTTTGGAATATTATGGGAGATTCTGGATCTCATCCAAAGGAGGTTGATTGCTCCTGTTGCAGCATTTTCCTCCACTGTAGCCTGTGGGAAACAGGTCCTAAATTATGTTCTTCCCTTCTGCCGCAAGTGGCTTTAATAATTCTGTGCACTTCACAGATCGTGTTTTGTGACCCCCCCCATGAGGCTTAAATATCATTTCCATTTTACAGATAGGGGATCGGTGGTACAGACTTGCTCAAAGTCACAGAGCTGTGAACAAAACCTTGATTTCTCCTAGACCCACGGTGGTTGTCCGCCTGTCCGCAGAATGACACGGAGTGCAGGCGTGTGCCCTGTGCTACGTGAAAGCCCTGCTTCATTCTCCAGGATTTGTTAAAGGCCACAGGGACTCTTGCCTCACACAGTGTGCAGGACAAAGTGGCCTGCTTATAATAGGTTTCCTTGCCGTGGGATTTCTGTTCATTTTTCTTTTTTTTTTTCAAAAAGTTCAGGCTAAAAAATTATATTCACTTGGCATCCTTGATATTCTTTGAAACACACGAAAGTCTGATTGTCTGAACAGACTTAACTCTGTGCCCATGTGGATAGTGTTTTATGATCACATACCGTTTCTTTCCAACAGCATGGCAGATTGGTTAGTGTGCGGTGAATGAGGTTGGGGACCAGACACGGGGGATACAAATTTTAAAAATGAAAGAGCTACGTTCACTGTGTAGCGTATAGTGTTGTGGAAATGCCCGCGGCAAATGTCAAATGATTTAAAAACCAGTGTTTTTTGTAATTGATCATTGGGATGGAGATTGTATAGTACTTGTCAAATTAATCTCTTTTGATTGCTGAGGCCTATAGTTCTTTGTTTTGGCAAAAATAATTGTGATTCAGCTGAGGAACAATAGTAGGCAATTGACACAATGCATTCCTTTTCATAGGGAATTCTGTTGTTTTCAGTAGAATGCAAAAGCTGTTGTGGGCAACAACAGAACCCTGTCATAGGAATACTACAAGTTTTATGTTAAATAATTAGAACGTAAATATGTAAATTAGATATGTAAACACCGACAGACCACAGAACAGCCTTTTGCAGCACTATCTCCCTTATGGATTGAATGGGCTGAGTGCTCAGCTGTCAGTCAGGCAGCTGATAACCAATTGGAATGCAGGATTTTTGTCTGCATTTTTCCTCCTCTTAGTTTGCAAAAGTTGTTCCTCTGCTTTACCGGAAAGAGTTGCAGCCAGTTCTTCTCTATTAAAATGCAATCCGTCCTTCTTTGAGTTATTCTTGGAGCTCTTGGCCACCATAGAAGCCAACAAAGGAAGTTTCTGCCTAGTAAAAGCTGGGGGGAAAGACCAAAGATTGTGTCTCATGTATGTCTGCTTTGCAATCTTTAGAAGTGGGTTTCTTCAGCCGGTCTTGTAGCCCCAATGGCCTCCCACTGAAATGCCACAGCTGTCCTGAGCAGGGGTGGGAGACCATGTTCCATTTCATCCCATTGGGAGCCAGTGGGACAGAATTGGACCTCCGGGAACATCAAGACACTGGTGTTCCTTGAATCTCCTGGAGCAGGATTACTTCAGACTTCTTATTGCTATTGTACATGGGTGGATATGTCAGAGTTCCTTCTCACCAGCTCTCTTTCACTCTGCTTCCCTATGAGCCTCAGAAGGCTAGTGAACTTTTTCACTAGAAAGGGGCCATGTGTCTAATTTCCAAAAATTGGAGGGCAACACAGTGTATCCCAGGTACTTTGTAGTCCTCAAAAGCTAAGGAGATCAGAGGCTGATGCTAGATTTAAAATGACTGAATCGGTTTGACAGATAACAATTTAACAATGGTGTTTTCATTCATTTCTTGTGGACATAAATCTGTGAGATTGTTAGTATCCATTGATTTGTAGGACACTTGTCTTCCCATCCCCCTATGTTTTAAGCCCATCAGCGATTCATTAGATTTTCTGCGGGACAGTTGCATTTCTAGCTCAGTGCTCCTGCTCGGCCCTGTGGTTGTGGGTTGTTGCAGTAGTCACATTAGGTGTCTGCCTAATTCTTTACCTGGATGTTGATGGGCTGGGCTGGACTCAGGTGCTCCAGAACCCTGATGACGCTCCATGATTTTGGCATGGTGGTAAATTGCGAGAAGAGATTTTGTTTGATCTGCGGGTGGTTGTAAACATGCCAGATAAGCCATTCTCTCCCCCTTACCCCCAAGAGACCTCATGCTAGGGGCTCTGATTAATCTCTGCTGGTCCAGGGACTCAGCATCCATCCAGGTTGTGTAGAACCTTGCTGGAAGGCCTGGCATTGTGCCAGGACTCTGTCCCCTGGGCTGGGTTCTCGACCATTCCGATCTCTGTTACCTTGCCTCTGTGGAAGAGGATGTCAAGCATTTAGCTGGCTCTCCTCAACCAGCAGCTGGACTGATTTCACATGACAGGGAGGATTTTTGAGGTGGGGGGCTCTCCCACCTCTACATCAACACAGACTAACGCAAGCCTCTGTAGATTGGAGGCTTACAGTTCATCTCCGCTGGGCCAAGGAATGGTCTCCTCAGGCATGGAAGCTCCATGTTGGCATCCGAGAGCTCAGGGCTATCAGGCTGGTTCTCAGGTTACGAGAGATCTCCTCCCAGAGCCACATTCTGATCAGATGCAACGTGTCACTGCAGAACTCGGAGCATTTCCCTCCAGAGGGAATCCAATGCGCTGTTCTGCTGCACAGAGGAAAATCCTGGGTCTGTCAAGGGTCTGCACGTATGTAGCCCTCTAAATCATGAATTGGAAGTGTCTCTTTTCAGAGGAAGGGTCCCGCCACTGAAAGATTTTCAATCAATTAGCTGCCTGCTCCTGGCCTTCCCTCTATTAGCCTCTGTGTTTGGCTGCAACTCCCTAGTCTCCAGGCATTTCAGCAGACACCTGCCCCCCAAGGCCTGGGTGCAGGATGCTTTCTCCGTATTGCAGGTGGGATCTGAAGAAAGTGGAAAAAGGGATCAGTGCCTTCTGATGATCAAAACCCCAGGTTGGCCTAGAGGGACCTGGTTTGTGGACCCCCTTTAGCTATTCCTTTGGGAAGGAAAGGATCTCATCCTTCACTCTAACGCCGTGCCCCCCAAACAAGGCCTGAAAATGGGAAGAGCGTTTGCTTTTCCTGCTTGGTCGGCGTCTACATTTAACTCTCCTACTCACTTTCAGGCCTCCCATGTCAAGAAACTTCAAGGACGCTTGACATGGTCAGTGGCTCTGTCATGGGTGTAGCATGGGGAGGCCTGACTCTGTTGGCTGCCACCTGGCACTCTGTTCAGAGAATCAGGACACTACTGGATGGATTGGAATGCATCGGCTGATGTGGCTTCAAGTTGGATTTCATCAGCTTGTCTATTGTTCCTCTTTCCCTCCCTGAGTATGGTCACTGCCAGTCAGGTCCATTTGTCCAAACTGATGTCAGTTACACCATGGCAAAAGGAACTGCTCATACTTGGCTAATTGTTTCCTGTAATATGCAGGCTTCGTATGGACCTAGCTAGTAAGCCTAGTGTAGCCTAGCCATATATTTTCTCTAGCTCTGGAGGCTCTTAACTGGGGACTCTTGCTTGCAAGTTATGAGGAGGAGCGAGACGTGAAAAACCTGATCTGGATTTGGTACAACTGGGCTGACTGACAGTTGACTCATCCATTTGTCTGTCCTGGGCTTGCATCATGGAAAACATCAAAGCAAGAGACATTTATTTTTCATATCTTGAAATGAGTAAATCCTAAATCAGAATAGAAATGGAGATTCTCAACATGCCCTGTGGCCTTTTTGAGGCTTTTACAAGTCAAGCCAGCTTGTTGTAACTGAATTCTGCTTTTATGAATCACAGTTCAAGTACGTTATTGCACTTGCTTGACTGTCAGTTCAATATCATTTGATTTCCTGCTGTATTTTTTCTAGCAACATGTCTGAAAGGGAAACAACAATTTCCTCTCATTGACAACTATGTAGATGTATGACCGTTAAACATATTGCTTTCTGTTGCATACACTGTTGAGAAGTTTGCAAGAATGTGAGTCCGACCTTTCAAGAGGCAGTAGGTGAATTTTTGAAAGACCATGGTTGTGCTTGTACAGCTTTCCATTAGCTCCACATTAGTGCATTAGGTAGCAGGACAGGAGAATGCCAAGGGGGAAAGGAGTTTGTAGAATATGAGTCTTTTGTTTTATCCAGAGCATTTGCTTTTTCCTTCTTTCTGTAAGCTTGGGAACAATGGATTTGATCTGCAGGACTCTCCTCTTTAACTTCAAAGATGTACTTGCCCATCAAACAAGCTTTGCACAGAAATCTAATTCTAATGGATGTATCCTTATGCAAAGTCTCTCCTGCAAAGTGTCATTCCTCTGCATGTCAATGCTCCCTACACCAACCTTCACATTTGCTATCGAGATAGAAAATAAGGTACGCTGACAGGTCCTACAATTGAGTCCAACCTTCCTTTGAATGCTTATTCACAATACTCTGATCCTAAGGTCACTGCTCTGAAATAGCTGAATGTAACTGTGCGTTGGCAAGGCTAGTATAATATAAAGAGATCAGAGCTGTATGACAAATGTAAAAGTTAATCCCCCATGCACCCAGTGGAAAGAAAACATTACTTGGTGAAGTTATCCATAAATATCCCCTCATCCATTAGCCCGAAAGCTCCAGCCCATATAAGGCCATCTGTTGGCCATCTCATGTTTTGAGAAAATCTACCTGTTTTGCTGGTCCTAGCTGATCTGGTCCCCAGCTTCTCATCAAAGCAGTTAAGTTCCAATGATCATTATCCTCGGTGCTCCAAAACCAGTTCCCACAGGAAGAGAAAATCCTAGAGTAGAAAGAAGCGAACAGCTCAAGAAATAAAGTTGTAAAACCCACTGAGCTGTAAAATTAACATACGACACATTCAATGTTTTGTACCAGATCATCTGCTCATCACAATGAAACATCTGAACCGCGGGAGCATGCTAGGATGGGGTTGGGCGGGGGACAACCTAAGCCAAACACGGTTAGCAAAAATGTGAGAATCATCCTTTTCGTTGCTTTCTTTTGATTGAACTAGCTGCTGCTCTGTCTCCCTGTTCCTGGTGCATGCGTTTCACTCTGTCATACTTTCCGCTGATTAAAGAACGAGATTATCTGTTGTCGATTGTCTGTTGGTGTCACCTTGCACAACAGCATGGAAGTTTGTTTGCTCAGGAACTTTGCTAGATTTCTCTGTTGTTTTACTGAATCCATCTACAGATGTTTGTCCTTTTAGATCCCCCTTCCCTTCGGTTACTAAGTATTCTGCAGCAGCTACATGTTGGACGATATTCCCCTCAATTGGCACCCAGGCCAATTGCTATAATTTCTCTTTTGGTTTCATAGAATCATAGAACATCCAGTTAGAAGGGACCACAAGGGTCATCTAGTCCAGTGGTTCTCAACCTTCCCAGACCACCATACCCCTTTCAGGAGTCTGATTTGTCTTGTGTACCCCCAAGTTTCACCTCACTTGAAAACTACTTGCTTAAAAAATCAGACATAAAAATACACGTGTGTCAGAGCACACTAGTACTGAAAAATTGCTGACTTTCTTGTTTTTACCATATCATTATAAAATAAACCAATTGGAATATAAATATCATACTCACATTTCAGTGTGATACTTGAGCCTGTTGTTCACGTGTGAGTGGTGAAGCGACAGTAACAATTACGTTTTTCTCCACATTGATTCTGTTCCTACTCTGTCTTGATGGCAGTCGTAGCAGAAGACGAGACTTCACAAAGACACGTTGACCCAAAAGGTAACAGAACATCCAGAGCCTGGTTCCCAAGGCCAGTGTACGCTTTCTGTACTAAACACCAGAACCGGGCTAGTGTGGAACAGTGGTTTTCAACCTGCAGGCTGCCTGCAGCCCAATCAGCACAGAGCTGTGACCCATGTGACATCCTCAGGGCCATACAGGTAGTATTGGATGCAGCCCACAATGGTAAATAGGTTGAGAACCACGGGTGCGGAGGCATTAAACTTCATTTGCAGACTACGGTCTGAAGATAGCTCAAGAAGATGTTCTTGCTGACTGGCAGAGAGGTTACTGCTGCTAACATCTGACAAAATGAATGGGTTTCTTACCCAGTCGAGTTGAGCTGAGTTGTGTTGAATGTGGGGGAAATATGACTTGATCGCAGATGTCAAGTTAATAATCTTCTATTATTTCTTTAATTTGGCGCTGCTCAATTTCCCCTGTGCAGACATCAGTGACATATGCATGAAGCAGTGAAAAACAGATCAAGTCTTTGCCTCCACTTTTGGACTTCCAGAATTCGGTTTTCTCGATAAAAGCATTCACTTTGTCATAGAGATTGAGTGTCAGTGTCATGACCTTGCATGGACAGATTTAGATCATTCAGCTTGCTAAATATATCTGTGAGGTAGGCAAGTTGAGCTAACCACACAGTATGGTCAAAGACAGAGGCAAGAGGGGATGAATAATCAGAAAGAAACGTGTGAACCTCTGTGCATAATTCAGAGTCTGTCTAGTCCTTTTGCTCTTGAAAGCCAGCTAACCTCTGTGTGAAGCAACAGTTGTTGATGTCCTGCCCCCATCTCGTCACAAAGAATGCGAAACTGGTGAGCATTGAGTGGGGTGGATTTGAGAAAGTTGACAGTTTTGACAGACTCGTTTAAAACTTCATGCAGCTCAGAACTCGTCTTTTTTTGAAGCAAATGCCTCCCTGTGTATGATACAGTGCACCCACGGGAAGGCAGGACTTTCTTTCCTGATCACTAGCTACACTCTCCTGGTCATTGCAGCGGTCCCGTCACTGCAGAGGAATTTGCCTAAATTCCAACTCAAATCATGATCAGAAAAAAAGTCAATTAGTTTAAAAATGTCCTCTGTTGAGTTTGCCTTTTTATACCTTTGCAAAATAGTCCCTGCTTACTGATATCAGTGGTTTCAGGGTATCTAACGTAAGCAATCAGTTGAGCTTCTCCACTAATATTTGTGGACTCATCAAGCTGAAGGTCAAATGTTTTTGCCATTTTAAGTTGCTCTACAAGTTGAGAGACAATATCCTCAGCCATTTCTTTAATTCGACGACACACAGTGTCATTTGATCAGTGTATTTTCTTGAGAGAATCGGGTGTTGTTGTTTTTTTTTTTTTTTTTTTTTTTTAAATCAATCATGGTTTTTCTGCAAGCGCCGCAGGGGCAGGCAGAATCAGACCTTCTGCAATTGTGTACGGCTTCTTCGATGTTGCTACAAGAAGGGAGACCGCATATGAAGCTTCAAGTGCTTTTGTAGACATAGTTGAAGCTGCTTTCATTTTAAGCTGGCAAATCTGAAACTCAGAAAGTTTCCTTTGGAAAAAAATTCTACTGGCTTACCCGCATGCACAGGGCGTTTTGTCTTCAAATGTTGTTGCAAATGTGTCCGCTTCAGACTATTGTTTGATAGCGCAGTGGTTCTCAACTTGTGGCCCGTGGGCGGGTCGCTTGTGGCCCAATCAGCACACACTCTCATATTCTCAAAGTGGTGCACTTTAGTAAAATATAAGAACCTGCTAACATTAAACCCACCAAACTAGAGAAGCTGCCAGTCATCTTAATCACTTTGTGCTTAGGTTCATTTCTGGTTGGTGTGAGTCACATATCGGTTTGACCCCCGTTATTGAGGTTTTTTATTTAATATATTTATAAGGCATCCCTTCTTTTCACTGGCGGGGTCCCCATCATTTCCCTCCACATCAGCCGTCTGCTCAGAGGTGCCCCATGTGCGACCCTCTTTGGATCGTATCAGTGCTACACTTCATTTACATCGGAGGGTTTGTTACTGAATGCAGTTTGCTGAGTGTGCAACATTCTGAAGCTTGGCTGTCTGGAGCAGGAGGGTATTTTATCATTTTAAAGAAATATTTAGTTTCTACTTTAAAAAAAAAATCAGTTCTCATAAAGGCGTTAGGTCAGGGGTTCTCAAACTGGGGTTCGGGACCCCGCAGGGGGTCACGAGGTTATTTCAGGGGGAGTCACGAGCTGCCAGACTCCACCCGAAACCCCACTTTGCCTCCAGCATTTATAATGGTGTTAAATATATAAAAAATGTTTTTAATTTATAAGGGGGGGTCGCACTCAGAGGCTTGCTATGTGAAAGGGGTCACCAGTACAAAAGTTTGAGAACCACTGCGTTAGGTTTAGGAACAGCTGCAGTAGTATGGTGCAAATTGAAATGGATTTCGCTTGCCCTGTGTTCTTAATGGTTTATTTGGACTCATGATACACAAAACACAAGAGTTGCCATAATTATGTCTCAGTAAAAGAAATATTTCTGTCTTTGGATGTACTGTTAGAATTTCCTGTCATCTTTTATCAAGTCAGCTTGGCAGGAAGTACTGGAAATGTTTTCTGGTGCATACTCTATTTCAATTTTTTTTTTCATGTTGATAAATACAAATATAGAAGCGTTGCATGGACATGATGCTATTTATGATTTATTGTGTTGACTCCAAATAGAAACACTGTGTCAGATTCTCAACTGGTGTAGATTGTTATCGCTTTCCTGAATAGGGTTGCCAGGCGTCCGGTTTTCAACCGGAACGCTCGGTCAAAAAGGGACCGTGGCGGCTCCAGTCAGCACCGCTCACTGGGCTGTTAAAAGTCCGGTCAGTGGGGATAAGGCAGGCTCCCTGTGGCTCCTGGAAGCAGCTGGCATAAACCCAGGGTTGTGAGTTCAATCCTTGAGGGGGCCATTTAGGGATCTGGGGCAAAAATCTGTCTGGGGATTGGTCCTGCTTTGAGCAGGGGGTTGGACTAGATGACCTCCTGAGGTCCCTTCCACAGGGCCGGCGCAACCCATTAGGCGACCTAGGCGGTCGCCTAGGGCACAAACATTTGAGGGGCGCCGGCGCCCCGGCCGGCCGTGGAAATTTGGGGGCGGGACCTTCTGCCGCCGCTGTTGGGGGCGGCATTTCGGGGCCGGAAATGCTGGCACCACTACTGCCCTTCCAACCCTGATATTCTGTGATTCTATGTCCAGCTCCTATGTGCGGGGCGCCCACGGGGGCTCCACACGCTGTCCCTGCCCCGAGTGCCGTCTCCACAGCTCCCATTGGCTGGGAACCGTGGCCAATGGGAGCTGCAGGGGGGGCGCAGGCAGTGTGTGGAGGCCCTGTGGCTGCCCCTGGGCCTTGGAGCCGGACATACCAGCCACTTCCAGGACCTGCCTGAGGTAAGCGCTGCCCGGCAGGAGCCTGCACCCCAAATCCCTGTCCCAGGTTGGAACCCCCTTCTGCACCCTACCTCCCTCACAGAGCCCGCACCACAACCCCCTGTCCCGGCCCTGAGTCCCCTCCCACACCCTAACTCCCTCCCAGAGCCTGCACCCCACAGCCCCTCTTGCACCCCAAGCCACTCATCCCTGGCCCCACCTCGGAGCTTGCACCACCTCCTGCCCCCCAACCCCCTGCCCCAGCCCTGAGCCCCCTCCCGCACTCTGAACCCCCTGGCCCCACCCTGGAGTCCACACCCCTTCCCACACCCCAACCCTCTGCCCCCCAGCCTTGTGAAAGTGAGTGAGGGTGGGGGAGAGCGAGCGACGGAGGGAGAGGGGATGGAGTGAGCAGGGGTGGGGCCTTGGAGAAGGGGTGGGGCAAGGGTGGGGTCTTGGTGAAGGGGGCGGGGCTAGGGTGTTGTGCAATTAGAAAGTTGGCCACCCTATCGCTGAAGTTAATGGAGGTATGCTGGTTTATACAATCTGAGCATCTGGCCCTTCATCTGTAGATTATTTTATGTTTGCTCTTAAAGTTTATAATATTTTAGTATACGCTAATGCTATATATTATACTATGTGACGCTGTAGGTGAATTTCTTAAATTTCATTATGCTGTAGCAGAATATTTTGAAACAGATTCATATAGTGACTGGGACTTCTTGTGAAGTTCTGTATTTTTTTGCTAACTTGCTCTCAGATTCGATGACCTACTGCAGGTATGTGTGCCAAGTTCACTGTAATTGAAGGTGTCGCGTGCCGGTCATACATTTTAACGTTTGTAGAAGGTCTCTCTCTATGTCTATATTATATAAATAAACTATTGTTGTATTTAAAGTAAATAAGGTTTTAAAAATATTTAAGAAGCTTCATTTAAAATAAAATTAAAATGCAGATCTTATCAATTTAGTGTGATCCTTGCCTGGGATCCTTGTCTGGGGTTCCAGCCACAGCCCCGCTCAGCCCGCTGCCGGTCTGGGGTCTAGCCGCTGGTCCTGCTCAGCCCGCTGCCGGTCTGGGGTTCCATTCACTCAGCCGGCAGAGGGCTGAGTGGGGCCGGCGGGGGGCTGAGTGGCTCAGTCCGCTGCCTGTCTAGGTGCCGGCCGCCGGCCCCTTGCCAGTTGGGGTCCCAGCCGCCGGCCCCGCTCAGCCTCCTGCCGGCCTGGGTGAGCAGAACCCCAGGCTGGCAGCAGGCTGAGTGGTGCCAGCAGCCGGGACCTCAGACCGGCAGCGGGCTGAGTGGGGCTGGTGGCTGGAACCCCAGACAAGGATCCCAGGCCCTGCTCAGCCCGGTGCCGGTCTGGGGTTCTGTCCGCCAGCTTCTGCCAGACAGGATCCCGGCCACTGGCCCCCCTCAGCCTGCTACCAGCCTGGGGTTCTGCTCACCCAGGCCGGCAGGAGGTTGAGTGGGGCCGGAACCCGGGGCTGGCTGCCGGAACCCCAGACCAGCAGCGGACTGAACGGCTCAGCCCGCCGCCACTCTGGGGTTCCGGCCACCAGCTCCTGCCAGCTGGGGTCTCAGCCGCCGGCCACACTCAGCACCCGCTGCCAGCCTGGGGGTTCCTGGGGGTCCCCAGGCCAGCAGTGGGCACTGAATGGGGCCGGTGGCTGGGACCCCGGCTGGCAACGGGGCAGCAGCCGGAATCCCAGAGCGGTGGTGGGCTGAGCCGCTCAGCCCGCCGCTGCGTGCCATCAAAAATCGGCTCGCGTGTCACCTTTGGCATGCGTGCCGTAGGTTGCCGACCCCTGACCTACTGTAACGGATTTAAGGCCGTGTTAATGCACTTCAAAATTAATTCCTGCTGCTAAAACTGAAGTGCATGCTACACTTGCATACATCTGCTTTTTAAAAGCTCGTACCCCTGTCCTGCATTGTCGTCCAGGGGCAATGACAGGACAGGACTGGGGCCTTAGCATGTGTCCAGAATACGTCCAAAACAATCACAGTGATGCAAATGTTAAGCATTTATGCATTATTCCTCTTAAAGTTTGATTTCAGGCTTTATCTCTCTGCCCCCCTCCTGAACCCAGACTTCAGGGAACGCTGCCTCTTCTCCCCGCCTTCCCAACGTGTCCTATAGTCACTGTACGTCAGGAGCTTCCTTCTGTCCCACATCTGCTGGGCTCACCCTATAAAAGGCATATTTCCTTTGCTCCTACCCTCTGGCCATTAGCATGTTTTGTCTCAGTAGACTGTTATCCTCTGTAGTTGATGGGGTTTGTGCAGATGGAAAAGGAAGGGCTTGACCAGAGCAGATGGTGTTCAGAAGCAAACTGGACTGTGCTTATCTCTGGTTTCTGCCAGGAGGGTGTGCAGAGATGGGCAGAAGATTGCCATACAGTGAATAGATGAGGGCTGCCTTATATGGAAGCTCGTGGATTTTTATGAACATGTTGCAGTAGGAAATGGGCTTTTAAAGGTTAAAATGATTTGAATAGGGTTAAAGTGAAAACAAAGCTAAAGCTTAAAATTAACGTATACAGTAGGAATATGCAAGGGTTAAATATAAACAGTAAAGGATGAAAATAGATTACATAGAAAAGGTGAAGGTTAGATTAAAATATACGTGAGTGTAGTGTTACATTTCACAGTAAGGGACAAGCTAGATTTATGAAGGCAACCAAAAAAACAAAACAGAACAGGCAGTGGTTAAGTGTGGAGGCAAGCATCAAAAAGTGAGATTTAAATCTGGATTAAATTTCTTAAAATACAACAAATAACCCTGTCCCTTCACCTATAAATGTTCGCTGTGAATTGGCTTAATGAGAATGCAAGTTCCTCGGGACAGTGGATGGGGTTGTTTTATGTTTAGATGGTACCTAGAACACTTTTAGGCAGTCAGTGAATCAAAAATAACACTCCAGATTATCTTCTGTTTTGTGATCACAAGTTTGAGTGTAATGTCTGTTCCATTTGCAGTTGTCATTGGTTTGTTGGGTTATGTGACTTTGGGAGATGATATGGCAGGAACATGCCCCCTGGTCACCAAAACTAGGGTGCATTGTCATATGAACATGGTAACCTGAAATTTAGCCTTTTCCTTATGTTGTTTTTTGTTGACCCTGTAATTTAAGCAAAATGGATCCAAAGATACTATATAAGGGTTCGTTTTTTGACAATTTCTCTGGTGATCATATGTGAAAAACCAAAGTAAAACCATAGGGCCTGATTCTGTGTTGCTCTGCATCTTCTGTAGTTATTTACGCCAGTGAACGTGGGTGAAAATGCTGCCATTCTGATTTTAGTGGTATATTAAATTCACTTTCACTGCCGTAAATGTCTGCGTACTGTGCAGAGCAACTGAGATTCGGGCCCTCGGTGCTTTCACATGCCATCAAACTTGAAAAACACCTTTAATGTTTAAATTGTGTGCTAGAAATACGCTGTACTGCAGGACTTTGCTAATCCTTTGAGGTTCTGATCCACGTAAACATTGCAGGTCTTCCCACCTTTGCACGTTTGATATTAGAACGGTAGAGAGGTTTCATATTGTGTGCTAGGCACTAATAGACTTGTAAGAAGTCCTTGCCTCAAAAAGCTTACAGCCCTTGACTTTTACAAGATATTTTACAGAACATTTGTTAGTATATTGGTATAAATGAAACTAAACTGAAATTGCCAGAATAAATTAACAAAGTACATTCTGTGATGCATTATACTTCAATTCTTTGTTAGTTTACAGAAGAACCTTACTAATTTGCACTAATGACTAGGGGAGCTGTTAGTGACTGAATTTTGCAAATTAGTAGTAAAAGCAAGGATAGTGCCTCACAGAATTCCCTTTGTTAATCTGTCATTCTATCATTTTTGAAAAGTGGTTGGGAGAGACCTGTTTTTTTCCCCCAATGAAATTTATGGGGTATGCAGATGAGCAAAGCGCAAGTTAATGAGGGGTATGCTACTTGCTAAAACACAAAATCCAATAATTCACAACAGGTGGCCCAGTTATTCATGAAAATGAGTGGGTTCTACTGTAATCATTTCATGCTGGAGATTGAGTTTCTTTGGTGCCGAGTCTGTGACAAGCGCTGAAATGGCTATTTCTAATGAGTTCATGTAACCCACTGGTGGGTGTGTTACAGGTGCCCCCGTGTGCCAATCCATAAAGTATATGCTGTTACAGTCACCCATTTCAGAGGCTTGTCTCTCTAGTTCAAGCCATAGCAGCTCATACTTTTCATCTGGAGGGTCCCAGTTCAGTCCCTGCTGTGTCATCCAAGATGGTGAATATAAGAACGGCCGTACTGGGTCAGACCATTGGTCCATCTAGCCCAATATCCTGTCTCCAGAGCTTCAGAGGAGAACTTGTGGTGATCACGTCAATGTTACGTCAGGATTCCCAGAAAGCCCTTGACATGTGCTTAAACCTGCTTGAGCTTCCCTGAATTGGGGACCAGAGGGTCTGATTCAAAACCCATTGTGAAGTGATGGGAGTACTTCCATTCACTCCAGCGGGAGTTAGACCAAGCCCATAAAGCCCACTCCAGCTTCTACTGAAACCAGTGGCAAAATAAATGGTTACAGGGGTTGGGCCATAGTGCATTGGCTCTGTGTCATAAATAAGTCATGTTTGAATTAGAAAATAAACCCATCGATCTCTTAGCTTTTTGGCTGCCTTCCATTGAGCCTGCTCATGCCGAATACCTAGAGAACAGTTATTCTGGGTGATTGGCAAATGCAAGAAGAGCTTGGAAAAAATAAACAAAAAAATAAATGGGATTGTGTGGAATACCTCAGGTAGGGGACAAAGGCATTTCTGCATGTTCCTGTAGAAATCACAACTTATGATTAGCTATTAATGTTGTAGCAGCCAGAGGCAATAGTCCTGGTTGAGGTCTCATTGGGCTAGCTGCTTTCAGGTGGAGAAGTAGATACAGTCTCTTCCCCAGAGAGCTTCATCTTAGTATTAAAGTCCTAGGTTGCCAAAGCGCATTGTGGGGCGTAGGTGAGAGAAGGGGTTTGCTTTATTTCTTAGTATCGCAAGTGGCTCTGACTCTGCCTTCTCTTTGCATGTGAATCAGATGCACTGTTTGCATCATACAGGATGGGTCTCTGTGATCTGCCTGGCCGGGTTTCCTTTTTGGAACCAGCCTTGAACTCTGCCTTCAGGGCTGGGAGGAAACGCGATAGGATGTGAGCCAGTGTGGCACAATCGAGCTTATAAATAGTTTTAGTTTCACTAGAATGCTTACCACAGCTCTGCAATAACACACAACAGTTCCCGCCGGCATCTCCCTCCTTCCTGACTCAAGGGCAAACACAGAGTAGAGATGGAAACAGAGTAGTTCTGACGAGCCACTGATACCGTAGTTACATGGCCACTCCCCCATTTTCTCCTCTCCCCCCCCCCCCCCTTTACCACATCACAGGCCCTGTCCCTGTGTTGGAACAGTGCCCAGTCTGAGACAAGAGGGTGGACCGGGGGGGCGGTCAGTTACAAATCGTAAGTGCCCCAGCTTCTGATAGCCACATGTCCCTTTGTCATCCTGTGAAATGCCTGAGTCACGTTGGTACTTACAGAAAATAGCCCAAATTTTCAAACGTGGTTGCTGTTACCCACCTAAATCTATATTTAGGTGCTTAGAGAGGGTGCCTAATGTTTTTTTCCCAGGCAGTAAGTGCCCCTGGATTGCCAGTGACGTCAGTGGGAATTATGGGTGCTCAGCATCTCTGAATATCGGGTGCCTTGGTGGAGCTCGAACAGGGATGTAGGTGTCTAGCTTCAGGCTTCTGAAAAATTTGGCAAAATATGATAAATTAAGGTAAGGAGAAACAAATGCTTCATAGTCTTTTTTCCCCTTAGGAACTCGAAGGTAGAGTTGAAATATTGTTTGAACAGGCTACGCCACTGAAAATTTCTACCTCCCAAACATAATCTATTAAACTGTGTGTTCAAAATGGTTTAGAAAAATAAGTGTAGCGGGATCCCAGCGGTGCCTCCAATGTAGCTCCCCTCTCCACCTGGTTACCTCCTTTAATGCCAATCCGCTTACAGGTGTTGATGGACAGGTCTGGGTTCTTTTGGATCCCGCCACCCACTCAGCAGGGTGTATCTTCTTTCTTTTTTTTTTTCTACGAAATTATTTGGCGGTGCCTCCACCCCCCTCGCTCCTTCCTGGCAGCGTCACCAGGGCAGCTTGGGCGGAAAATTCTAACTACAGAGTAATCCCCACTTACTTGCCAGATAGTTGGAGACTTCCAAGAAATAACACAAACACATAAAAATATATTCAACACAATAATTATATTAAACAGGAGACAAATACAACATAACAGGGTGAAACACTATTTTTAGGGTCACCGGTGCCCACCCTGAAAATACCCGTGACTTGATGTAGCGAATGTAAGATCAGTGTCCCGTTGGTACGTGTACTTTGCTGGGGCTCTTGATGACCTATAACCACAAAATTCTTCTCTGCAGTGGTTTAGCCGTGTGGCTGACGGGGTTCAGTACAGCCCAAAGGACTCGCAAGTGGGGGAAGCTGGTAAATCCCTCCACAGGTGTAATATGCAGCAGGTTATAAAATCCCCAAACCCTCACTCCCTGGCTTGAGGACACAGTTCAGGGAGTAGGGGGTCCCCAAAACAAATTCCCTGACTGACTAACTAAAAGATGGTGCACTCACAAACTCCATGAATGATCCTCAGGTTCAGAGCTGACTCTGGACTCCTCGGTCACTGCAGAGGGGCTGATCTCTGCTGGCAGGGATCCTCCTCAGGCAGGAATCAGGCTGCTTCTGGTCTCAGGATTTCCCCTCACCACAAAGGGGTGCAGGGCTCAAGGTTCAGGTTACACAACTACACTAACATCCAAACTGTCGTCTCCTAGCCCAGCGTCCAGACACAACTCCGCAGGCAGCAGCCCTGGACTAGCAGCCGGAGCAGAGCTGACCATGTGGGGACTGGTTGCCCCTAGGGAGCTGAAGGAAATTTCCCAGCAAACGCTACCAATTGGGATTCATCAGTGGGGAAGGAAAAGCCCAGCTGAGGGATCTTGCTTTCAGGTCCCTAGAGGCCTGTTCTCAGGGGGAACCCTGCATGCAGGCCTGGGACCCACCAGCTCCCCACAGAGCCAGTCCTGCCCTTGCCCTGGCTGGCTCCAGACTGGGGCTTCTCCCCTTTCCTGAACTCCCTGGGAGGGGCATCTCACTCCCTAGTGGTTGCTGGGCAGACTCTGAGTTTGCCTTGGCTCCCCCTCCCCACCAGGGACAGTGCCTCTCCCTGAGCTGCCAGCAGACAGAGCCCCAGGAACCTAGATCTCCGTGGGGGTTACATAAGACATTTCTATTGCACTCTCTGCTGTATCCCTCATAGTAGCTCCTGATCAATTTTAATGTTCAACAATAAGCATCTCTGTAAATAGTCTCACATTGTCAGGACAGTGTCTCCTGTTCCCAAACAGTTTCTCAATGAGCTTTCCTTAAAATATGTGCTTCTGAGACTTTGTATTCAAAATAATGACTCCTGATTTGGTCCCATAGATAACAGTCACCCATCACAAAACTCCTTCCAGAGATTCCCACTCCAGGAATTGAGATGCTTCACTTTACCAGACTAAATGGTTTGATGCATTAGATATCCAGCTAGCACGTGCTATTTTAATGGAAACACAAAACCTCTTCCGTCCTTGTCTTCTTTTTAACTCCTGCTTCTTCGGTCATGGAGCTGGCACTGCATGGCCGGATTTATATTTCTCTCTCTGTGTAGGCTGTAGTTTAAAATTTAATTGGCATATGATTGTTCAAGATTTTTTCTTACTGGGTGGATATTCAGGGTTAGCACCATAGGGCTCTGATCTTGATGGGGAACCTCTATGTCCCACAGTAAGGCAAATAACAAGTAATGACTTACCAAAGAACAAAGTTCAAAGCAGGTGTTTTGAATGGCCGCTGCACATTCCCACTCATGGGATACTCCAGTAGTGCTGATCCGGCCATACCGTTAGCACGTCCTTTGAGTGTGAACGTGCAGTTCATCTCAGAAGACTTGGATTACAAGTGATAAACCTTTATTTATTCAGGCTGTGAATCCAAGCACCCAGATTTGGGAAATATCGGCTATATGGCTTCAGTGCAACCTTAACTCTGCCCCTTTGTGTGTACATGTTATAATAGTCTAATTATATGATTGCATCCTGTGGGTATTGCAGGGCAGGACGGGACGGGAGTGGGATTTAAAAAAAATTGGTCTTGTGCAGGGCTCTACCCCCCGGGATGCAATCATGTTATTAGGCCATCATAATGGATATGCACTCGGGTAGAATTAAGGCTGCATGGACAACGGTAAATCTAGCGTATCCTAATTCTGCAAAGTCAAGCACTTGAACTGAAAGTTTTAAAGTTTTTGTATGTCATTTCCTAGCTTTCTTTAAAAAGGAAAAAGTTGAAAATGAATTCTAGTACGTACAACTGTAACAATTCTCACTTCTTGCAACGTCAGCAGGGCTTGAATCCCTGAACCTTCAACAGTGGAGCACAGAGGTCTGTCACTTGAGCTACTGAACTAACTGCATTAGGTGGCAGCAGGACAAAGCTGTGCTCCCAGGGAGGAAGGAGAATGCCCTGCTGGCACCACGTGCCAGGCCCAGAAGATGTGTTTAAAAGGGGGAGTGCACAGAGCAGCCTGTGTCAACGAGGTCCTTCCGGCAGCTTCCGGCAGTTCTAGAGCAGCTTGTGGTGTTGCTGCTCTGTTGGGAGCCTGGACCCAACGTTTTAGGATATCCATAGTCAGTTGTTGTGTTGGCGGGCTGCCAACATGTTCCTGAGGAACAGGACAGGAAAGGGAAGTGGTGACTTTTAACAGTTCATGCCTTGGCTAAACCTGAGTGGAGTTTCATGAGACAAAGAAAAGGCACCGTTGCTGTCAGAGAGCTTTTCTCCCTGCTGAATTCCAAGGCCGGCTGCAAACAATGGACGTGGGAGAGCTTCACAAAAAAAGGTTAAACAAATCTTTTATTATGGAACTATTGAGCGACCTAAGCACAGTGATTGCTGCTAGCGCCCCATAGATTCTCTGATGATAGCTCTTGCTGTCTCTGGGGTTCCTTAATTTGCTTCCCAGTAAAAGCAGTAATCCTCTTTCTGAAATTTTACCCTTGTTAACTTTTGTTCCTGAGACTGGCCATTTTTACTTGTACTCCCCTGAGCCAGATCAGTAAACTGCAGGTGCTTATGTCTTACTCACCTTTTACCATTATGAAAAAATGCTAAGCTGGAACTTTGTCCTTGCCTAAGATTTCTATTGTTGGAGTTATTCCTTAACAACATCTCTGTGCATTTCCCCTGTGCTCCATGATACTCCTTGCCCAACTCTTCTACCCAACTGGATACTCATTTTTTAGGTGAAAATGATTCCATTAAAAATCTTTTTGTAAGCGGTTTTCACACTTTGTGTTGTCCAGCGGCGGCACCAGCGCTCCAAGCGCGTGCCTGGGGTGGCAAGCCACGGGGGCGCCCTGCCGGTCCCTGCGAGGGCGGCAGTGAGGCAGCCTTCGGCGGCATGCCTGCGGGAGGTCCGCCGGTCCCACGGATTCGTTGGCAATTCGGTGGCGGGTACGCCGAAGCCGCGGGACCTGCGGACGTCGCACAGGCATGCCGCTGAAGGCAGCCTGCCTGCCGTGCTTGGGGCGGCAAAAACGCTAGAGCCGCCCCTGGTGTTGCCCATGAGCTGAGAAGAAATCTGTCTTGGTGTAGATTGTCGAATTGAGAGAGGCAAATATTAGAAGATCTCAAGGCTTATCCTACCAGAGCTAGGGCATCTTCTCTGGTTTCCCTCCGTAAAGAATTCCTCTCTGAAATCTGTGGAGAAACTGCATGGGGCTCAGTAAATCATGTATTCAGCTTTGGTGTGTAGATTGGAAATCGTGTGTCTGATTTGGGATGTTGGTTTCGCAGTTTGTCTTCTGTGAATGGCTACTACCTCTCTGGACAGGAGTGTTTTGCGGCTCACTAGTCTTCCGGTGGTGACTTGTGATGCAATGTTCTGCCCGTGCTCAAGCAAGCTGAGGAATTGAATGAGAAGAAAGACCAACATCTTGTCAGTCAGATAGATAGATTTGGTGGCAATTGGCATAAGTGAATTGTATAGACTATTTTAATGGATTTTTATCGGTTGTGGGGTCTTATCCCAAACTAGACCCCGTGTGGTGAGACACACAACTCCAAAAGCAGGGGTCTGTGAAGGCATTCTGTCTAGAGAGCTCCACTTACGGCTATTGTGAGTGACCGAGTTCTGCTGTTAACTTCTCTCAGTCATCAACGCTCTGAAATGTCTGCACCTGTGTGGTTTGTCAAGTTCTGGAACCTTACATTAGTATGTTCAGCCTCATGATCCAACTGGCACTGTCTGCTTCTGAATACAGTGAGCTCTGTGTATCATTAACGGGCTGACGCGTTAATTCCTAAGTAATCCCAGCTAGTGACACTATACAGATGATGAATGGCAGGGAGTTTATTTCTTATTCAACGGTATCCCTCTTAGTAGATCATGATTAATTTTAATGTTCAGCAATAAGCATTCTACAAAGAGTCTCACATTGTCAGGACTCTGTGTCCTTTTTCCTGAACAGTTGCTCAATGAGCTTTCCTTAAAACTTTGTACTTCTGAAACTTTGTATTAAAATACTGGCTCCTGATTTGGTCCCATACCAACAGTCCCCCATCACAAAACTCCTTCCAGAGATTCCTACTCCAGGAGTGGAGATGCGTACCGTTGCTTGAACTAAACACTTCACCTATGCAATTATAATGTTTTTTCCTGAGCATTAAAAGCAAGATAGTGAAACAATTTTCCAGCCCTTTGTAGGTATTAATAATATTTATTAATTTTAGCAAAATTTACATGGAAGTGTTACTAATGACTTCTGCAATAAAAATTGCAATTCATTTTCAATACTCTAAGCAGCCTGTGCTTTGTCATCTCTTTCTCCACTGCTCCAGTGGGTTTGATGCCATGTTTATCCCCCATATAGTCGTCCTCCACGTCATGAATTGTAGGGGGAAAAATTCCTCTGTACACAGCCCACCCACTTGGGCCATGTCCTAGGGCCGGTTCTGGCTGTAAACAGCTCCCTGTGTGGTGCTGGTGGGGGACATGTTTCCTTTGACAGCTGGGAAGGGGAGAATGGGCAATACAGGGATATAGGATGAACTCTCTTCTCAAACCCTGAGACATTAGTAATAGTACAGTTTAGAAAGTGGTTCTTGAATATATTTGATCTGCTTTGGGAAAAAAAAAAAAAGTCTCACGTTTTTTGCAACATTCATGTTTTATTTCCACAGTTTGCAACTTTATGTCTCATGAAAAGTGCCTCAAGCATGTGAAGATACCATGCTCGTGTATTGCGTCAAGTCTCGTAAGGGTGAGTCGGCATGTGTTATGATATACTTTACCTAGCCAGTGGCTCAAGTTTATTTGATATATCTTTCTCATTAGTAAATTAATTTAAAAAAATAGATTCGCCCATTAATTTAATGATTTTAATATAAGCTAAATATGTTATTCATTGGTTCAAACTCTTACATCTTTTCCATGACAAAAGTTTTAAATCTAAGCCCTTTTGAACCTGCCTGGAACAGGTGGTTATGCACAAACTGCCTTGAAAAATGCTGTGTTGCGTTCCTTAAAGATTACCAAAGTGGTTTAATGGTGTGTCATTGCCTGGAAGAATTGTCATACTTGAATGTGGTAACTGATTCAGATGAGGTGCAGAGGTATAGTACACTCTTATACATGGTTTTCTGAGCAAGGTTTTTGGACATTACCACATTTTTTACAGCAATTACACTTCAATAGAGGGTGATAAGCCTTTGCTGTTGAATGAAAGAGCTGTTTTTTACTTCTGTAGGTTGGTGCATCTTAACATTTTTGTTCATGTGTGCCCTTTTTTGAGTCTTAATTGTAGCGGTGGATACAGACAGAAAATATCATATTGTCTCTATATAAATCCATGGTACGCCCACATCTTGAATACTGTGGGCAGATCTGGTTGCCCCATCTCAAAAAAGATATATTGGAATGGGAAAAGGTTCAGAAAAGGGCAACAAAAATGATTAGGGGTATGGAACGGCTTCCGTATGAGGGGAGATTAATAAGACTGGGACTTTTCAGCTTGGAAAAGAGACAACTAAGGGGGGATATGATAGAGGTCTATAAAATCATGACTGGTGTGGAGAAAGTAAATAAGGAAGTGTTATTTACTTCTTCTCATAACACAAGAACTAGGGGTCACCAAATGAAATCAATAGGCAGCAGGTATAAAACAAACAAAAGGAAGTATTTCTTCACACAACGCACAGTCAACCTGTGGAACTCTTTGCCAGAGGATGTTGTGAAGGCCAAAACTATAACAGGGTCCAAAAAAGTACTAGTATGAATACACACACACAAAAATTGGATTCAATTTAAATATTAAAGAAGAAAAGCACAAAGAGGTATTGTGGAGCTGGAGGAAGATGGAAATGGGAAGATGGGGGCAGTACAATGCCTGGTGAAGTGTTAAGTGGTATGAAAGCTTTAAATAAGGAAAACCTGGAAGAGTTAGAGACATCTGTCATTAAATCAATCTCAGTGACTCAAAGGGATGTTGATACAGGTATAACAGAGAAGATAATCAGATACTTTTGGGAACGTTTAGATGGAGAGCCAGCGTCATCTTATACTGATATCTCGGATGTGTACTGCAAGTTCTTATATATAATGTCATTAAAACCCACCCATTCTGTCTGATTGAAACTTTTCCTTAGGTATGTTTGTACACCACATGTGACCTAGAACATGCGAATATGAATTGACTAGGATGCTGAGGGTGGAGTCATGGCAAGAGCCTGTGGCCGTTTTTGGTGGAGGATGTATGGATCTGGGTGCTTGGTATGAGTGGCTGGTGCTGGGTAGGGCAGGCTGAGGCAACAGGAAAAGGATGGCGAGAAGAGCTCAACTGTCTTCTTCATTCACAACTTCTGGATCCTAGTGTCCATCGGATTTTGCTGCTTTTTCCTTCAACTCCTGGGACATGACTTACCAGGCGCTCCTGGTGAACCTACTTGTGGATCGTGGCAGGGCTTTGGAGCTGTGCTCCAGCTCCAGGCAGAAACCTGCAGCTCCACTGCTCCGGAGCTGCTCCACGCTCCAGCTCTGGGCTCCGCTCTAAAGCCCTGGATCATGGCCACTGGGCTGGAAAGTACTGCTCCAGATCCTGTTGTTTTAGGTGTATGGGCTTGTGGCTGCAACAACAGGCACTATTTCTAAGGCTACATGCTTTATTTATTTTACTCTCTACAAAGAGGCAGATATTACAGCACTGTAAGTCAACAACTGGGTCAGCTACATCGTGCCGTATGGATACGTTTGTGAGTAAGCTTGGGGAGGGTCATAGATCAATGAAGTAACAGTTAACTAGTTCAAGTTCTGAGAGAGAGAGAGAAATGATCATCTTTCTTGGAAATGTGTGACTGATCAAGTATTCAATTCAAGGACAAGTGCAGAGTCCTGCATTTAGGATGGAAGAATCCCATGCACTGCTACAGGCTGGGGACTGATTGACTAAGCAGCAGTTCTGCAGAAAAGGACCTGGGGATTACAGTGGACGAGAAGCTGGATATGAGTCAGCAGTGTGCCCTTGTTGCCAAGAAGGCCAACGGCATATTAGTAGGAGTGTTGCCAGCAGATGGAGGGAAGTGATTATTTCCCTCTATTCGACACTGGTGAGGCCACACCTGGAGTACTGTGTCCACTTTTGGTCCCCCCACTACAGAAAGGATGTGGACAAATTGGAGAGAGTCCAGCGGAGGGCAACGAAAATGATTAGGGGGCTGGAGCACATGACTTACGAGGAGAGGCTGAGGGAACTGGGCTTGTTTAGTCTGCAGAAGAGAAGAGTGAGGGGGGATTTGATAGCAGCCTTCAACTACCCAAAGGCGGGTTCCAAAGAGGATGGATCTAGATTGTTCTCAGTGGTACCAGATGACAGAAGGAGGAGTAATGGTCTCAAGTCGCAGTGGGGGAGGTCTAGGTTGGATATTAGGAAAAACTATTTCACTAGGAGGGTGGTGAAGCACTGGAATGGGTTACCTAGGGAGGTGGTGGAATCTCCTTCCTTAGAGGTTTTTAAGGCCAGGCTTGACAAAGCCCTGGCTGGGATGCTTTAGTTGGTGTTGGTCTTGTTTTGAGCAGGGGGTTGGACTAGATGACCTCCTGAGGTCTCTTCCAACCCTGATATTCTATGGTTCGTTCATTTAAATTTGGCATGTGATTTAAAATATCAATTCTTCTTAATTGTGTGATGAAAACCATGAGTCTGAATGTATTAATGTTAAAATCTGTTTGATATTACAATATTGTAGTCTAGTTGTTTTTATTTGTGTCTGGGTGCAGGTTGTTTTCCCCACTTTTCTCTGATGTTTTATTTTTGCTTAAACAATCAAAATATAAACAATAGCATATTTTATTTAACTTTAGATCATCCTCTCCTACACCTACGGTTGTGCAGCATGCCTTGTAACAATTGGCAGCTTTCCACACTCAGAATTGTTCACCTGTCAGTGTTGCTGTACAGAGTTGTAAAGGGCTGAAGAGCCTTCATGTAGAAAGGTGCTATATAAAATTTAAGATAGTCCAGAAGTAAACAGAACAGTTTCTTCACACAATGCACAGTCAACCTGTGGAACTCTTTGCCAGAGGATGTTGTGAAGGCCAAGACTATAACAGGGTTCAAAAAAGAACTAGATAAATTCATGGAGGATAGGTCCAGGAGGGGCAGGGATGGTGTCCCTAGCCTCTGTTTGCCAGAAGCTGGGAATGGGCGACAGGGAAAGGATCATTTGATGATTGCCTGTTCTGTTCATTCCCTCTGGGGCACCTGGCATTGGCCACTGTCGGAAGACAGGATACTGGGCTAGATGGACCTTGGGTCTGACCCAGTATGGCCCTTCTTATGTTCTTGTTTTCTTGATCTGGTTATCTGAGTTCTGTTAACCTGGCCCGCTGAGCAAGTGAAGGCTGCCATGTGGGAGATCTTGTTTTGTGTGTAGTCTACATGAAGTAAATATTGAACTTGGTTCTTAATTAAAAAACATAACAAAGCAAAACAACTAATGATGGTTTATAATATATTTGGAAAATTTATTTTTGCATCCGTCACCATCCCTTCTGATTATTTACATGTGGTTCTTTATGGAAAGCTCTGATGTATGAGGCGGTGTTAAGAGGGTATTTTTCCTGTCATTTTCTCCTCATGTATTAATATTAAGCTTATGACATAAATTACATTTTTAATCTCTTGGATTTTATCTGGAACAGACAACGGCCTTTAAAATCCATCTGTGACAGTGTTTCATTTGATGTTAAATCAAACTGTCAGAGAACCGTTTTTCAATGATTGTCTCATGGAAATGTTCATACCTAAACAGAGCTTGCTTTCCAGGATCAAGTAAAGGCTCATACAGTCTCAAACATGTCATGACTGCAGCTAGTCTCAGATAAATTCTGGACTAGGAGATTCGCAAGGATGCCTTACCAAGTTGTTTTTTGCTTGGACTCAGTGTTTCAGACTGGAATCAGGCCATGGTATTTCAAAACCTGTTTTTGTAGAGTGTCCAGCTTGCCAAGTGTCCATTTCTACCGTTCATGGGGTGTTTCTGTTTTAGTTCTGTGTGTTCTGGGACTGTTAGGTATCTCTTCTGTTGTAATTAAAAAAAAAAATTAGTCTTTGTACTGTCTGAGGTGTTTAAAAAACTAACTGTATTGTGCTTAGTGGTAAACACTGCACATCCTCACTGTGTTTCATCCTAGTTATGTAGGTGACGTTACGTGTTGTGTAAGTGTTCTCCGGGCTTTGCCTGGACATAGACGTTTTTGCATTTTTTTTGTTTTGATTTAACAGATTGTGGCCATATAGAGAAGTTTTTTTAGTTTTTACGAGTTTTCGATGATAAATGCTTGCTTTTAGAGAAGTTAGGTATTTGTAGTACTTGTTCTCTGAATGTAGTTGTGTTTAATGCAGTTATTACGCAAGATATATATTTCTGGAGTTGTATGTGGACTGGAATCTG
The DNA here is from genome assembly GCA_003942145.1 of Platysternon megacephalum. NCBI lineage: Eukaryota > Metazoa > Chordata > Testudines > Platysternidae > Platysternon > Platysternon megacephalum. The sequence continues at coordinate 2,050,327 of QXTE01000072.1, forward strand.
TCATAGTCCAACAATAGTGTATTAATTTTGTGCAAACTAGGGTATCTATACAAAAGCGTGCCGAGATAGATCCCATCTACAATTCTTGATTGCACATATACTGATTTAGAACTGCAAGTCTATATTAAGGCTTTTTACAAGTTTTCTGTATAGTAATTCGTTTAGAACTTATTAGTTATTGGTTGCTTGCATGTGTGATATTGGTATTTAATTTTTTTCTTGCTGATTCAGATACTGGGAAATCAAGATTATAGTTCCCATAAAATGTTGCCAAGAGACCAGAATTTGCTGTTGACTGTCTTGCGGAAGAGATGTCACTACTGTTGCTTCAGACTACTAGTGTCTTGGGTGGATGTTTAACAACTGATCCTTTTTCCATTGAAACTGGTGAATGTAGCATCTCCTTCTCTCCTGCCCATGAATTGTGATTGACTGAGCACCATTTGCTCCCAGTAGGTAGAAATCTAACTTTCCTTCCAGAGACTATATCCCTTTGAACCCTGGGAAAGCTTACATTGTTTAAGTTTCTTTTTTCACAAATGACAGATTTATTGCCCTGATTACAGGTTGAGGTGACAGAGTGGGGGCAAGAGGGAAGTGTCAGTGCAGCTTTCCAGGGGTCTGTGACTTCATAAGCAGGTGGTTGACTTTGTCTGTTGACCTGATTTTTTCCCCCCCATTGGCTCCAGCTATGCACAATTGATTGGTTGTATTTGTCAGTTGTTGTATTTCTCCTAAGCTGCTGGAAGAAGTGAAAAGGGGTGGGGGTGGGGGGAAATACAGAGTTAGGTTAATCTCCATTTAAAACTATTGATAATCCGTTCTGCATTAAACATTCCATGGTTGATGGTAACAGTTCCATGCCTCTTTATCTAGTCTTCACCACTGTAGCATTTTGCCTCGGTATTAGGAGCCTCACAGGAGTGAGTTCCACCAAAATCCAAATAGCATCATCATCACCGTCCCTGTTTGCCTGAGATTTTAAGGAAGTCCCTAAGAGTGCTCAGTCACTTACTAAGATTTATCCAAATCGGGGATTTGATAACTTCCAAGACTTCAGATACAAACGTGTTACATTCAGGTGGAGGGAAGAACGTCGGGACAGGGATAGCTTGGGGAAACGAGGGATGGAAAGAGGGAGAGGAGCGTGGAAGGCGGAGAAAGTGAGGCTAGTGGTGGAGGGACTGGGTGAGAGTGAGGGGTGGGAGGAAGAAAACCGTGTCCAGAATCCCAGTGGAGAATGCCGTCTCCTGACATCACCTGTCTGAAGGTGCCTCAGCCTTCCCTCACTTCTGTTTTCAGGAGTTGCTGCTTGCTACTGGAATCTGCTTCTGCTGCCTGGAGTGCTGTGGTGCTGCTTGCGGTTCCTGGGGAGGGTCGGCGTCTGCTGGGGCCTGATGCCCCAGGGGGGGTGAAGGGGTATTTAAACATAACTCGGGATGATCTGAAGTCGAACAGAGCAGCTAGTTACCAATTTTGATCTTGGCCGGGATCATGGGCTCTGATGAGGTGCCATAGAAACTTAAAATGACCCCCACTTTGTTTTGTAGCTCATCTGCTGAGCGGTGACATTTCCAGCGTCATAGTGCCCCGTAATAGTGCCCCGTCAGTGAGACGAGAGGTACCTGTTGAATCATCAAAATCATTCCTTGGAAGTGTCCCATCCAATATTGACCCAGCCCAGCCCACCCGAGCTTTGAAGATTATACTGGTCAGTATGATGGCAGGTCACTAGAAGAATTTTGTTTGTTCTAAAAATCAGCTGACATCAAACATTATTCCTGTGAGAGACAGGGGTGATTTTACAGGTGGAAATGAGAGAACTCGTTGTTGTTGTTTTTTAAAGTGGTAAAGTGTGTGTGTGTGTGTGTGTTTATTTGTGTTTTAAGAGGCCGGGAAATAGATGGACAGGTGAGCTCAATCTCTGTATGAATCACAACTAGTGACACTGGTTATAAAACTCTCTTCTCCCTCTCATATAAACATATTTGGGTATGAGATGAGCGACTTCAGCACTCATGGATTTAAAAAAGGAAAGTTTATATATTCTCCCTGTGATAAATGAAGGTCGGGGGCGGGAGGGGGCGCTCCCTTTTATGGACACCCAGCCAGCCAGTTAGCTATAAAGTCCCTCTTGGTGGCTGTTCTCTGCTTGCTTTACCTGTAAAGGGTTAACAAAGTCACCCAGGTAAAGAAAAGGGCACCTGACAAAAGAGCCAATGGGAGGGCTAGAACTTTTTAAAATTGGGAAAGAAGCTTTCCCTTTGTGTCTGTGGTGGTTCTCTGGAGAGGGGGGACAGAGCAGGACAGGGCTGAAGTTATGCTGTAAGCAGCTTTAAAATCAGGTATGAAAAAACATCAATTCATACCTCAGACCTACTTATCTGAAACCCCAGATGTGTAAGTGGATCAGAAAAGTTTAGAAAGATGCAATTAGGTTATTTTCTTTTATTTCTGAAAGGCTTGTGGACTCCTCTGTGCTAAACCCTGATGCTTTTGTTTGCTTGTAACGTTTAATCTGAACCCCCAAGAATGCTATTTTGGGCGCTTAATTTTTGGAATTGCTCTTTTAAAATCTAGCAAAAGCCTAAGTTCCAGATGTATTTTCTTTCTTTTTGGTTTTAATAAAATTTACCTTTTTTAGGAACAGGATTGGNCCCCCCCCCCCCCCCCTTTTTTTTTTTTTTTTTTTTTTTAATTTTGACTTCCACAAAAGCTGGACAGGTTTTCAGTTAGGAGATTTTTCACGTGTGTCAATTTTAGCAATAAGTGTCGGTAGAAGGTCTTGTGTTGTAGGTTGTAACAACCTACAAAACTTCTGTTGTGGGCTTATGATTGTCAATTTAATTATCCTGTAACAAATAAAAAGTTAATTCTTAGTTGAAAGTTAAATTATCAACTTATTAATATTACTACTTAATTATTAATTTATCTAAAATTGTAATTAAAAGTTGTTTAATTTTAGTCAACCATTTGAAGATTGGCAAACATGTAGGTTTGACTTCATCTAGTGCCAGTTGTTGTACTGCCTAAGTGCTTCTCTGGTTCTGCAAGGTGAGGTCCCCCCAGTAGACGTCATGAGATTTCTGTTCTTCTCCCTTTCCTGTGTATATGCAAGCTTTTGTCTGTGTTCTTTCTGCTCCTCCCCTTTGTGTTTCTTTGGCTGTAGTGTGAAAGTTTTGTTCAAGCCAAGGGGGTCTGCAGCATGTCCACGAAGTGATCAGACGAATCCAGTCTTATCTGGCAGGTTGTATGACAGGTGTGCTCCCTTGACTGAGAAGGATCTGCCTACAGATCTCTTGGGGTTCATCCTGGGTTTTGTGAGCTGCATTGTTCCCGCAGGACAATTCCCTGGAGCCTCACAAAAGGGTGGGGAGACATGATGTGACGAATTGTTGAGCTACCAACAAAGCTAGGCACAGTGCACTTTTTTTCTTACATTATAAGCACAGGAAACTTAAACTGATACATTTTTTTGACTGTTCCAAATGTTTTCACTGCTCCAAATTCTTCATCTCCTCCTCCAAGCCCCCATGTCCTACCTAGTTCCCTAGGCAGGAGAACACTCCATCTAAACTCTTGAAAACTTGATATAAGCTGTAGCCTGTCATGAGAATTCACATACTAGCTCTGAATCCACAATCTTTCACATTCAGAAAATAGGATAGGTTTCAGAGTGGTAGCCGTGTTAGTCTGTATCAGCAAAAAGAACGAGGAGTCCTTGTGGCACCCTAGAGACTAACAAATTTATTTGGACATAAGCATCCGATGAGGTGGCTTTTAGCCCACGAAAGCTTATGCCCAAATAAATTTGTTAGTCTCTAAGGTGCCACAAGTACTCCTAGAAGTAGGATAGATACTCCCTGGAAGGTTGTCATTTCATTTTCTATTTTTATTTTTGGTTTTTCTTCCCTTAATAGGATCCATAAAGCATTGATTTCCGTAGTGGTAATAAAGGCAAGGTGTCCTTTTATTCTCAGTTATCAGGTTTGCTTTTGATGTTGCAAAAAGGAACAGTCTCCAGCAGGTCTTGATGATAGCAGAAAACTCTATTGAATGAGTCATTCTTCCAAGTCGAAGCATGACTCATACAAAAAAGTTTTCTGCTATAGAAGTACCATAGGGTCTAAGGGGACCTGTGTATTCAGACTGCATGAAATTGACCATAAGCTTTCCAATTGCAAGGCTGCTCTTGAGAACTACCACCAACAGTGGGTCTAATCCGCTGTTTGTATGACACATTTCAGACAAATTAGGGTCAACTAGGAATACATTTGCTTCTGATGCAGTGAAGTAATGTACAGATTTATACTGTTTCCCTTGCATCAGCCACAATAGAAATTTTGGGTATTGGTTCTATTAGCTAATTTGAACTATATTCATCCGTTTCCTGTCCTGTGATATGTTCCCACCCCTTTGTAATGTTAATTCTTGTTTGATTACAAAATTTATATGAGAAAGACTTTGGACTTTTTACCAGAAATTGCTTTTAACTTGCATTCTTCTTGTCCCAAGAAAAGTGGTGAAATTAACATAGTTACTCAGCATGGAGACTACTTGTGTTCTTTAGACCAATTTATAAAAAGAAATAAATAGCAGTTACAGAAGGTGCATGTACTCCTAACCAAAAAGAAAGCAGGAAGGCAAGCTAAAACCCAATATAGTTAAAATACAAGATTAGAGGTTATTCAAACTAAACCTACTTTTCAAAAAATAAAAATCCAGACCACATGAAGTCAATGGAAAACAACAGTGGCGGTTGGGAAGATGGAAACTAGGAAAGCAAAGAAAATTTGGAGAGAAAACTGACAAATACACACACACACACACACACACACACACACAAATCAAAACTCGGGGAATTCTTGAGGTATATTAGAAGCAGGAAGGCGTCCCCTGGACAACCACTGAGTCAAAGGAGCAATCAAGGCAGATGTGAATGTTGTAGAGAAGCTAAATGATTTCTGCGGAATAGTCTCCCACACATAGGATGTGGACTTGACATCTACTCCAGACTTTTACTCTTTCCAGATGAGGCACTAACAGAGACTGAAATGTCAAAATAAGAAATACTGGAATAAAATGATCAATTGAATAGCAAAGAGGTGGGTGAGGTAATATCTTTTATTGGACCAACTTTTGTGGGTAAAAGAGAGAAGCTTTCATGCTACACAGAGCTCTTCTTCAGGTAGTCACAAGGACTAGGCTGCATTCATCCAAGAGTTCTGAAGAAACTGGGGGTGAGAGTGTTATGATTTTCAAAGCAGTCCTGGGGATATAGACATGTCTAAGATATCATGTATTAAAACCAGCTTCTAGACTGGAGGATAGCAAACTTACCTACTTTTTTAAAAGGGCACTTGGAGGTTATTCTGGGAATTAGACCAGTGAGTGTTACTTCAGTATCGGGTATATTGGTTGAAGTATTAATTAAAGACCATTCTAAAACACCTAGTTGAGCATGATGTAATCGAGATCTTGTTAAGGTATTTTGTACCCTAAGAGTAAACTAGAATTTTATTGAGCATCTCAACAAAATAGTGGATAAAGGAGAAGCAGTTGATGTGGCTTCTTTGGCTGTTCAAAAGACCTTCAGCTCTTTCACAAGGGGTAATTAAGGTAATCCTGGGGTGAAAAATAAAAGGCTATAACTAGGACCGTACCAAATTCACCGTCCATTTTGGTCAATTTCACGGTCATAGGATTTTAAAAATAGTAAATGTCATGATTTCAGCGATTTAAATCTGAAATGGCACGGTGTTGTAACTAGGAGTCCTGACCCATCTCTGAGGGCACCCGCGCAGAAGTAAGGATGGCGTGGTATGGTATTGCCACCGTTACTTCTGCGCTGCTGCCTTCAGAGCTGGGCGCCTGGCCAACAGCTGCCACTCTCCAGACACCCAGCTCTGAAGGCAGCACAGAAGTAAGGGTGGCCATACCGCAACCCCCCTACAATAATCTTGCAGCCCCTCCCCCCAAGCCTCTTTTGGGTCAGGACCCCCAGTTTGAGAAATAAATCTGTATAGTATAGGGTAAAAGCGCACACAAGACCAGATTTCACTGGGGAGACCAGATTTCCTGGTCCGGGACGCATTTTTCACAGACATGAATTTGGTAGGGCCCTAGCTATAACAAATTAGACATCGTCTGAAAGAGGAAATGGCATGGTGGGGGAAGAAGTTGGAAAAAGGAGAGTTCTGCCGGTTGTTGGGTGTTTCGGGTTTTGTTTTTGTTATGAGATCAAGCCCTTTAAAAGTCAGGAACATTCTGAAGATGATTTCAAGTAATGTTAATTCGTCCACTTTGCATCTATGTATATTTCCTAGTCCTTTTCCTCTGTTAAAGACGTTGTATTGATAACGATCTTAAAGGCCTAAAGAGTTAAAGGTGTTCATGAACTCTTTCACTGTCCGACATTAAACAGCAATAGGTGGGTTCTGGGTTATTTTTAAACAGAGCCCGTGGTTTTACTCAGTTACTTAGCAAACACCCAAAAGTATTCATTCATATTGAAAGTTTATTGATGAAACACGAAAGAACATGAAATTAAAACAAACATTTATATTGAAACTGTGGTTGAGTGATTATGTAAAACAGACTTAGTTAGACCTTATCAAAGTCTCTCTCCTTTTGGTGTCAAACTATCAGTCTCTTATTTTCAGAACAGCCTTTCTTTGATGAAAAGGCAAAGGTTAATTTTACTCTGTCCTGATGTGAAGGGCATCTACTTATCCTGTTCTTACCAAGCAGGCAGACTAAAGGTGGAGGAGAGTCAGGGTAGGAAAGATAGGTGAAATATGGCTTTGGTTGATATTTTTGGAACACTGGATCACTGGTTAGTTACGAGTGGATGCTTTGGCTGGGTGGTCGACCAAGACACCTGTTGCTTTGACCCTGGTTAGTTATGACCCGGTCAGGGCTGTCATCTGGCCTTCCCATTATTGTGGAATAAATATATATAGGAAGGCAGAATTCACTTTCTTCATATGGCAGCTAACGGAAGTCTGTTTCGAAAGCAGATAGTGGTTTGGAGTACGGCAACCATGTTAAGTCGGTTGTTCGAATCTTAGCTGAGAATTTCCAGACTTCTGCGCATACTTTGTTTTTTCATTATTTAATAGTGTATCTTAGCAGCTCGCACCAAACAGGCCCCATTGTGTCAAGTGCTTTGCAAACAACTGGAAAGACAGTGTTTGTGTTTTCCTGTCCCCAGTTTCACAACACTGTAATGCCCTGCCCCGAAGAGCTTGCAATCTATTGTAATGTTAATTTTTTTAAAGCTAACATTCCAATAACACATTGTTCTCCCCGGGGAGAATGCTTTCAAAGCCTTAAGTCTTTTGACTGGGTATATACTTGTGTGAGTGTTTTGTAGGCTAGAAGCAATTATGCGTGGCATTGTCGGGAGCTTATCTGTAGCGCAAAGGTTAAGAGAATTGGAAAATCCCTAGCAGAATTAGAAAAGGCAAGTACAGCTGCTATAGATAGCTGAAAACAGAATGGTCATCCCCGTACCACAAATACCAGTTAATGTTTCTGTCTACACAATATTCTTGATTTCACTTTATGAACAGTAGTTTGCATCTCAGCCACCCGATAGGAAGAATTTTTAACATAATTTAGAAGTGCCAATGTCGGTAAATCATATAAATGTAGAAGAAAATCAGGTTAATCATAGTAAAGGATAGTGTTTATAGTGGTGGCAACAAAAGGCCTTTGAAGATGATTGAAAGCAGAGCCATTTGATGATGGTAAAAGCAGTTTGTTTATATTGTATGCTACATTTCTATATGGTATAATAAGTAATACAGCAAGACAATATCCAGTTACACAGCAAGACAGTATCCAAAGGACAGTACTCAGATGTATTCATGATTTATGGCTGGAAACAAAATGCCGAAATGAAGAATTAGGGAATACTCTGTTCATAAGTAAACTGGGTATTCAAGGGCATTTCAGGGTATAAATTGAAATAAGCATTAACACTGACCTTTGTGTCAATAGGGGTTTGGTCAGTACTATATTGGCACTTAGACGTTTTTAATGGCATTTCATGGATAAAGTTTCTATATCGTTCTGCACAAATTGATTTTAGTGTCATCGGACTGGAAAAGGAGCTCAGTAATTGATGAGAACCAAGAAATTGCAACTCTCTTTGTGACCATGTAAGCCAGGGGTCAGCAACCTTTCAGAAGTGGTGTGCCGAGTTTTCATTTATTCACTCTGATTTAAGGTGTCGCGTGCCAGTAATACATTTTAACGTTGTTAGAAGGTCTCTTTCTATAAATCTATAATATATAACTAAACTATTGTTGTATGTAAAATAAATAAGGTTTATAAAATGTTTAAGAAGCTTCATTTAAAATTAAATTAAAATGCAGAGCCCCCCGGACCGGTGGCCAGGACCCGGGCAGTGTGAGTGCCACTGAAAATCAGCTCGTGTGCTGCCTTCGGCACGCGTGCCATAGGTTGCCTACCCCTGATGTAAGCCATCTCCCGTGCTTTTAATGCACAATATTAATACAGCTACTTTATCTCATTTCAAAATGAGTACTATTTCAGGACTTGGACTACAAGCTCATCACCAGACCTTCCATGGTAAGGGATTGTCCTGAAGACAGGACAAGAAGTAATGGGCTTAATCTGCAGCAAAGGAAGACTTACGCTAGCTATTACACTTCCCAACTCTAAGGGTAGTTAAGCTCTGGAACAGGCTTCCAAGGGAGGTTGTGGAATCACATCATTGGAGGTTTTTAAGAACAGGCTGAACAAACACTGGTCAGGGATGGTTTAGGTTTACAGCACAGGGGGCTGGACATCTAGACCTCCTGAGGTCCCTTTCAGCCCTATATTTCTATGATTCTCTGTTGCTGCAGAACATTTAACTTCCATCAAATCGACATTTTCTGACAGAAACGTGTTCCGTCTGAACATTTTTGACCAGCTCTAATGTGAATACAGTCTTGTGGTTGAGATGTTACACACACATATTAGGAAATTTGAACTTACAGTGTATACATGTATACTTATAGGAATCATTATAACTTGACCAAAGTGCCATTTTATGTCAGAATAGAAAATTTAAAAACTAGTGCATATGCACAGGGCTGTGAGTTATGGTTGCCGTGGGAATTATATTGACATTTATGCATCTATGGTCGTAACTTTAGTGTTAGGAAAACATGATTTTAATATACTGGGAATATGTTTTAAGTACAGTGTTTCAGTTGTATTTTTGCCTTTAGGGAGGGAATCCTTTCATCATCATCTTCTTTCCCCCTTTTGTCCACCTGAATTAATTCAGATTAGGAGATCAACAATTCATGTTAGGAATCTACTCAGCCAATTTAAAAACAAAAAGTATTTTACTTTGTTTTTCATTTCCTCATCCCTTGTTTCATTTATGTGTCAGTCTCTGTCCCATCATTCTGCACCCATCCAATCACCTGGGATCTCTTTCCCCATCCTGCGACTGACAAACCTTTGTTTCACTTACTTTGTCATGAACATTTCCGGAATAGAATTGCTTAGCATAATCATGCCTGTGTTCTGGTATATTAGAGCTTCCCAGTGCGAACCCTTTAGAAGCTGACTGGAATGATGTGATTCTGATCAATTTCAGATTGCTGCTAGAAAATACAGGAAAATCCTAATACTCAAGGAACAGTCAGATCTTGCTAAATAATTCTGTGGGGTTGTCTGCTGGAGTGAGTATGGAAATGTGGTATTTGTGTGATCTCATGTATCATCTAAAAGCTGCTGTTAACACATTTTTACTGGAAATGATTTTCATTGTGCAATGTCGTAGTGAAATGTTGTTCCAAATGTACTTCAGATAATTTTTATCAGAATGTGACAAGGCTAATTGTCATGGAGCCATAGATGACGATAACGTAGCTTGTCATGAAGGGTACGTGGATTACTCAATTCAAGAGGCACGCTGTGTGTAATATAAAATTGTAAATTTGAAATTTTAAAATGTAATTAACCTAAATTATACCTGAACTTTGTGACACCAGTCATTTGAATTCTAAAGTCTAAAAGAGACATTTGTACTTCTGGCTTATTGTATGAGTGTACTAATGTGACGGGAATATGCTACTTCAAATACTAGTGTCTCCAGAGTTTGGATTAAATACATACATAAGAATCCTTTTAAATTTTCCATTTCGTGTTTTCACTTTTCATTCATAAATAGTGGTGTCCCTCAGGGGTCTGTACTGGGACAAGTACCGTTCAACATACTCAGAAATTATCTGTAAAAAGGGTTAAAGTTGGCAAAATTTGCAGATGATACAAAACTACTCAAGATAGTTAAGTCCCAGGCAGACTGCGAAGAGCTACAAAGGGATCTCTCAAAACTGGGTTACTGGGCAACAAAATGGCAGATGAAATTCAAGGTTGATAAATGCAAAGTAATGCACATTGGAAAACATAATCCTAACTATACATATAAAATGATGGGGTCTAAATTAGCTGTTACCACTCCAAAAAGACATCTTGGAGTCATTGTGGAGAGTTCTCTGAAAACATCCACTCAATGTGCAGCAGCAGTCTAAAAAGCGAACAGAATGTTGGGAATCCTTAGGAAAGGGATAGATAATAAAACAGAAAATATCATATTGCTGCTATATAAATTGATGGTACGCCCACATCTTGAATACTGTGTGCAGATGTGTTCGCCCCATTTCAAAAAAGATGTATTGGAATTGGAAAAGATACAGAAAAGGGCAATGATTAGAGGTATGGAATAGCTTCTGTGTGAGGAGAGATTAATAAGACTGGGACTTTTCAGCTTGGAGAAGAGATGACTAAGGAGGGATATGGTAGAGGTCTATAAAATCATGATTGGTGTGGAGAAAGTAAATAAGGAAGTGTTATTTACTACTTCTCATACCACAAGAATTAGGGGTCACCAAATGAAATTAATAGGCGGCAGGTTTAAAACAAACAAACAAAAGGAAGTATTTCTTCACACAGCGCACAATCAACCTGTAGAACTCCTTGCCACAGGATGTTGGGAAGACCAAGACTATAACAGGGTTCAAAAAAGAATTAGATAAATTCATGGAGGATAGGTCCATCAATGGCTATTTGCCAGGATGGGCAGGGATGGCGTCCCTACCATCTGTTTGCCAGAAGCTTGGAATGGGCGACAGGGATGGATCACTTGATGATTACTTGTTCATTCCTTCTGGGGCACCTGGCATTGGCCACTGTCGGTAGACAGGATACTGGGCTACATGGACCTTTGGTCTGACCCAATATGGCTGTTCTTATGTTCTTATTCCTGTCTGTTGTTGTTTGTTTGGTATCACCTGAAGAAAAGACTCAGTCCCAAGGTTCAGCTGTAGTTATTGTTACTAGATCCAGACTGTGTCATGAATAGGAAGATGCAGTGTTAAAAGACTATTTAACACTGTTGAGGCATTTTTCCTACTGTATTGGAAGATGAAATTCCACCCATGCTTTTTTCCATTAGCCCTGCACTTCCCGATCTAGCAGCAATCACCGATATGTGAGAGAAATAATTAGATTTTTGTTGCATTACTTTATAAGAAGAGTATAGCAACACTAAAAATGTTTTGTTAAACCTGTTAGTGCTGTCCATAGCAACAGAATCTTGAGATACCACTGTCCATTAGGAAGTTGAGCAATTCCTCTTTGAGCCAAGCCACAGATTTGGCTTCCAGTGTCGCAATACTACTACACATCCATCCTTGTGATTCAGCACAGTAATTTACACAATCTGGTCGTCTTCCACCTCGCTGTAATAAGGGATGTTCAGGCTGTAACTGCAGCAGTTTGGCATGGGTGTCTTTGCTGTCCAGGCTTTGCAACGCTAAGTTGTTCTTTTGGGTAATGGTCAGTTTGCGCCTTGGGAGGGCCATGTGGAGAGAGCACCCTTGGTCAGTTAGTTGGCAATGGGACTGAGACGGGCCAAAAGACATGGAGTATAGTGGGGTGGAGGAAAATCTTTAATTTTTTATTCACTGGATATATATGCATCTTTTGGCATTTTTCTTGTATGTTGTTTGTGTTTGTCTTGTCTGTTCAAATACTCTGAAGGGCCAGGACCATGTCTCTGCGTGGGACCCTGATAATAATTGGAGCCTTTGGGTGCTATTTCAATAATAAAACCTCATTAGTGCCACCTTTTTCTTGTTTCACTTTTTAAATTTTGAGATGCCTGGGTGTTTATAATAAAACTAGTGTATTTGTTTTCAATTTGTGTTCCTCCCCGTTTCTGTGTGCGCACATAGTATAAAGTCATGTATTGCAGCATATAGTATACAAAGGACGTTTCAATGCCTTAGAATTCTTCTTAATAGTTATTGATATGACCGTGATTGTTAAAGATGTACCCTGTATATTTTCATTGACAGATTCCAGTTGCACATTGTTTTGGACCTCCGGGACATTACAAAAGAAAGTTTTGCACCGTGTGCAGAAAGCAGTTAGAGTCCCTTGCATTTCGATGTGAAGGTAATTTAAAACGTGTATATGCACAGTCATGTTGTGTCCCATAAAAATAGATATATGTGTATTTCTAAAGATATATAACGTATGCTAATAATAACCCTGAGATAAATTCCTTTCTTTTTGCATTCATGAGATAAGCTCGACTTAATTTGTACTCTGGGCTGCTTCACTTGCGTTCTGTCCAATAATCTTTGTGGCTGAACTAACATTGCAAACTACCGAGCACCTTCAAACAGTTACCGTAAAAACAAGGAACAAAAATACATGCAAACATAGGTCTCTTCACCAAATGTGGATTACATCCCCTGATTTTACTCTGGTCCTTGAATTTTTGTTGACGCTGCTGCGTGTCAGTGACAGGCCCAAAAGCAAGCCTCCTCCCCTCGGAGAAATGTGATTCCGAGCTTTCTGTTAGTGTGTAGCACGAACACCTACCCCTGAAGGCTTTTGAGATACTGGGACTTAAATAAATACCAACACTTTTGACAGAAAAGCTATTTTAGACTGCTTTTAACATATTCTCACTTTTCTATCACTGTCTGTTGATGGTAGTCAGGGCACCCGAAGGGACATGAAAATAGTATCACTAAAAATAATTCTACTCTAAAAATGTTCCGAAGTAGCTTTCTGTAAAAAGTGCCGTAAACCAAATACATGTTGGTCTGAAGGCTTCGTTGGCACTTGAATGGGGCAACCTGCCTAACTCACGCATGGCCGTGCCTTTCGTGAATGACATGGCCATTTCAAAAATGAAAGTCACTGGGAGTCGGAAAGGCACTGCTGAAAATTGTATCCCTGCTCTAGTGTTCCCCTGTATGCATGGCAGGAGAGCAGATACTGAAGAGACAATAGGTTGGAGCGTACATGGAGGGAAGAGGGAATAGGGATGAACCTAGAGTCATGTTGGATAGTCTTGGGCCCATTCTGAAGACCCTTGTAAGTAGCATCAGGATCAGAAAAAAGCTTTATAAAGTTAGTTTTAAAGATTTTTTTTTAATTGGGTGATAAAACTTGTGTTCTTTTTTGATGGTCTTCATATTGACTAGTTCAAAGAAATGGTATTGTTGACAGTTAGAGAGGCACTTATAGCTTGAGATGAGTTTTGATTTGATGACTTTCCTTTGTATTTGACAGACCAATTCCTCCACCTTTCTGCAGATACTGTCCTTCAGTTGTAAACTAAACAATCAAAGTATGCATTATGAAAGAGTCCCTAAAGACTGCTCAGTTCTGACCCTAAGCTCCTGTGCTGAAGTTGACACATTAACAGTTCTCCCCAGTCATTTCTAAATCTTGCTTTTTAAAGACCGTTTCTCTTATGAAAGCAGCAAAGAATCCTGTGGCACCTTATAGACTAACAGAGGTTTTGCAGCATGAGCTTTCGTGGAAGTGGGTATTCACCCACGAAAGCTCATGCTGCAAAACCTCTGTTAGTCTATAAGGTGCCACAGGATTCTTTGCTGCTTTCATAAGAGAAACGGTCTTTAAAAAGCAAGATTTAGAAATGACTGGGGAGAACTGTTAATGTGTCAACTTCAGCACAGGAGCTTAGGGTCAGAACTGAGCAGTCTTTAGGGACTCTTTCATAATGCATACTTTGATTGTTTAGTTTACAACTGAAGGACAGTATCTGCAGAAAGGTGGAGGAATTGGTCTGTCAAATACAAAGGAAAGTCATCAAATCAAAACTCATCTCAAGCTATAAGTGCCTCTCTAACTGTCAACAATACCATTTCTTTGAACTAGTCAATATGAAGACCATCAAAAAAGAACACAAGTTTTATCACCCAATTAAAAAAAAATCTTTAAAACTAACTTTATAAAGCTTTTTTCTGATCCTGATGCTACTTACAAGGGTCTTCAGAATGGGCCCAAGACTATCCAACATGACTCTAGGTTCATCCCTATTCCCTCTTCCCTCCATGTACGCTCCAACCTATTGTCTCTTCAGTATCTGCTCTCCTGCCATGCATACAGGGGAACACTAGAGCAGGGATACAATTTTCAGCAGTGCCTTTCCGACTCCCAGTGACTTTCATTTTTGAAATGGCCATGTCATTCACGAAAGGCACGGCCATGCGTGAGTTAGGCAGGTTGCCCCATTCAAGTGCCAACGAAGCCTTCAGACCAACATGTATTTGGTTTACGGCACTTTTTACAGAAAGCTACTTCGGAACATTTTTNAAGGGGTGGGGTAGGGGGACTCGGGCCCACCCTCTCCACCGAGCCCCGACCCAGGGCCCTGGTTGTGGCAAGCTTCTCTTGCCACCCGCTCGGCGGGGATCCGCCCGCAACACGCCGAGCGGTACTGCAGCTTTAAGGCTGTCAGTCTCAACAATCACCCTGGGTCACTTCCTACCCTGTCTCGACGGACGTCTGCGCTGTGGGAGCGGTGCCTCCGTAGGTTCCTCCCGGCCGGCGTCCCTCCCCGGAGTCTCCAGTCCGGCCTCTGCTCGGCTGACCTCTCGGTCCTGGCGCACTGGCTCTCCTTCTGCAGGAGCTGGCGGTGTGCGTCCTTCTCCCCCGGTGGTCAGCCCAGACTGAGCTGACCTGCAGGCCTTTATACTGGTCTGCCAGTTGGAGCATGCCCAGCAGGGCCTCCTGGGCGTGGCTTCCTCTGCTAGCAAAGAAGGGTTAACCCCTGCTATACCAGTGCGGGGCCGGCCCGCCCCGTCACAATGTGCAATGGTGAATTACATCCACAGCCGCGTGTAGGACTATAATTAGCTAGAATGTGCTTATTGACTTTATTTCTTACCGCTTACAGAGCACTTTTAAAATTAAGTTTACAGAATAATTAAGTTTACAGACCAATTCCTCTACCTTTCTGCAGATACTGTCCTTCAGTTGTAAACTAAACAATCAAAGTATGCATTATGAAAGAGCCCCTAAAGACTGCTCAGTTCTGACCCTAAGCTCCTGTGCTGAAGTTGACACATTAACAGTTCTCCCCAGTCATTTCTAAATCTTGCTTTTTAAAGACCGTTTCTCTTATGAAAGTGGCTGTCTCTAAACTGTCCCCTTCCTACNCTACACTCACCCTGCTTTGGAGGGACACTTTGTCAGACTCCATGTCTGTTCATTCCCTGGGACCTCTACTGGGACTCCGAGTCAGGCAGAGTGGAGGAGTTGGAAGATGTGATTTTTGGAATGTCTACAGCTGTCCTCCTCCCTTCCCCCTGCGATGTCAGAGTATTTGGGGATACAACTTGGTGGTTGGCTATCACTCTTCTCTGTTTAGGACTTCATTATTTTTCAGCCATAGAAAATAGAGAAAGTTGCCCTTCCTATTAATGGAGGTCTCCTGAACTCTACTTTCTCATTTTGTTAAAGCAAAATTTCCAGTTTAAGGTGAGAGAGGTGATTATATTAGGGAAGAGGACTGGTTTCTTTGAATCAGACTGTAGACATCCTTATAGTAAACTAGCCAATTGTTGTTCTTATCTTACTTTATTGGAAGAAATAATTAAATCACTTAAGTGCAAAATTAGCTTTGCCTTCCTACATACTTGCTTTTTCAGTTAAATAATAGTTGCATCAATTAAATGCAAAGTAAATTGAATAACACGCACCATAATACAGAGAAACGTCTTGCATTTTGCCTGTCTTTGCTGAACAGTAAAAGGCATGAGAAATGCTATGTGGGGAGATAGGAAAATAAAACAAACCTGGGTGCTAAAGACATTTCCTGTTTAATTTTTTACTTTCAGTGTGTGAACTACACGTGCATACAGATTGTCTCCCGTTTGCTTGCAGTGATTGTCGTCAGTGCCATCAAGATGGGCATCAGGATCATGTGAGTGTTAACGTGTGTGGCTAGAACAGAGTATGAAGTACAATCAGTTACTTTCAATGTAAAACAAACCTCAATCCTTCCCCCTCCCCCAATAACATCCTCCCCCGGTTTCTGTTGTGTGGCTTAATGTGTGAATGACATTGTTTTGGTAGATATGTTCCTTATGTATAAGGAACAGAAAAATACATCCTGTATATTATTGGATTTTGTTGTGAACTGATGCTACTTTCTGTTTTCTAACGTGTTACTGACATTGGTCCAGTGGAGAGCAGTTTGTTGCTGCTGAATTTTAGACATGCTCGGTGGAGCTCAAGTTGAGCATACCCAGGGGCGTTCAGAAAATCTCGGGCTTTATTTAAAAAACAAAAGACCAATCTGGTGATGGGGAAATGGAAATTCCCTCTTCTCTCCGAGGCTGCTTCTGCCTCGTATTTTTTTTGCTTCTCATGATGTGAACCTTTTTTAGAGAAACTGTAATGCTAACAGTACAAGCCTGTTGGCAGGACGAATATAATTACCATCAAAATACAATGTGCCCTTCATAGTCATGGATCATTTCTAAACTGTAGTGTCCTCTTTGTGAAGGGGGAAATGATGCTATTGCACTTCTCCCTGTTGTACTTCAGTTCATTTAGATTTCGTGGCCAAAACTTTAAAAGATGGCTGCTGAAAATTAGGGTAATTAAGGGGATATTGAGGCCTGATTTTCAGAAGTGCTGAGCAGCCAGCAGCTTCCATGGGAGTCAACAGTTACTGCTGAATGCTGAGCACTTCTGAAAATCAGGCCTAAATGTGGTGTTAGCACCGTAGCTTTTAGCACCACTTTTAAAAATAAAAAGAACAGGAGTACTTGTGGCACCTTAGAGACTAACAAATTTATTTGAGCATAAGCTTTCGTGGGCTACAGCCCACTTCTTTGGCCTTCTCTCTCTCGTACTGAAGACTGACTAGGCATTTTGAAAGGGTCCGTTATTGTAGTAGCTATAGGTGCCAAAGATCAAATGCAAAGTAATTTGCTGTGTATAGCTTTAGTGTAAGAATAACACATTGTGGACTGTTTATAGAACTTGAAATAAAAATTAATATTTCTGTATGCAGTGTTGTAGCCATGTCGGCCTCAGGATATTAGAGACAATGTGGGGGAGATGATATCTTTATTGGTCCCACATCTGTTGGTGAGAGAGACGAGCTTACACAGAGCTCTTCTTCAGGTCTGGGAAATGTACTCAGAGTGTCACAGCTAAATACAAGGTGGAACAGATGGTTTAGCATATGTAGTTAACACATATTTCAAGGGACCATTCCAGGTGAAGTGGCCTATTAACACGCCTGCAGTCAGGGGAGGAAAGGAAGATCGGGGAGGGGGCTGCTGTTAGTGGGTTACAGATTGTTGTAATAAATCATAACTACATTATCTCTGTTCAGTCCATGATATTGAGTGTCTAGCAAAGTTATGAATTTAAGCTCCCAGGCTCATCTTTTGAAAGGGTTGTGCAGGTTTCCTTTGAGGATGAGGACTGATAGAGCAGACATAGAGTGATAGTTTGTGAAAAGTGTTCACCCACAGGTGATGTGAGGTTTTTGTCTTTTATCGTTTTCCTGTGGTTTTTCTGCATTTTGAGCTTTTGAGCAATGTGACACACCCCAAGGACACAGAGAGTTATTATAGAAGCCACACATTTCTGAGCTCTCTAAACCCATTCCTCAGGCTGGCTGCTACTTATGTCTCAGGCAAAATGTTTAACGTTTGCTCCTCAATTTTTTAACCTGTAAAATGCAAATTCTAATCTCTCTGAATATTTGGAGAACTAAGATTTGTAATGGGCTGTGAAGATGGAAAGTGCTATGTAAGTGCCAAATATTGTTCCTTAAGTTGATGCATTTATTACAGAACTAAACATTACAATGCTCAGGAAAACGGGACAGTGAGACTTCTTTATCCCGGATTTTCTGTGGGATTTTAATGGCCTGCTGCAAACTTGCTTACTCCATATTTCAATAGGAAAATAATTAAATATTTTATATATTAATTACATTAAATATGCACAGCATTCTGTGATGTTTTTCCTAAAGCCTTTAGGGTTATTTTTAAACTAATCATGTAGGGACATGGTTGTATTTGCCATTTGGTATAATACAATCGATTGATCCATTTTCTCAGGATACATACCATCATCATTGGAGGGAGGGAAATCTCTCGTCCAGTGCTCGCTGTGAGGTCTGCAAGAAAACCTGTGGTTCTTCGGAGGTGCTGTCTGGCATGAGGTGTGAGTGGTGTGGCATTCTGGTATGTAAACGTCATTGGGCATGTCTGTGGAAATAAAAGCCTTGTTAATTTGATGGATTTAAAACTGGCCATGAATAAATCAGTCATTTGTTGGATGAGACTCGATAAATCAGAGCGAAAGTAAGTTTGGGGTTTGTTTCCTTTAGTTTCCAAAGTGGAGGAATTTTAAAATAAGCGGATAAAATTGAGAAATTCTTAATGCTGTGTCTTAACAGCAGGAGCGCCGCCAGCTTTTTCGCCGCCCTAGGTGGCGGAAGGTCCCGCCCCCGAAATGCCGCCCTCGACAGAGGCGGCGGAAGGTCCCGCCCCCCAAATACCGACGACGACCGGGGTGCCGGCGCCCCCCAAATGTTAGTGCCGTAGGCGACCGCCTAGGTCACCTAATGGGTTGCACTGGCCCTGCTTAAC
>QXTE01000072.1:2069625-2127013 GCA_003942145.1 Platysternon megacephalum
TTGCGAACTTCTTTTACTGGCTCTGTTCATCAGTTTGTCATATGTATTTACCATAACCGGATTCCCAGGATAATAGATGGCCTAGAATAAATGCAAGGCAGAAATTTACTCAAGGGTCTGGGCTGATGACATAAGCTTCAGAAAGGACAGTTCCTGAATTTATCAATGGAAGTAAAACCCCAGGAGGAAATCGCAGCCCCGACTCCCTACAGGGTAACCTATTAATTATAACACGAGTGTCCATGTTTTGATCATCTTCCCACTTGTGAATACCACTAGAATGCAAAATCCATTGGTTCCGATGCAAAACAATCTTACTATTGTTCCTTTACGTCAATGTATGTAAAACTTTAGATTTCAGTAGAATATGTTTTTAATATTTTAAAAAATGTTGTCACATGTTAAGAATTCTCACTGTTATGTCAATAAAAATATAGTGAGTTAAAATCAAACCTGATGTAAGTGGCTGCAACTCCATTCATTGCACAGGAGATGGACCAATTTACAATAAGTATGAATTTGTTCCAGCATGGCTTGCAAGGCCACTGCCTATTTTGTTATAGTGAGTTAATTTTTTTACAGGTTTAATGTCTGAGGTTTGACGAGTGTTTAATGATGTTTCTGTTTATAGGCTCATGCTTCTTGCTACATTATTGTACCACCAGAATGTACTTTTGGAAGATTAAGGGATATGATTCTTCCTCCGAATTGTGTGCGGTTAGTTTCTCGCAATTTCAGCAAAATGCACTGTTTTCGAATATCAGAGAGCCTGCAAACAGAACCAGGTAAAGACTCTGAAAATGGTATCCAATAGAGTGCTGAATATGTGGAGTTACTATGTTTTACGTCAATATTGAACTGAATCTTTTAAGGTTGCTAATCATGTAGTACGTATTTTTTGAGGATGTAATATTAATCTGTTACTAGCTAAGGCTGCTACTTCTGCTACATGGTATGGATTCAAAATACAGAGCCTGCTGAATTCTTGTTTCTGCTTGACTATTTGGCATCAGTTCTACTGAGTTTGACAATAAATATGTAGGTACCTTGGTTTTCTTGCTATAACATGTTCTAAAGAAAGCTTAGTTCCAACTTGCACATAACATGATTGTATATTTACAAACATAGGACATTTTTTATGAAGGAGAAGACCAATTTTTTTGTGAGCAAAATCATGTCTTAGCCTGTAGCTTCTATTATTCCAGAGCTGAAGCAGCAGTATATCACTTCTGCATTTATAGGAGAAATAAATCTCCATATACGGGGGGGACGGCAGAGGAGAAAGAAACTGCATTTTAAGCACCTTTTTCATCAAACATGTCTTACCCTCCACCTCACATACATTTAGTAACTTAACAGTTGTAGTGTGAATTGTGGAAACTGTAGACCAGAGTCGTCTTTGACTAAGTAGGTTACTGATGCTGATGATATGAGCAATCATTGATATAAATGCTACTTTTATTTAGCCGCTCATGTTAGTAAATGTTTTGCTTTCCCTGTTTGTAATTAAACATTTGTCCTTTCCACGTGGAAGGGATTTAATTTGTAGGATAACATTTTGCTGCCACCTAGAGTGTGTATTCCTTATTTACTTTAGTTTTCAGGAGCAAGCCTTTTCTTATGCCATTGCCTTCTTTCTTTTTGTTTTTTAAATTTCAAACATCCCAAATGTAAACTTACCTTTTTTTTCTTAGAAATTATTTTTGTACGTTAAGAATGAAAGGGAAGCTAAATACACCAAACTTTGCCAGTCTTGGGAGGTTAAAATGTTAGAAACTTGTTTCCTTCAGAGCTTCCTGAGAAGTTGGACATGAGTTTACTGTTGTGGTGTTGAACATTTGAGTGTATCTTGGTATTTAATAGCTATCACTAGCAAGAGTCATCTCTAATACATGCACAAGCTGTAATATTACCCCAGCGTCTTTGGTAATGGACCTCAATCCTGACCTACACTTTCCCAGCTATCGTAGCCTCTCTTGAGCAGAGACAAGCTAGTTTTTAGTGGACATTTATCTATATTACAAAAACCATGCAGTGAAACACAACTGGTAAGGACCATCCAACCTAGATTCACTTATGACTTAAAGTGACCTGCAAATTGTGTGGTTTTTAATAACTGGTTTTGTACCCTTTGTTGCTTTTTTATGATGTACATAAAATGCTGGAAAACTGAGTGGTTTTAATGATTTTTTCCTACTTGTTTTTTATTTTAGAAATATCAGGAATGTTTACTCTGGACCTCCCTGGTTTTGCTGGAGGGCTTGTTCAGGGTCTCAGACAATGAATATTGTTAGGTGTTTAATCTTTAACAAAGTCTTCCATTCTCAAAAATGTTAGTCATTAAATTGGAATGAACAAAAACCAGACTTTAAAACTGTCTGATTAAAAAACCTCTAGTTCAATATTCTGTAATTTTCCTCTTGTGATGTCATCCTTTCAGAATGCCTTCATACATCATTTAAAAAACCCCCACACGTTTAATATTCATTGTTCTTTATTTGCAGGTCATCTTTAGGTGAAATTTGAACCCAGATCTCTATGGGTGAAAGACTAGTATGTTAACAGTTGCCGCTTCTAGTCACTAGGCTTGTTACATTAGGTGACATACAAAGGTTTTCTCCATTTTAATACTTAGGATTATATATGCTCATTATACAGAGTTGCATTACCCAAATTCAAGTTGCCTGAGTACATTTTAACAGGGTACATTTTCATGTCATTAAATCTGCATATTCAAAGCACACAAAGCAGAACATCCAACAACCAACAGTGAGGCCCCCACCACAGCACCAGACCTGAAAGCCGCTTTCCTTTGGCGGGGGGCAGGTGTTAGTAGTAACTGGACTTGGATATGAACTTTATGGATTATTCCCTCAACTCTCTAATAAGTGAAACCAAAACACAAACTTTGGGGTGTTTGAAATTCAGATCCATGTTGTCTAGCTCCAGCCCATGTAGACAAAGGATATATAGTCAGGCTTTGAAAAGTCTCTTCTGTAGAGATATCACCCAGCTGCCAGGATTCTCTCTCCTGGATCTCAGCTCCCCAGCCCGAGATTGGTAGAGCTCCCCAGGCTTCAAAAGACTGTTGATCACTGAGATGGCAGTTGTGCAGTTGCGAGAGCAAGCCAATCGCCCTCCCCCATCAGGTTGCGCACCGCCTGCTAACCTGAACAGCTGCCTTGGGCCTTACCGGACACTTTCTTCTTGGCTGGTCAGCAAAGGAGCTTTGCTTCTGCCATTGCTGCTTCCACTCTTCTCCCCAGACTTTCTGAAGCACGGCAGGAAACCTTTCCAGTAGAGTCAGGCCTGGCTCTCCGGAACGATGGCCATTGGAGGGCTTTTGCCAGAAGCACTTTGGTCAGCGCGTCGGCCCCTGTTTTTCTCTGAACACTTCGGTGCCTTGATGGTACTTTCCTGTCAGTGTTTGGGGCTCAGTGCATTGTCTTGGCGCTCTCCATCCTGGGAGCACAACTCCCAGGTCCTACCCTCCACTGGAGGTAACGTGTTTGGGGAGCAGGTGGAAGTGTCATTGCTGAGTGCCAAGGAAAGGGTTGTCACTCTCTGCTTTTGGACCTTTAACTCGCCTTTCAGATCCCTTCTCCCAGGAACATAAGAACGGCCGTACCGGGTCAGACCAAAGGTCCATCTAGCCCAGTATCTGTCTACTGACAGTGGCCAATGCCAGGTGCCCCAGAGGGAGTGAACCTAACAGGCAATGATCAAGTGATCTCTCTCCTGCCATCCATCTCCATCCTCTGACGAACAGAGGCTAGGGACACCATTCTTACCCATCCTGGCTAATAGCCATTTATGGACTTAGCCACCATGAATTTATCCAGTCCCCTTTTAAACATTGTTATAGTCCTAGCCTTCACAACCTCCTCAGGTAAGGAGTTCCACAAGTTGACTGTGCGCTGCGTGAAGAAGAACTTCCTTTTATTTGTTTTAAACCTGCTGCCTATTAATTTCATTTGGTGACCCCTAGTTCTTGTATTATGGGAATAAGTAAATAACTTTTCCTTATCCACTTTCTCAACATCACTCATGATTTTATATACCTCTATCATGTCCCCCCTTAGTCTTCTCTTTTCCAAGCNTCTTGTATTATGGGAATAAGTAAAAGGAAGGCTAAGGAATCTGCTTTGGAAGCTGGCTTTTGCAGCAACTCAGAACCCACTGAGCAGAGCACTCTGCATCAACACCAGCCATGGAATGGTCCCACGCTCCCTGTCAGCGAGCACCAAGGACTAAAGGGTTTGTGAAAGGATCCCGGGTGCGTACAGACACAGTAGCTGGTCAGGACCTTTGTGACTGAGGAGGCTGGGAGCTGCTTATTTGGTCAAGGAAAAATTCAAGATGGTCACTCTGGGAGCTGCCTTCCCTAGAGAAGGGGGACTGGCTATTTGCTGTGGATCTTTCTAAGGCTTGTGTGCATATTATGGGCACTTCTCAAGGACTGGTGGTGTCTGTTTTGTTACAGGAGAGCCATTCTGCTAGTTCCTTGTTTAGCCTTCAGGGAAGGATGGTCATTAAATGCTTGGGAATAGTTGAGGCCACTCTGCCAGGCTGGCAGTGAGGTGTTCCTCCATTTGGTTGGTTGATGATGGAGGACCTCATTCAGTTGGGTGTCAGATCAGCGTGTGTCACCACTGGAGTGTGGGAGTCACCAGAGTTTGTGGTAACTCACCCAAAACCCCAACTCGTCCCAGACTGACCATTGGAATGTGTATGAGCCCTGCTACCCAGCTCGTGTCCAGCCTTCCCCCCAGGGGTCCGGTGCGATACGTCATCCGTCTGATGGGGGGCAATGGTCAGAATCAGGAGGCAGCAACTCACCCTATGTTGCAAATTCTGGCTCTCCTGGCCAACACCTGTAGCACATCTCCACATTGAGTTTAACCTCTCTGGAGCTGAGACACCAGAGGACGCACAAGCAATACAGGGACTTTTTACACTGCCCTCGAGTAACAGAGAACCTCTGGGCAAGTCTGACTTGGTGGCTGTCCAGGGACAGTTTGCAATGAGGAATTCCAAACACCACCTCCCTAACTTATAGTGGCCATGGCTATCTCCTGCCGAGTCTAGGGAGCTCACACAGCGGGAACTCTACACCAAGGGAATTTGGTCTCTCCAGCAATTGTCATTCGCCAGTTACTCTGATAAGGTCAGTCATGAATCTGCTAAGGATTGTCAGAGACCTAGTATTCCAAAAGGCAGTCCTGAGTCAAATGGGCAATCTGTGTATTGGGGAAACCTTCGGGAGGCCGGAGTGGACATTTTCTCAAAAGTTATTCCTCATCATCATACACCTAGCAAGGAAAGACCACATGGTCACAGTCAGCTTGAGGTGATCTGTGTCGCATCCTTCTGAATGTTTTCTGGATTGGGCCGTGGCAGATCGGATCACCCCTTCCTCCAGTGTGGGATGCTGGAGATGAGTTGCCTCACGTCCGACCGAAACAAGAATCTACCAGTCTTTTATTGCTACTACTAAAAGGTACATTCCCCATTTGCTGACGGAGGATGGTGCTATATGTTTTTCCACTGACACCTCTTGTATCAAGGTCTGTTCAAAGCCCAGGAGTGACGGAATTTCAGTGATCATAACAGCACCATATCGGCCCAGGCAAGAGTGGTTTTCAACGCAGTTTTACGGGGTAAAAGCTGGTCCCCTCAGGATGAGTCTCTGGCCTAAGATCATCATTTGAGACCATGGTGTCGCAGTGCATCCCAGCTCCGGAGCCCGCTGCCGGGCCCCTGGTAGGAACATACCCGCCAACGCACTCTGGTATACAAAGGTCGATATTAAATTGCCTAAACATTACATAAAATCCAGTGCAAGTCCTTGTTGACAGTGCAGAGCCTTCCTGCTCATTTCCCTTGGCGTGGGTGGCAGGCCCCAGGGCACGGGGTATAGATGCCAGCTCCGCTCCTGCTAGACTTGAGGACAGACCGGGATAGGGGCTGTGGCAGATGGTGGGCACAGGGAGCTATTCCCAACTCTTTTCCTCCAGGGGAGAGTGGTATTTGCAGGCTGTTGTTGGTGACCGTGGGGATGCTCGCTCCTTCCATCCCTCTTGTTCCCTTTCAGGCTGGAAAGCTCCTTTTGAACCACCTGGTTCCTAGGAGCTTTAATTTCCTACGTGAACAGCCACTTCAGTGGTGGTAGTGACTGTATCTGAGTGAGTGGGCTTCAGGTCCTGAAAGCGTTCCTTCCAGTCTGTACCAAATCTCCGAAGGATAAGCTGGTGCTACAAACTCATTTGAGGCTCATATTGATCATAGTGGTGATCAAGTTCCACCTTAATGACCCTGTTCTCCCACACTCTGTTTCCCATGCCTGAATGCCCATCCTCTCTAAATGCTTGAGGTTCAGAGGTCCTTAGGTCTTTAACTAGAGCTGACTCATGCCTTAGAAAGACCATCACACTTTTTCATTTTGTACCGACTTGATAAGCAGCCATTTCTAATGGTTTGCTTTTTGCATGGCTGGGATGTGGCTGGCCTGTCAATGCTTGATCACAGCAAAGGATATTTCCATCCCAGACATACCTACGGCAGGCTCGTTGCGCTCTCGGTGCTTTCACAAAGCAGTTTTGCTTGGAGTCCAGAAGGAATTCTGTTTTAGGGTCTCCATGTTCCAGAATTCCTTTCTAAGGGAGAAAGTCTAAGCTCTATGTTTTGTTTCTTCGGAGTTGTCCTGTATCGATGCTATACAGTTTTTCGAATTTTGGTTCTAATTCATCGTGCAGGATGCTACTGTTGTTACTTGTGGTGGTGACGGGCAAATGTCGGATCCCTCCTTTATTTAAAAAACATAATCTCCAAAACACCATTGCTGGTAACGTTGTTGGCATTGGCCTTTGGTATGGCGATTCACTTTGTATTTATTTTTATATAATAAAACCAAACAATGGAAAGTCCAAAAAGACAAATGACATATAGCTTGTATACGTTCCTGAATACCACACGCTTCATGGGATCTCAAAGAGAATTATGTAGTCTTACAATTTGTCAAAGCTTCAAGACCAGACACTCCGGTAAAGACATAACACATTTGGGTGGGAGTTACAGTAAGAAAATAGGAAAAGACCTACATAAACATAAATAGGGAAAGGAGAGAAGGAGGAACCAGGGAGGGGTTAAATAGACTGGAACTTGTTTTTCTACCTGTTGAAACATTACTATAACTCTTCACTGAGATATGTCAAGTCGTTTACTCGCCAGTAGTGAGAATCCTACTAAATGGTAGTTTTAGAGAAGGGAAAATTACTAACCTGTAATTCTGCTTCTTTGAAGATTTCATTATATCAGGATTCTCACTCACTCACCCACTTTTCCTCAAAGTCTGGAGGTTTATCTTTGTTGAAGCGGAGTTTGGGGGCCTTGATTTTTTTTCATCTCTTCTTAAATCAGATTTTTAATCATTTTTTTATTGGCTGACTCTTTTTTTTTTTTTTTTTTTGGCCAATCACGCAGTCAGTAATTGACTGGAGGTTTCCAAGGGCAGCAGTTAAACGGTGTGGAGGCTACATGTCTGTCTATCAGTATGGTGGGCTGGCTTATATTCCACCTTGCTACTGCTGCTCTTGGAGAACCAAATCTGCCAAGAGGAGTTCCATCCGTCTTGCACTAGAGAAGCGAGACACAGGAGTGGGATTTCAGTCAGGATGATCCCTTCAGAGAAGCAAAATCACAGGTCAGTAATTTCCTCTTAATTATTTTGTCAGCATTAAACATTTGAATATATAAACTGTAAATATCATCTAATACATTGACTCCCAGTTTTAAGTAATAAATCAACTCAAGTTTCCTTTTCTAGAGCTGGACAAACAAAATCTTGTGTTATTTGCAACTATTCAGTTTTGGAATTATCTTTATTAAATGGATACATCTGATCGGACAGCATTTAATACTCTGATTCCTGTTACAATATCGTAGTTTAAAACTTTATTATCAGAAAGTCTATTTTTAATTCATAGGCAGACATGACAGGCTGAGAAAGGAATTAAATTTGCAAGTAGTAATATTGAGACAATCCGTGAGAGAGAATTTGAGGCTATGACCCACACAGTGGTTACATGTTAATCCTTATTGTCAGTGTGTTACACTGCTACATTCATTGGGATGTTGTGGTAGTGATTTTAATTTTAAAAAGCTAAGTATTGGAAGAGGAAATGTGGTCGTTGCTGTAGTGTATGCTCCCCCTGTGACTTTTGTTGTCTTTGTTGCTTCCATTAAACTATTTTTAAGTAAGACTCAGCTATTATTTTGTGCAATGAAAAGGTAACCATCTCCTCGAAACTTTTCTTTCCACAGATGAAGATGAGGATGTTGATGGCTTAACACAAGGGTCAGTGAAAGATGCCCAAATGTCAACAGATTCAAGTAAGTAGAATTTTAGTAAGTTGGGAATATTGGCTCAACGCAGCCTTTATTATATTAGCTTAACCTGATTTTCCTTATGAAGAATAGTATTCCTAAAGAAAGCTTCACTTTGCTCAGACAATTACGTTCTAGTGGTAATTACAGATCTTGTGTATTCTGTATTGGGTCAGCACATCTTTCTGTATATGAAGTTAGGCCCTTCTGTAAAATCCACTCGAGCATTTTAATGAAAAGAGGTGATGGTATTCATTAGATCATTGCAGTCAACCTTCTCTTGAGGTGTTTTCCACAGGTGAGTATCTCTGGAGTTAATCACTTTCTGTAAGTAGTATTCTCGGTAAGTCACAGCTAGCCCCTCTCTCACAATAACGATTGAGAAATCATGTGTTTGTATTTAACGATCCAGTAATGTTAAGTGATAGATTTGGAGGGCAGGCAGTACATTTCTTTAAAGCAACTAGCCTTTCATCTGTGGCTACTTGGGTTCAAATCTTACCAAGGGCATAAGTAAAATGAGATCTACCCTCTGCTCAGGTGAGGCCCAGTAAGAATGACTATAGTGGTGTTTATGTCAGGATTGAAGTCCATTGGCAACGGGGCAGTACAATTTTTCTACCCATTGACTGCTCTACGTTTGATATTAGCTCTTATTAAGCTCATTTTCTTGAATAATGCAGTCAACCACAGTTTATTAAAACAAAATAAAAGGAAGTGGAATAAATGACTAAAACCAGCAGATCATCACATTTTTCATGATGTGGTTGCATAAATGGCTCTAGTACGAAAAAGTAGATTGAAGAAAAAGTAAAGAAAGAAAGAGCCTTCCATGTCCCCTTCATGTTCTTTCAAGATCTAAGACCATTGAGGAAATTGCCATGTGACAAGGGCCATTCCAGATCAATACTTAGCATCGTTCTGACAATGGGCTCAGATGTGTTAGTATGTCCCCTTTATTTTAAAATAGGGTTTAAACTTCACACTCCACGGTGAGGAATTTATGACACACCATATACTTCCATATTGTAGGATCAGATTGTGACCAGCTGTGGTTTGTCAAATAAACCTGCACTTTTTCCAGTGGGCGGCTTTTCAAATAGCAAAGCAAAATAATCCTTTATGTGCCAGCACCTGTTTTTACTTCTATATCTTACTGACTGAGGCTGGTATTTCTCCATCAGTGGCTGTCAAAGGGAGTGAGATGTCTATCCTGGTATCTCAGATGGCTTGGTTGACACTGCTAGTCCAGTACGCCTTATTTTATACGGACTGACCAAGAAGATGAAGACACTGCACTCAAAAAGAGATTCTAAACTTTACTTTTCCTTGCACATATTTCTCTACAGTGTCAATCAGTAAAACTGGGGAGAACAGGAACACACTGTATATTTTCAAAGACTAATGCAAAGAATCTTTAATCCTGTGGTTTAAATAAAATGGTTGTACTAAAATGAATTGCTTCCCCTTATTATATATTAACACAACATAACCGGCTCTCTTTCATGCCCTGATTTTTGATGATTACTGTGTTGGGAGGAGAGAAATTCTAATGCTTCTATTGAAAACAAAGGCATCGTGTTCAGTGGGAAGTATTGATTAATCATTGGCTTAACACGTTCAAATATTAATGTAACTGATACCAGGTAGTAAGCCTTTACTCCTCCTACAGCTGATCCTGCCCGCTGCTGTATGTAGCCCCAGGGGTCGAGAGAGAGCCACTCATTGACTTTGCAGGACGGAGCTTTAAATTTGTTGCATCACTGTTTCAAGTCAAGCTCTTCTTTGAGTGCACAGACTTTTACTGTGTAAGGGAACATACTAGAAATGTTGGTCACCTTTACAGTTATGGTAGCTAACCTGCTATTTTATCTTCCAAAAAAGATGTAGCTGTTGTTTTTTCTCAGTTTCATATACCTCACAGATACAGCTCTGTTTTAAAAAAAAAAAAAAAAAAAAAGCAAAAAGCAGTGAAAAATAAAATGCAGGATATTTTTTGGGATGTGAATGGATAGATGCCTGGCCAGCTTTGGTTTGTAAGACATGCTATTTACGTTAGAGAAGGAACAAATGAGAACCATGATAAAAAGTATACAAAATAAAGAATGGTTTATAAACAAAGTTACATTAGGATCTTTTGTTCATCCTTTCTCATAATGTGAGAACAAGGGGACATTAAATGAAATTGATAGGGAGAAAAATTAAAACTGATAGAGGCTTTTTAAGACAATGCATTATTAAACTGTGGAACTTATTATAACAAGATATTATTGAGGCCAAGAACTTATCAGGAGTGATTAGAATATTTTAGATGGGTAGCACAGATATCCAGAGTTACAATAGTCAATATTTTTTTTAAAATGAGTTTCGGAAGAGATCTGAACCCGCACACTTCAGGACATAAACAGCATCGACGGGCTAGTCTACACAAGAAAGTTATTTTGGTATAAGCTAAAGTGTGAATTTTAACCAATATAATGTAATCCCTGTGCGGTTACTCTTATTCCATCATGAAAGCCTTTTATTCTGGTGTGAGGCCCTTTTTTCTGTTTAGCTCATGTCTTTTGGGAAGGGGTTTAAGCTAACCTGAAAAGAGTTGTTCCCACAGAGGGTTGTACCTGTTTAACTATACTGGTAAACTGGAGACAGGATACCCGGGATGGCAATTCCTGTGTTCCTACAGACAAAGCACATTGTTCTTAGCCGAGGCTGTGTTTGAAAATGATGCTGAACATAAAGAATCACAGTCCTAGTCTGGCAAATAAACAAAAAAACAGTCTTTAATTTCCCATCTTTGCTAATATTCCTTCATAACTGGAGATTTAGAGGGTGGAAATACTGTTTGATATCGTACAGCTGTAACAAACCTCCAGAAGAGAGATCTCCATAATTCTCAAAATAAAAATTATTTATGGTGAGCTCTTAGTTCCTGGATCTGCAGGGATCCCAGAACATAAAGACATTAGACTCTCTGCCTCTGGTTGTGTGCCAGAAATCAAGGCAGGTTGAGGGCACGTGCAACCTGCATGATCAGGCCCTGATGTTTTTGTTCATTTAAGACTTCTGTGGGTCACAGCTGGCAATGAGAACCTCCTGCTCCCCAAACAACGGGTAAAAGTCTGGTGATTAGTCTCAAAAGCTGTTCATTACAGAGCGGGATTTACAGTGTATCGTGTTAGGCACCGGGCCGTTCTTCCCGAGGATACTTCCTAGTGACACTTAAGAGTAACAAACATCTTTTGAAAGATGCTGTTGTGCAGAGTAGAGCTTCAGCCAGGTTGATGGCTTTAGTGCCATGCAAAGCTAAAACCTCCTCCTCTGGCTGGATTGTCGGCGTGTGACTTTTGAAAAGGCATATGGCATTCTGAGCATCACACACTCTCTTCCTTGACTGATTGATTTTATTTTAGCTTTAGGGTTTTTATGATTTGATTTAATGAATTAATAAATTAAGACTGAGTGAAGGTGTGATGGCAATCTATCCTGTTCAGGTTTTTCCTCTGTTGGCAGATTCTCTTTGATCCCCTATGCCAGTCCAGATGCTTAGGTATAATTTGTGCCTGGCAGCAGATGGGGATAGTATGTGAAACGTGTTTGGAGGTGTCATCCCCTGTACACAGGGGGCTTGCTCGTTGTTTAAACTCATTGTTGGTATTTCCAGCAGGTGGAGAGATCAGTACTTTTGCTGGCAGATGCAGAGGACTGAAGGGAAAAGAAGGGCTTGTGACCTCAGAAATCCCCCTTGCACTGGGACACCCATACTTCCTAGCTGTCCCCAGGGAGCTGCTTACTGCCTGCTGTGGGACTCAGTGTATCTGACACCCACAGGTTTCCCAGGGAGGACAACACTGGGGTAGCTGCACATCATGAACATAGGCAGCTGTCAAGGAATCCTCTCTCCCTCCCCCTCGTTGTGGGGGTGGGGAGGGCTAAATGATCATGTCCAAGAAACAAGGGGCAAAGTGGACCTTTGCCCCCATCTGTTGCCCATCAAGACTGCAGCCTGTTTGTCCAGTCGTCCCCAACCTCCAGGTCATGGGGTGGGGCATTGTAGTGTGAGAATGGATATGCCCGGATCAGTTGGCTCCACACTCTGCTTGGGCAAGTGCTGAATCTGCTGACCGAGAAACTGAGGTGTTTACTGAGGATCTGCGAGTGGGTGCTGCACTTTCCAGAGTGGCAAAGGAGAGAATAGGTCTCAAAGGTGGGGTTTCACTCCGCTCCACAGACAAGTCAGGTCTTTTTCGAAGAAGACATTTGACCTCATTACAGTGCTTCACAGGTAGTCATGGGCAGGGCCGCCGAGAGTGGGTTCGGGCCCCGGTGAAAAGATTTTTTCGGGCCCCCCGGCAAGGGCGGACCGGCTAAACAGGGTCGATGAGAGCGGGGGAAGCCGGGCCCCGGGCTCCCTTCCGGACTGCTGGGCCCCGGTAATTGTACCGGCTTTCCCCCCTCCCCCGCCATCAGCCCTGGTCATGGGTGCAGCTTATTCCTCTGGGGCACTGCTCAGATGACTTCAAAGCCTATGATCCGTGTCTGCTGAAGCTAGAGGTGAACAGAGGAAAGTGGATCAGATGCTGCTCTGGCTGGAATCTGCAGTGTTGCTCATGGCAGATGGGTGAAAAAGTTCCATGAACAGCTGTTAAGGCCCAGGGCGAGCATGTAGCCCCCACGTGAAAGGCTGGCAGCTCTCACAGCCTTGTGGTCCAAAAATTGAGTTTCGGCCTGTCTCATGGTAAGAAGGTGAGACTCAGCAGTGATGAAACGACCAGTGATAGTCAGAGAACCAGGATGACATGGGGAAAGAGGTTGGTTTTTCAAAGGAACAACAGCCTAAAATTTACATGATTCTTGTTAGTTTCATAGCTGCCCAACTGGGTTTTGAATGGCAGCAATGAAACTGACCAGAGTCTTGCTAATTTCTCCTTGCTGCTGCTTGGCACAGCTGAGAGCAGTAGAAGTACAGGTACTGGAGCAGGCAGGGTACAGGGTAAGGAAGACAGCACTGCAGTTGGTTTGCACTCTGTTCATATTTGGAAGATTTTCTTACTTTTCAAAACCTTAATTTCTGCTGATACTGTTGGATTAGGCTCCTGTGCTTGCCGGGGAAAAGCTTCCCACTCATCATTGATTGATAGATATTTTTTTCAAGCTGTGCTTAAGATTTTTGAAAAGTAGGAAAAGAATAAAAAGGCTCCCCCTATCCACAAGACTCTCAAAATATGAGGAAATCTGTTTTGGTTTCACCAAGTATTACATATCCTGTCCCCAAAGAAACTCAGTGTTTCTGAATCCGGTTTCATGGTTTGGTAAACAAGGACCTAACATTGACCTTGCAGTAGCCTTCTGCTTAAAAAACAACAAAACCAAACCAGTTTTGCTCTTTAAATTGAACAGCTCTGAACGAACCCATTGATGGAAAAGATAAAAGCAGCTTTCAGAAGGTGAAACTATGATTTAGTTTTAAGAAGAGACTTGAAGTCTAAAGACTCGAGGACGAGGAAAAAAGTTCTGTTGCAAGGAGCTATTTGAATGATGCATCAGTTGATAACTCTCTTATCAGAAATCATCTTATAATTAGTTACCTAGTAGAAAGAAGAAGCTTTTAGGTTAAACTGTGTGCCAACTTCATTTCACAGTTGATCTTCCTAGCCTTTTCCTTTAACAATGAGAATTGGAGAGGATACTAAGTGCAGCCTTATCTAACATAAATTACAAATATTTAAATATATTTTTCAAAAGAAAAGAAGTCAGACAAGTTGTATGCAAATTATTTATATAATGCCCCC
The DNA here is from genome assembly GCA_003942145.1 of Platysternon megacephalum. Classification (NCBI taxonomy): domain Eukaryota; kingdom Metazoa; phylum Chordata; order Testudines; family Platysternidae; genus Platysternon; species Platysternon megacephalum. Next base: position 2,083,800 of record QXTE01000072.1, read on the forward strand.
TTTGTGGCAGGTTTACACACAGATCAGAGAGAAATATTTCTACAAATGACTAGTTGTGGTAAGATGCTGACCAAAGAAAGGATGTCATATCCAGATGACTGGTTTTAATAACGGCTGCATTAAGCATTAGCATCAGAACGAAAAGTGTGGGATTCATTTCAGAATGTGGACCTGATGGTCAATCTAGGGGAAGAGTTGTATAATTACATACAAATCTTTCTCTTAGAGTACAGTCCTTACCACAAAAAAGAAAAAAGGTATCTCCCACTCTAAAAAGTGTAACATACCCCCCCCCCCCCCCCCCCCCCAAAAAAAAGTCCTGTTGAAAGAACTTCACTGCGCTGACTTGAATCTGGAGAGAGATTCTCGTTCTTATTAGCCCACATGGCATTCTGCATGCTCCTAGTTAAGTGGTCTTGCATGAGTTCATTCCCAGTAGCTGAAGTGAAGTAAAGCAGACACAGTCTTTCATCAGATTGTAATACCAGAATCAGTCAACATACCTTTTAAGATGGACTATGCCAAATAAATACATAAAAAAGGATTTCCATTTATCTGAGGACACTTCCAGGCTTTACCACCTATCATTCTATTCCCCAAGCCAGCTTCTGGAGAAAGAATTTGGGCTCTCTTAATGTTGTCAGTCAATCCAGTATATCTAGATCGTGTGTTTCTTAAACCGATCTTGGGCACTGTGAGGCTTCTATAAGGTTGCTGTCTAGATACCCATTTTTAAAGCATTCTTCTAGGAAAGAAGAAACTTGAGGTCTGCTTCCAAAGTTCATTCCACTGTGGCAATAGGCAAATCTTCTGCAGAATCAGGGAAGGTGAAGCGCGGTAAGATGTAGCTCTCGCTGCCGCTTCTCTAAGCGTTGTTTGTAATGCAGATGGCTGAACTGGTAGGATGGCTCAAGTTGTCTTTGAGTTTAGCGTTATAGTCGCTCTTTTTTCCTACGGTAAGCACCCACCTTTTCACCCCTTATTTGCTACGTTAACTTGTACCCATTTCCGCCCGTGCAGTGGCTTTAAACGGAGCTGCAGCCTTTTTGTTCTAGCTCACATGACCTAGTCATATCAGCCATGCCATCGGGCTCGTTCACCTGCACATCTACCAATGTGATATATGCCATCATGTGCCAGCAATGCCCCTCTGCCATGTACATTGGCCAAACCGGACAGTCTCTTCGCAAAAGAATAAACGGACACAAATCTGACATCAGGAATCATAACATTCAAAAACCAGTAGGAGAACACTTCAACCTCCCTAATCACTCAGTGACAGACGTTAAGGTGGCAATTTTGCAACAAAAAAGCTTCAAAAACAGACTCCAACGAGAAGCTGCTGAACTTGAATTGATATGCAAACTAGATACCATCAACTTAGGTTTGAACAGAGACTGGGAATGGCTCGGTCATTACACTAATTGAATCTATTTCCCCATGTTGAAGCAGCCTCACACTTTCGTGTCAACTGTCCGAAATGGGCCATCATGATTATCACTTCAAAAGTTTTTCTCCCCTGCTGTTAATAGCTTCTCTTAATTAATTAGCCTCTTACAGTTGGTATGGCTACTTCCACCTTCTCATGTTCTCTGTAAGTATAAATATCTTCTTACTGTATGTTCCATTCTATGCATCCGAAGAAGTGGACTGTAGCCCACGAAAGCTTATGCTCAAATAAATTTGTTAGTCTCTAAGGTGCCACAAGTACTCCTGTTCTTTTTGCTGATACAGACTAACACGGCTGCTACTCTGAAACATGACATACTATGTGGATGCAGCGGAAAGGGCTGAAGCGAAAAGCACTAGAGAGGTGACAGCACTGAACAGAGGTGTCCACGGATACAGCCTTTGGCTGCCGAATGTTCAGTGCTGTGATTCCTAAAAGATTTTCTTCTCCTCTTTCTTCCCTTTCCCCCCCCCAGGGAGAGACTTCTGCATGGTGAATAGTGGGAATCCTTTAGTCGAAAGAGGCATTTCCTAACCTTGACATCTTTACCCTTGCATCAGTCTTCCTACAGCCTTAAGCAGTGCAGAGCCATCTATCTATGCCCTGCCCACCCTGCTTCAGAACAGGACCCATCTCCATGGCATCCAAAAACCCAAAAATAAATTCAATACATTTCTCCCTTGTCACGGAAAATCAGAACACCGTACTGATGATGCGTGGTGTACGGTAGCTTAGGGTGGTTGGAAAACATCCATGTAACGGAGGCAAAATTTGAGCACTTATTGTATTCTCATATTGTGATCCTTAACTACTCCTGGCAGCTGCTTTGACCAAGCTTCTGCCGAGTAATGAAATGTTCCTCTTGTACGTGCTGTCCATTGTACGTGCTGTACATTCTGTACAGGAGAAGCCCTTGGGTGCTTGTCTTTGGGAGAGTTTGGAGCTCTCCTTCAAAATGTGTCTTTTCCCCCGAGCTGCTGGCCTGGTGATCTGGTTGTGGTGGATCACAGTTCAGATCCTTCGGTCACAAGCTCCTGCCGATGTCCTGTGCTCAGCTCCTGAAGTACAAATGCTCAGGGCAACATCGATGGGCTGCAAAAGGAGCAGCATCCATATTGCCATAGTATGGCAAGAGGGAAGATCCACATGATGGAAGGCCTTTGAGTGGGGGGGAAGTAGCAGGGTGACCCTGAAGAAGAAAGTGTGAGTAAAAGACCAATTGAAATAAAGACTTTTCAACAAACTAAAGCATCTCCACACACACCCCCCAACCCCCCTCATGGGAGCCTTCTGTGCAAGGCTAGCAGCCCAGCTCTCCTTGCTTGTCATCACACAGAGTTGGAGAATTTTTATCTCCACGTCTGGTTTCTTTCATAGCCGTAGCAGCCACGGTTGTAACGAGGAGAATAAACAGGACACTCGCAGCCACTTGTGCATAAAAGCTTGTGTTCATAATACATACCTTGTAAAAATGTAATATAGACAAGATCTTGGCTCTTGCACCCATTTTGTACAATATTGCCATCATGAATATCAGAACAGAGTGAGTTGCTGGGCCTGAGAACCAGACTTACATCTGTATTGCTTCTCACTTCCACACTGAGTGGAACTTGTTCATAGTGCGGCCTGGACGCCTTCACCTGCAGGTATTAAGTGATACAATTCTGGGAGTCATGCCCAAAAGACACTGGCAGCACCTTAACCGGCAATAACTTTTGTGTTATGATGGGGGCGGGGGCAATGGAGAAGCAAAATCTTAGAGGAGGGGAAAACCTAACTAACAAATACGGTCCTGTCCTCCCCCCTTCCCCCTCCCCCCCCCCCCAAATCTCAGCCAATGTGTAGGCTTTACCTCTTAAGAAAAGTGGAAAGGAAATAGAAGTCTTGCACTTTCTATTGCAGGACATAGGCCAAGGGCGAGGGCCATAGAGAGATAGGCCTTTTGTTTGGAAAGATTCCGCCCGTTATGAGCATAATTTGGTATGGACCATTTGTTCCAAACCAGGCCTGTTAATTGTGGTGACAGAACATATAGCAGAACCGGAGATGATCCATAGGATATGCTGTTTCTGTGTCTCGGATGGCTCTGAAAGCTTGCAGCAAAATATTGACGTGCCCAGGCTGCGTTTTTATTGATGGCCTGCCCGTCATGTCTGGGTGCCTGATGAAAGAGATGAGTTGGGCTGGATATCTCTGCAGGATTCTGTGCTTTTATGCCTTGTTTTTGCAGTAGCTAGTTTTTCATTTTACTCATCCATGTCCACCCATCTCATCTGCTGTCCTCTTTCTGTGGGAAATTCTAATGGGTTAACACAATAAATGGAACATAGATATCAAGATTATTTGCGGGCAAAACCCCTTGAGTCCTTGCTGTCATACTCTGAACTAATTCCAAGTGAGGGAAGAAGTTGTATACCAGTATAATTAAGTACACATACATGTATTTCTGTTGAGCTCAGGATTCATTCTTCACATGCCTCGTATCGAGGTACAAAAAGGACCTTTCAGGCTTTTATTATTTCGATGGTAAAAGGTATTTGCCCACATTCCGTAAAGGTTCCTCTGGGTTTGTGACCATATCAGTGTGTGCTGAATGCATGAGGAGCGTTGGTTACGAGATTGGATTTGTTTGAGAATGCTCCGAACATTGCCAGTGAAGAGTGACCTAGAGTTCAAACTGTTAATCACACCTCTAGAGCAAAAACGGTGTGTCGTTTGTGCAGGAAACTGGGTAACAGTCGTGATATATTGCCGGACTTCTCCATTCATTGGGGACTGTGGAGGGGACTAAATATAACTACCCCCCTATTCCCCACACCTCTTCTGTAGTAATGGGATCAGAAGAGTGAAAGGTGTTCCTCAGATTGTAGCCCCTTATTAATGAAAAAAAATTGACTCCCACGTTGGAGGTGGCAAGATGAGTCTGTTGGATTGGTGGTCTTATGCCGGCTTAAAAAAAACCCCAAAACATTCTGTAAGATTTGTACGCAGAGTTGTTTTAAATTTGTGTAGTTAACTAATATTTTAAAAAAATGTTCAGTGGAGTGTATCAGATTCCACCACTACCTCAGTTTTGTGGAGGGCGGAAGCCAAAAGCCTTGATTCTTCACCATTTGGGAAGTATTAGTATGTTGTCTACTTACAGTTCATGATTTGTTGCACTTTTTATTGGAAATTTTAGATTTAAAATATAATGTAGATCAGGAAAACATTTGATTTTTTAAAATGTGTGGGGCAATTTAAAAAACTTAATGTAATAATTTTAAATTTTCCCTTTGACATTTAATTGGCTCATAGATACCGGTTATTTAAAACAATGTTTTGTTCTCCAAATCACAGTCATCAGACTTGCCACACCTGTTCTGAAGGCATCAATCTGTTATTTTGGGTTCCATGTTGCTGAATTGGTAAAGATTAGACTAAGGAGATTTGAAATTAAGGGGAAAATAATTAGAAAATCGTGGACAAAACACTTGGATGAAAACTAATGGTGAAATTGCCATTTGAAAGAAATTTTTAGTTCATTTTCCCCTTGTTAAGTTACATTTTAGCCTAACAGCAGGGAAATAAAAGTAAACTTAAGAAAATGCAAGTTACTCTTTAAAACTGGTTAAAAGCAGATTTTTGTATGTTGCATTGTCCACTGGTTGCATACACACTTCTTATCGTGACATGACTATATTAAATGTTGTTATTGTAATGTAAACATTTGTTTTCTTTAGGTAAACAAACATTAAAGATATTTGATGGGAATGATGCAGTAAAACGCAATCAATTTCGACTGATTTCCGTTCCAAGGATTGCAAAAAGTGAAGAGGTTGTGGTAAGAGACTCTCAAATGGATAACGACTTTGTCTGATAGATTACGTTGGCCTCCAGCTGTCCCAGCATACCATGATTTACAAATGTAATGCATCTCACAACGCCGATGACAAAACCTGCTTGTACCCTAGCTAGAATATTAGAACATAATTTGGTTCTATCTAGCACTGTTGATATTCCTGGTACTTCAGACCATTTTATGAGGTACTGATGTAGATATGCAGACTGCAGAGACTTCATAGATGTATGCAGCAACCATTATGTCTTAAGCTGTAACTCACCTATCCTGCTGAACATTCAAATGTGGTTTTAGTGATAGCTGGGATATTGGCTAGTATACCAGGGTTGCTAATGAGCCCCCTATTCTTCTCTCTAAATATATAGTATTTAATGATTTTAACTTCAGTCTGGACAAACACCAGAGGGTTACGTGTACATGAAACAAACTATCTCTTAAGACTGCTGCATACGTCCATTTTTCTGTTTACCAAACAAGGCGTAGTAAAATTGTTGTTTGAATAAAAACCCAATGCTCTGCAGAATGAGAGAAAAGACAGAGTGATAGGAGCTCTTCCTGTGTTCACTCTAATATGCACTCTGATAGATGCAGGGTGGGAACCTATATAGAATATTACCAACCTTTTTCAGCTTCAGTCAATAAATAACTGTTATCATTATATACCCCCTTCTGCATTGATAATGTGCTCAAAATTAACTGAAATTTTGAAAATTACTCTTGATGATCCACATCCAAATAAAGAATATGCAGTGCAAAAAAAAAAAAATTGCTATTTAGGATTGCTTGGTATTTTTCAAACGTAATTATTTTGGCTGTTGTCTTCTCCCAAATAAAAGAAATTCCTAGTTCACAAAAAGTGCCATCCTAGGACATATTTGCGCCAGGGTCTGTGGTGGCCGAAGGTGATGCAGGCTGTGATAGAAGGTGTCTAGTTTTGAAATTGGGCTGTAATGGCACAGGATGGCTACAGAGTTCCCTATGCTGCAGGTGGAGTGGTCTTTACCTGGCCAGGAGAGCCCCAAAGAGGGTGATGTGGACCTGGGGAACAGAGTGGCTGTGAAGCAGGGATGCTTAGGGCATCCGGGGCTTAAAGTGGTCTCTGATTTAAACCTGGGTCAAAAGCAGGCAGCTGTATGCCCCACAGTGCAGAGAAGTACAACTTACCTCTCCGTACCAGCGTGAATCCTGAAGCTGTGTGTCTATCGCAGCTCACTACATTTATATTAAAAGGAGACATCAATCAAAATTGCCATCGCTTGACAAAAATACTCCAGGCACCATCAAAAATCTATATATTGGGATTCTGGTGAGAAATTTCCTCTTGCGTTTTTACATCACTAAAACTTGGTTGCGAAACCATATGCTTATTTTCTATAGTGGCCTGTCGGCTGCTTTTATGTTCCCTTAAAAGAATCTTTTAGAGTAAGTGAACTGACTGAATTTCATAACTGTGTCCCAGCCAGACATCAGTGCACGTTTTCAGAGAAGGGCGAATCACTCTCTTTTCTGTGCTGTTGCAGGAGGCAGCGCTGAGGGCATACTACGTAAACGATGATCAGCAGCACTATGAGCTCCAGACATTTTCTCAGCAGACCTTGTTTTCTGATGACATCATCAACAGGAACGAGGCCACTGAAGAAACCAACCCAGGTTCAGTGTTCAGAGAGGCGGCTCCCGAAGCTTGGATCATCAGAGCCAAATCTAAGGATCATGAAGTAATAAGAATTTATCCCGGTTGGCTGAAGTGAGTGATTTCCTTGTTTTTTCAAGGTTACTCTGCTCAGCCAATTTTGCCTTCTGTTGTGGCCAGGAAAATGTGTTGCAGTCGTTAAAGTTGCACGAGGGTAAAGGAGGACAAAATCCACTACATTTCAAGGATCTATGTTGGTGTAACAGATATTTATTTTTTTAGCTTTCATTTTTCTTCATTTCTAGACTCTGACATTAACTATTACATTGATTTAGCCCCCAGTCATGCACGCTTAGGAGTCAACAGGTGCCTTTGCATGATCGGGACAGATCCTGCATCTTTGTTTAGTTGTAGCACATGTTAATCCAAGGAGACCTAACTTTTTAAGCAAATTGTATCCATGTACAAATGATGAGCAGAAGCTTTCTTGTGAGAGCTTCATATTTTTTAAAGGGAACGTTAAGATAAAGATATGTATGTTACATTCTTTTCCATGTTAGTAATAGATTAGATTATTAAAACAATTTTTTAAAAAATCTTATTTATTTTTTACTACTGAAACTGTTTTGCATTTTATGCACCCTCCACAGTGAAATAAGACTGATCAGTGTATAGTCACTTTCGTTTTATAGTTCCACCTTTCATCCCAAAGGTTCCCAAATTGTTTGAGTTGTGTGTCTGTCCTTGCTGCTGAGATTGCCAACTTGGTCCCAGTTGTATTGACACAAACTTTAGTCCACAGTCCTGCAAGTGGGATTGCACGGACAGAGGCCCATGGGTTTCAGTGGGTCTTCATACAGGCCTACTTGTGTGAAGTCACCAGCAGTATAGAGGTGTCAGTGACTGGTCTCCGGGATAGTCAGTTCCCAGCTGTCCAATGTGAGTGGGACTGAGGCTTGTGGACAGCTTAATTTTATCAGCTAGTAAGTTTTTTACTGAATGGGGCTGAATTGTAGCTGGGATCTTAGAGGAGGAGCTCTCCAGATCCTGGTACAATCTCCTGAGCTAATCCAACTGCATAAGTGATTTTCATTTTAAATATTTTTGTGTGTGTCTAGAGTGGGAATGGCATATATCTCTCTACGAATAGATAAGGAAAGCACCACCCAGACAGTAATTAAAGAAGTTCTCCCGCTATTAGGACGGCAGGTAAGCAATATAAAGCTCATAAGCATTTCTTCGTGCTTCGTATGAACTACCCTAACAGTTCATTCAAAAGAAAAAGCACACTTTACAAAAATGTCTATATTACTTTCCCTCTACTAAATAGTCTTCTTAATGCTCAGCGAATGATAACTCCTGCCTTGTGTGGTTCCAAATTGGGGGTAAAACATTACCTGAACATAATGAAAAAGACCCACAAGGTGGGTGGGGTAATATATTTTATTGGACCAACTTCTCTTGGTGAGAGAGCTTTCTGACACGGCTACTGCACTGCATAATACAACAGACTGAATAGCTCTATACTGAAAGCCTCCTCCATTTTCTCTACGTAGCTCTTGGTTTTGGCTAGTTTGAAACACTATGTACATGTGCCATGTACGTTTCCATGGGCAGGAGTGTCTCTCCTCTTAGCAGGGGGAATTCTGACTCATGTGAAAGCTCCTGTACAATGTTTCTCATATCCAGCAGGGCAGATGCATTTGGTACATCAACTGGCGAGCGATGATTATCCAAAGGTTTTGGATGTTGAAGTCCTCCTTTGAGAGATTCCAAATGCCCTCAGCCTTAATTAATACATAAAGTGAACCTAGGGATTTTAGTTTAGGGATTTTGTCACTTCCTAGTCAAGACCTGTTAGAAAGGTAGCATGTCCCCAAAGTTTCATGACCTATTCCACTAGAGTAATGGTAACACTGAATGTATGCTTTCACCAGTCCCGTGTAGCAGATGTATCTAGGGCAGTGTTGGACAATCATATTATTAAATTCTTTAATAGTAAGGATACCAGCTGTTTTAATCTGATATTCAGGTTTTTAGCTGCCCATTCTGGTGTGCGTGTCTGACGTGAGTAGTACAGGGTGTTCCTCTTCTATTCTGAATGAATGATTCTAAGCAAGGACTAAGGGGTATGTAGATAAGATTCCTCCTCCTCCCCCATCATAATGTGTCAAGACTTTAAACAGTCCCATGTTCATGCAGTAGTGTTTTGCTCCAAGAGTATGGATCTGTGGTGTCAATGGCTGTTAAATAATTGATATAACTTGTTAGTGAAGTCTGCTTCCACTGGTTGGCCTGATGGGCCGGTGTCTTTCACCTGAGGGGCCATTTGTGAGAGCTGTGTACCATTCCCCATTCTGCTCCCTTTGGCAAGATCATCCATGTGGAAATGTTTTAATAGCCCCATCGGCTGCTGAGCGGGGAGAGTTAACTGTGCTATTCAGCAGCTGTCTCTCCAGTTGATCTATGGGTTGCGTTGGTAGCTAAGAAATGGGGAAGTTTGAGGCTTTGTGTGGGAGAGACAATGGAAATGGAAAGGGAAGGTTTTTCCAGAGAAGGAAAAGTACAATTCAGTCTCTTCCATTGTGGTGTTCTTCTGTGGGTGGAAAAAGACAAACTTTTGAGCTCCACAGAGCTCTTCTTGAGGCTTTGACCCGAAGAAGAGCTCTGTGGAGCTCCAAAGCTTTCCTCTTCCACCAAAAGAAGCGGTCCAGTAAAAGATATTACCTCACCCAGCTTGTGTCTCAAGTTAATTTAAGGTATTTAATTTTCTCGTGCCTGTTAATATTATAATGTAACCACTAAAAGAATACAAACCTCTGGCAAATTTATTACCTATTAAAATGTACATCTAAATGTGTTGTCTCTTGGCAGATGGAATGCCTCCAGAATTTCAAACTTCTAGAAGTATTTATGGGCAGTAAGCAAGGTAAATCAAGCGTTATTTGCTTTTCTATTCCAATGAATTACTGTAGTTGAGTCCTGTAGTATTCATTTATGTATTTTAATGTTAATACATCCATATTTAATTTTTACAGTTGATCCTCCAATAACTGACAGATACTTGGTGTATAATTATGCTGAAAAATTGAAATATTGAATCAGAAATGCTTTTTTTTTTAATTGTCACCATAGATTTTGTGTTTAGTATTTTACTCTCCCTTCTTTGTACTAAAAGAAAGCACATGCCAAGGCTGTGTTTTCCGAAGAGATGTGCAAATATGAGATTTTTCAGCTTAGTGGCCAAACCAAAAAATTATGGAGGGGCGGGGAAATCAGTTCAAGTCGAACGAAAATAGAGTTTTGTTTTGATTTTTTTTCCCTCTCCCCCTGACAAAAAGCAAAAGTTGAAAAAATAGTTTTGGGTTGAAAGTTTGTTTTGTTTTTGAAGGCTTTAATTTTTTTAAAGAAAATAGTGAAATTCCAAAACAAAAAGTTGAAACATTTCATTTCAGAAATGCTGAAACAAACTCTTTTGAAGTTACTTAAAATTTTTATTTGACTGAAACAATTTGCCGAAATTGACCTGAATTTGTTAATTGTTTTGGTTGACACCAATCTGCATTTTTTTCAGTGGGAAAAATGATTTGCATGAGAAATTTCACCCAGCTGTCTAGTTTTCTGATGCATACTTACCCACTGGTGAAAAGGACTGTTTTTTTGGGAGATGCCCTTTGAAGGCAGCTGTTACTTAATTGGGGTCAATAACTTTGCTATTAAAGCAGATCACACAGGGGCCAGTGCAGAGAAGCTTTTCGGTGCTGCTGTTTGGCTGTATCTATTCCATGAATAAACCAAGAATTTGAGTTCAGGGACACGTAGGGCCGGATGCTTGGGTCCCTATGGCGGCTGTGTTGCTCTGGTTGGAGGGACGGCCTGGTGTTGAAGAGGCTAGACTGGGACTCCTGATCTGGGTTCAGCCCAGTCCTGCGGGAACTCTGTGGTTGAGCCAGGAGCCAAGGATGTGTCTACACAGTGTTCTTACTGTGGGTTAAAGTAGCAGTGAAGACACAGCATTCAGGTTAGCAGCTCGAGTTAAAGCCTCCAGGGTTAGGTCTACAGAGCTGCACATGGCCTAGCCTACCCAAGCGAGCTTGAATCCAGCTTGTGTGGGTAGCAGTAGTAGTGAAGACAGCCCAGTGCTGGCTTCAGTGCAAGTAATACCAGTCTGGCATGGACCCTGGCTATGCATTTGACTCCCTAGCCTGAGCTGAAGCCCACGATGCTCTTGCTAGTTGCACTAGCTGGAGTCAAGCTAGCTCGGAGAGGCTAGTACCATGCGTCGCTTTTGCTACATAGACATACCCTAGGGGAGCTTGGCGTTGAGCTCGTGCTGCTAACCTGAGTAAAAAGCAGAGGTGCTGTGTCTTCACTGAGGTATTACAGGAGTTAGCGAATCCGAGTTCGAAACACACCTTTTCTTTTCAGTGGAGATGGACCCTAAGTGACTTGCCCAAGGTGTTTCACTCTCTCTGTATTCCAGTTCCCAATCTGTACAGTGGCAGGATAAATTAAAGCGTATGAAGCACTCGAATACTCTTGTGATGGAGGCCATAGAAATACTTGGGTAGAGTTTTAACATATGATTGTAACTTTCTCTTGTTTCCTTTGTAACCATAATGAATTATGTCATCATAAATCAAAGACTTCATCAAATTATTTCATCACAGAGCCCTGGGAATGGGGTTTATGTTTTGTATGTTCCTTTGGCTGATTATTTGGTTTTGCAACAGTAGAGCAAAAGGGCTATTGTTTAGGGTCGTGCATAAACTGTGCATCTGTTTGCCACAATGGTAATGTATTAAAATGTTGTGGTTAGTGTTTTCTTTTTTTATCTGTCAGGATGAGTCATGTTTTTCCCAATCATCTGCTTTCAAATACAGTAATTAGTTTGTGACCAGAGTATTGTTTGGTTGTGATTAGCTGCAAAATGTTACTATCCTTTATATATATATAGAAAGAAAGAGAAAGAAAGAAAGAAAGAAAGAGTGGTGGTCCAGAAGGGTACTTAAAAGCTTTGTGCAAATTAACAGTAGTGCAATTTAAAGCCTCTTCAGAGTTTTGCTGCTGAATATGGCTTGTAGCTTGCGTGTTCATATTTCTACTTGTGTTTAATATTAAAGAAAGTGGTAAAACGTAGGTCAAGGCATTAATTTCCCTAAAACAGTCATTTTTATTTGCTTTTGCTTTTTGTTTGAGTTAGTTAATAATTCAGACTTTTTAAAGAAAAACACTATCATTGCTTTTATTTCTCTAGTTCAGCGAATGGTGCTGGATGACCAGGAGATGATCCTTAGCAGACTTAGGGACATACGAAAGGTAAACAAGTAAAGAAGTAATCAATCTGATTTGTGCTTTCTGATCAGTTGGGGGAATTTTTTTCTCAATTTCTGGGTAATTTTAATTTTCATGAAACTGAGGAGCTGCAGCTTCTATATAAGCTGATAAACAGAACAGTCAGGTTTTGGAGCGTAAGGTTTTGTAATTTGTAATTCTTTCCGAGCATTGCTTCAGAGCTACATCGATTTTTTTTTTTCATGACGTGTGGTTTCCCCTGCTGTATGACGCGTTGTAGCATGACGAGTTCTGATTTCTTTTTTCTAGACTTCAATACGTCAGATGAATCAAACAAGATTTTACATTGTAGAAAATAATAAATCGGTCGTGCGGGTAAATTTGTTTGTGGGTGGCTTGCCACCTCAGCTCTCTGCTGAAGAATACACTAACATCCTCAAGGATGACTTAGCTATCAAAAGTAAGTCAAATAGTGTTATCTTTGGACTACGAGGACTTGATTTCGCTGTCTATTCCTATGTACAGAATAACATGCTGTAGTAAAATTGTGTTCCTTCTCTTCCAATTTTGCTCATGTATGTTTGTAACCCCTTTGTTGGCAAATGTTGTCTTGCAAAAATCACTGTTTGTTTTCTTGTTACGTTTTATCTGAAATAGTGACATTTTTCCTCTGCTTTTATCTTCAGAGCTCTGCAAATCCGCGGATATCCGCGAGTCATTTTTGCGAATCTGATGCGGATACAAATTTTGTATCTGCGCAGGGCTGTATTTATCCTAACATACTGACGGTTCTGTGTAAGAAATAAAAATGTATGTGACAGTTGCTTTTTGTTTCAGAGGATGGTCAGTAAGGCACGTGGGTCGCCTTTATATATATTTGGTTACACTGACCTTTTTAGCCGTTTTTCTAAAAGTATTATTACTTTCTGTTTAAACGACACAGGTGAATTCTAAATGAGTGCATTCTCTTTAAAAGTAACCAGCTGAAAGTCAGTTTTTTTATCAAAGAATATGTAAGATTATATTAATTGTTTCCCAAGAATACTACCTGGGATTTAACTTCCTTTAAGAAGGTAAATTGAGTGACGTTAACAGATACATTAACGCTACCTGTCATATGGCTTGTGTGCTATATGAGTTCAAATTGTGGCAACACAATTTAATTCAGAAGTGAAAAGGGGGGAGTACATTTAATAATTTTGTCTTTATTGCAGCGAATATATTCTATCTACACTACTGAAAATTCACTTTGTACCGTTCTACAGTAAACAAATGTATCTTTTCATATAGCTTTTACTACAGGGGGGATTTGTCTTCTACTTGTACAAAGTTTAAAAAACAACCACCAACTTTTAAGGTGATTTTGGAAGAGGGAAAGTGTTAATTGGGGATGCTTTCTGTTTTTTGTGGTTTTGAAAAGTTTTTGATTTGAAATCGGTGCTTTTAATATTTACTGTTCATCTACCCAAAGTCTGAAGTACATTCTCTTTTAATCTTTGCAGCAAATCTGCTTTCTTTGAGTCATGTTTACTCAGTGCAAGGTAAGCCTCTAACATTTTAAACTGAGTTCAGTATTGTAAAAACATACCAACTTCAGAAATTCAGTCACATGCTAAAAGCTCGAAGATGAAAGAATATATTAGAGATCTTATCATCTAAACAAAACGTCTTTAAAAATCAGATGTAAAACATTGTAGCATATTTATATAAGCCACAATATATTTTATTAGAACTTTCTTTTTTATAAGGTGGCTTCATTCCTTGTATGAATGTGATGAAGTTTTATTTGTTAAAAGTGAGGGGGGAGGGATAGCTCAGTGGTTTGAGCATTGGCCTGCTAAACCCAGGGTTGTGAGTTCAATCCTTGAGGGGGCCACTTAGGGATCTGGGGCAAAATCAGTACTTGGTCCTGCTAGGGAAGGCAGGGGGCTGGACTCGATGACCTTTCAGGGTCCCTTCCAGTTCTATGAGATAGGTATATCTCCATATATTATAATGTTAATTTCAAACAGCTAGAAGAGTCAGTTGTTGCAGGCAATACCATATATCCTCTTCTCATTTTGTTCTTTTAAAAAATAAGATATTAGAATTTGTTTCTGTTGTTAAACTTAAAAAAATGGAATTTCAAGCTCAGTGTTTCACAGATCCAGCATTTTGGTTTTAATAAGTACACTGGAGGGGATGAGGCTAATCTGTTATCTTTGGAAAATTCTTACTTTAGTTTGTTAGATACTCTTCCACTGAACACACATGTTTTCTTTGAGATGTTGCTTTGCTACTGGTGTTAAAGAATAAGGTTTATTTCATCCTGGGGTGAAGGAAATTGGGGAAGTAAGAAACACCTCCAAAACCACTAGAACATTTAGAATCAGGAGTGCTGCAACCTGACAGCTACGCATCTGTGTATTCTTAGTATCCTCAACCATGAAATAGAAAAGACTTCCTTTAGCTTTTATCCATCTGCCACCAAATGATGATTCATAAAAGCTTATTTTCAAATGCATTGTCCAGTCTCAATTTCAAATGACTGCATTAGTGGGGCGATAGTGACTTAAATTGGGAGGTTAAGGCCTACAATACTGTGGAATAATCTTCAGAAAATGTCCTTTGCCCAGTTGCATTCCATTAACCCATCCCCAAAAGCCTGTGTTTACTGCTGAGGTACCAGTTATACCCTTCTGGGGCTGGGAAACATGGATGTTTTCCCTCATAAAGACCATTGGAACCCCCTGGGATGTTTTTGAACAACTCCTTCCCCATTTTTAAAAAGCAACAGAGAGTCCTGTGGCACCTTTAAGACTAACAGATGTAGTGGAGCATAAGCTTTCGTGGGTGAATACCCACTTCGTCAGACGCATGCCAGACTAACACGGCTACCCCTCTGATACTTCCCCATTTTTGTATTTGCAGCATGGAAAATAATTGTAGATTATGATCCTCCTCTTACCCATAGTTTGTTTTAAATCCAGTTTACATGTAGGTGTTTTACAGAGATCTCTGCTCATGAATTAATCCATGTAATCATTTTTATTGCAGTTTGAAGTTTGTTCAGTTCCTTAATATTTTTCTATTTCTGAGACTCTCACAACGGTGTGGATGACTTTCTTATATTTTCTTAAGTACCATAAAACAATTTTCTTTCATGGTCATCTTTTTTTTCCTTACCTTAACTTCATATTAAGCTAGTTTATTTGCAACTAAAGAATCACTTAAATACATTTGTTACAGGTGCTGTTGTACTTGAAATGTCTTGTTTTTCTGAAGCTGAAAGAATATATATGCTAGCTAAAGATACAACGGTCAATGACAAACAGCTTACTGCCGCTGTGATTCCTGAAGTTCTGGTAAGATCTTTAGGTTACATCCTGTGTAAGAAAAAGCCAGACTCTCTTTTGAGAGAGAGTGGAGTGAAAATTGTTTGGTATTTGAAGGGAAGGGTGGACAAAAATAGACTGAAATTGAGCTTTTGTAAACATTAGGATAAAGAATAGAGAAAGAGCCTGCATTGTATGTCCCTGATGTACATCTGTGTATGAATGGCTGCTTGTTACGTTGATACTGATGGTGAAGTGCTGAACGGTGATGTGAGTGTAGTTACAAAGCTATAAAGGAGCGAAAAGCAATTTTAATTCTTTTCCCTAAATTCTTTCCACTATCACTAAAATTTGATGGAATCCCTTTACTTTGAATAGCAATTTGCTGTAGCATCTACATCGAAGTTACTTCAGTGTTTAAACTTGGTTCCTGGGTAGTTCTGGGATAGACCTGCCCACTCTTGTTAGATCTCGCCTTTGCTGAGTGGCTGAATTCCCCTGTTTGGGAGAGGGGAGGGAGTGCACATGCACGTTTACCAACTTATACCCTGTATACTGTATTCTTGGGCTGCCTCCTAGGAGGAGTCTTGTCATCCTCTCCCTCCTGAGGGAGGAACAGGAGGGCCAAGGAAGCTTAGGGTAAGCCTGGGCTCTAGGACGCTGCGTGGTGGGGGGTCCCAGAGCCCAAGCCCAAACATCTACACGGCAATTAAACAGCCCATTAGCCGAAGCCCCATGAGCCTGGGTCTGCTGGCACAGGCCAGCCGCAGGGGTCTAATTGTATTGTAGACATACGCTTTGTTCTTTCTTCGAGCGACCTCTACATGTTCTTACTCATGGGATGGCTGACGGTGCAGCCTGGCTATGGCTGTAAATGTGCAGAGTTCATTCTGAGCTCTGGTTGCAGGTGAAATCACCTTCTTTTTTTATATCTAGAACTAATGTCAACAAATATTTCAACTATAATTGCCTACTAAGTTAATCTATAGTCATTAGCTGATCTCTCTAGCATTCCAGTAAACAGTACAAAAAGTAGGTTAAGATGAAGCTGCTATCTTTCTTTAAAGCCATTGAAATATGTCACCTTGCAGAGAGTCTGTTTCTTTGCTCTTCCCTTGACAGGCATTAGAGGCTGGCAATGCAGAAGGCTAGACGCTTTCCCTGAGAGGAAGGTGCATCATGTGCTGTTTTGTGGCAACTCTGACTGGTACTTAGGATGGGCTCTGGAGAGGTTTTTTTAAAGGGCCCTGCCTGAAAGAGAAATGGAAGAGAGTTAACTCAATGCTGTGCTTTTTCACCCAGGCAAAGTGAGCGTTCTGTGGTAAAGTTTATGACATACGTCATTTACTTTGTTACAGTTTAATATCCATAATTCAGTAAACTTCAGTGAAATACTCTTAATGAAGTGATGTGGTGAATTCTTCACCACTTGAAGACGTGAGAAGAGGATTGGGTGTCTCTCTAAAAGACGTACTGTAGCTCAAGCAGAAGTTGTGGGTTAGGTGCAGGAATCATTTGGTGAAATTCCCTGGCCTGTGTTGTGCAGGAGGTCAGAAGAGATGATCCTAAAGGTCCTTTCTGGTCTTAAAATCTGTGACTCTACAGAAGTGCTTTATTTGGTACTGATTGACCAATAACGTTTCTGCTCCAAACTGCAAGTCATCTCAGAAAATATCAATTGACTTGAAAAGGACAGCATGTCATCCTCGTTGTGCCGCCAAATAAATATTCCTAACTATGTTTTTAATTTGTAATAGCTTTCAGATTCTAATGAGCTATTGGGGTGAGGTGGGGGGAAAGCAGTTCAGCGAGGTTATTTTAAAACAGCATAGTTAATGTAGGACCTAGATTAAAAAAATGTGGCGTGATCATTTTCTGCAGAGCCATCAGAGGGCATACAAATGATAGAACATATCCTCTTTCCAGAGATGTGTTGACATCCTCAGCACTGCAGCTAAATAAAATGATGATGTTAGTTTCAAGCTTCTCTAGAATTAAAAAAATCAATGTTTGCCAAATTATACAAAATTAATAGGAAAAAATGTATGTTTCTATGAAGGTAATGCAAACAATGGCTTAAAATAAAAGAATCTTTGTTTAAAGTTGCTTTTGAAAGAATGTTGATAATGTAACAGCAGTTATGAAACAGAGCATAAATCACAAATGACTTTGTGTAAGTCTATAAAGAGTATTGTGTAGTTATTAAAAAGGAACAGTGCTTTAACCACCTACAAATCTGAAGTCCTCCACTTCTATAGAAGAGAAGTTTATTAGAATGAGTTGTCTTAGACCATTTTTTCTCAAAAATGTGTGCCTTCAAAAAGCTCTCTGAAGGGAAACTTTGTGTAGGCATGAAACTAATGACAATCTGAAAGGGCATTTATTTGAAACTTTCTAATTCCCGCCCCGCTGCGCCCCCGCCATGCCCCCCCCCAAAGAAAAATCTTTGCAAGCCCCATCCAATACTCCTTACATGAGCAATATGCCCCATGAAATTACTGGGTATTTTTCTAGAGAAGAAACCATTTGCTTGTGTTCTAAATCGATATTGGTCTCAAAAGAGAGAAAAACAAAAGTTGGTCATTTGTTGGTTATTGGCTTTCACAGGTTAAATAGGTAAGTGCTGGGCAGTTTATATGACTGTGCCCTGAAATGTTTACCTGGCTAGGATAGCTGTGTCTCAGGGTTCCCAACATTATATAGAGTAGTGCTGAGCCCTTTGAAATCAGGAATATAGATCCCGATACTTATCCTAAGAACGCCCCATCATCTCAGGCATTGGCACCCTAACAGCAGGATTGTCTGGCTATGTGGACTCTCTCCTCAGACCCTATGCTACCAGCACTCCCAGCTATCTTCGAGACACCACTGACTTCCTGAGGAAACTACAATCTATCGGTGATCTTCCAGAAAACACCATCCTGGCCACTATGGATGTAGAAGCCCTCTACACCAACATTCCACACAAAGATGGACTACAAGCTATCAGGAACAGTATCCCCGATAATGCCACGGCAAACCTGGTGGCTGAACTTTGTGATTTTGTCCTTACCCACAACTATTTCACATTTGGGGACAATATATACCTTCAAGTCAGTGGCACTGCTATGGGTACCCGCATGGCCCCACAGTATGCCAACATTTTTATGGCTGACTTAGAACAACGCTTCCTTAGCTCTCGTCCCCTAACGCCCCTACTCTACTTGCGCTACATTGATGACATCTTCATCATCTGGACCCATGGAAAAGAAGCCCTTGAGGAATTCCACCATGATTTCAACAATTTCCATCCCACCATCAACCTCAGCCTAGACCAGTCCACACAAGCGGTCCATTTCCTAGACACTACTGTGCTAATAAGCGATGGTCACATAAACACCACCCTATACCGGAAACCTACTGACCGCTATACTTACCTACATGCCTCCAGCTTCCATCCAGGACACACCACACGATCCATTGTCTACAGCCAAGCTCTAAGATACAACCGCATTTGCTCCAATCCCTCAGACAGAGACAAACACCTACAAGAGCTCTATCAAGCATTCTTAAAACTACAATACCCACCTGCTGAAGTGAAAAAACAGATTGACAGAGCCAGAAGAGTACCCAGAAGTCACCTACTACAGGACAGGCCCAACAAAGAAAATAACAGAACGCCACTAGCCGTCACCTTTAGCCCCCAACTAAAACCTCTCCAGCGCATCATCAAAGATCTACAACCTATCCTGAAAGATGATCCCTCACTCTCACAGATCTTGGGAGACAGACCTGTCCTCGCTTACAGACAGCCCCCCAACCTGAAGCAAATACTCACCAGCAACCACACACCATACAACAAAAACACTAACCCAGGAACCTACCCTTGCAACAAACCCCGCTGCCAACTCTGTCCACATATCTATTCAAGTGACACCATCACAGGACCTAATCATATCAGCCATGCCATCAGGGGCTCGTTCACCTGCACATCTACCAATGTGATATATGCCATCATGTGCCAGCAATGCCCCTCTGCCATGTACATTGGCCAAACCGGACAGTCTCTTCGCAAAAGAATAAACGGACACAAATCTGACATCAGGAATCATAACATTCAAAAACCAGTAGGAGAACACTTCAACCTCCCTAATCACTCAGTGACAGACGTTAAGGTGGCAATTTTGCAACAAAAAAGCTTCAAAAACAGACTCCAACGAGAAGCTGCTGAACTTGAATTGATATGCAAACTAGATACAATCAACTTAGGTTTGAACAGAGACTGGGAATGGCTCGGTCATTACACTAATTGAATCTATTTCCCCATGTTGAAGCAGCCTCACACTTTCGTGTCAACTGTCCGAAATGGGCCATCATGATTATCACTTCAAAAGTTTTTCTCCCCTGCTGTTAATAGCTTCTCTTAATTAATTAGCCTCTTACAGTTGGTATGGCTACTTCCACCTTCTCATGTTCTCTGTATGTATAAATATCTTCTTACTGTATGTTCCATTCTATGCATCCGAAGAAGTGGGCTGTAGCCCACGAAAGCTTATGCTCAAATAAATTTGTTAGTCTCTAAGGTGCCACAAGTACTCCTGTTCTTTTTGCTGATACAGACTAACACGGCTGCTACTCTGAAAAAAGTTATATCTAGAAACCCTGGGCTCATTGGCACTATGAGGCTGCACTTCTGATAGGTAGGAAGATTTACAATAAATTCTTAAATGAAAGAAAATGGATTGCTTCTACTCAGTAATCTCTAAAATGAAACTTATTTTAGTAGTTAACATTGAGCGTTTCAGGCCATCTAACGTGGAAAGTAGCTTACGTTGCTCATTGTTTACCTAGAGTAAACTATCAAGAACTTCAAGTAAGATTTTGTTCTTTTTTTATAATTGTATGTGATCTTTTAGCCCTGCACACAGCTGTGGGAAATACTTGTATAAACATTTAGTACTATACCAAACTATATTGTATTTGTTTGTCCTCTGTCACTGTTGCGGGAGTGGGAAGAATTGACTGACTAAAATGAGAATGGAGCAAAATTTAGTCCCAGAAAAGGAATGCGTGGTTCGAAACAAGAAACTGTCACCTTTTCAATTTTGGCCTAAAAGTCATGGGCCGTTTTTGTAAAGTTGTAACTTAATAATAAAAAAAGCTGCAACGTCTCTAATCTTGAAGGCTAGTTATCATTTGGCAGAAAAGTAAACAGTAAAACTTAGTGTCTGCTCTCAAATTTATTCTTTGCATATTATAAAAACAAAACAATTCATTTACTCCATTTGAGATGCCTTTTAAAAATAAGGCCCTATCCATACTCACGGCTCTTGTGAGCTCTTCATGAAAGTTTGTCTGAGATATATTTTTCCCTTGTTTATCTTGATTAAAAATAAAGTTTAAATACAAAATTCATTAGAGTGGTTCTCATTGCTTCTCACACACACAGACAGACAGGTAGGATTGGGCCTACCTTTGTATGTTGTGTCCTTGCCACCTCACTATATTTGACTATTAGGGATTTTGTAAAATAAAGTTTATTTCAGAATATTTAAGTAAAATAAAATATTTTGTTCTTTAATTAACGTGTGAACAACAGTACAGCATGTTGCAGAACAAAATTTTCTTGTAATGCATACAATGCCCTACTGAGCGCCATTTTATGGCACAAAATATTAGGTTGGAAAATGACTGGACGGTGACAGTTCTAAATTGAAAGCACCTTTACAAGGTAACGTTTGCACATTTCTTTCTATAAATAAAAACATCCAGATACTTACAATAGCCCAATTCAACTGCAAAAACCGCATGCTTCCACTGAGTTATCCTTAATCCCACCTAGAATCATAGGGTTAGAAGGGACTGCAAGGGTCATCCAATCCAACCCCCTGCCAAGACGCAGAATTTGTTGTCTCTAAACCAGTGGTCCCCAAACTTTTTACCTCACACCACCTCTTACCCCTGTCCACGCCTTCCCCTGCCCGCCCCATGGCTGGGAGCAGGGCCAAGGCTCTGGAAGGGAGGGGGGATGCGGACAAGGGTAAGGGGGCTGAGGCTGGGGTCAGAGCTGGAGGCGGGGGCGGCCAGCAGCCGGATCTTGGGCAGGGCCAGGACTCTGGGCGCAGGGCCGGGACCAGGGCCAGGAGCAGAGTTGGGTGGCGCTCCCTCTCTGCCCCCGTGGGGACTGGCCTAGGCCCCAGCTGCACCCCCCCCCCGAACATTCCTGCCTGCCCCTCCCCGGATTGGGGACCTCTGGTCTAAACCATCCAGGACAGATAGCTATTAAGTCCCCTCTTGAAAACCTGCAGTGAAGGAACTTCCACAACCTCCCTAGGCAGTTTGTTCCACTCTCCTACTGCTCTAACAGTTCGGAAGTTTTTCCTGAGATTTCATCTAAATCTGCTGTGCTGTAGTCTGACCCCATTGCCTCTTGTCCTGCCCTCTGTGGCAAGAGCGAACAATTTTTCACCATCTTTTTTATGGCAGCCTTTCAAATATTTAGCAATGGAGCGCTTGTATCCCATTACATCTAGTGTTCTCTTCTGAGTGAAGAGCAGAGATGGCAGATAGATGAGAGAATCGCTGGTCAGCAACTGGTCAAACCGATGTTTGATTAGCAGTTTATTTTATTCTACATACTGGGAAAGTTTATCAGTTTCTATGTCTGTAGTCAGGGTCTATTGTTAGTCTCTCCAGTAAATACTGAGCAACTGAGAAGACATCAGAAGTACATCTCAGGGCACTGTAGGGGCAGTACCATCTTACGTTTGTACCGTGCTTAGGTCCCACTCCTGATGGGGCTCGGTAGGTACCACTGAAGTATACATGTTAATAATAAGGATAACAAACAAATATCAAATTCAGTTGCTGTCGCTTTAAATGGAATTATTTTCCCTTGTGCCATGGATACCTGAACCCTGAATTGCTGGACCTGCATGCAAACTAAAATCTTAAACTAGTTGGATATAATTTTGTTTCGTTGACAAATAACTCTTTAAAAACAAATGTAGAGAGGGGATAAGGAATCGTGGCTCAAGTGTGATCCTAGGCAAGGAAATAATACGCATAGGAGCCAGTTTGGCCTAAAAATATTGTGCTGAGTCATAAATTGCAGTAAGTGTTTAGACAGATGTGTTCACCAGCAGAATTTGGCCATCCTGGAGAGCAGAGGCAGGAATAATGCCCCTCACAGCCAAATTATTGCAGCGGGTCCATTCTAGCCTCCTCATCCCATTGCAACATTACAAAAACATACACAAACCTCTATGCAGCCTCTTGTCCGGTGTTACTGACCTGTTAAGTATAAAGAATTATGTGAAAGTTACAATATGCTAAGATTACTCCTCTTACCCGGACCCAGGGATATGGGGATCCAAACTCTGGGAATCCTAAGTACCTTTCACACACAGCTGCTACAGAGAATACATGTGTAAATGCCTACTTTGATTGCAGAGCTGAGTTTTCTGGTCTGCATCTCCTGGGTAAAAACTGCTCCCACTAGAAAAAATGGATAAAGTTTGCAGCACAGAACACTTTGTATTCATTACATTCTGCCACCACCAGACACGGCTATGCCCGATATTCAGCAGAAATGAGATTAGAATGAATAACAAATCTGTCAGAGCACAAAACTACAGCCTACTAATCCTGACAAATAAAACAACCTGTGGTGACTGCCACAGCATGTAAATCACACCCCTCCAGCTATCTTTGGAGGGATAAGGAATACATTTATATGTATACAATAAAAACCAGCCAACGAGAAACCGCTCTGCAAATTTCACTTTCAAGCATCATACCAAAGTCAGGATAAAGAAAAAAAAACATCCTACACAAGACTGTGAGAGTCTCATATTCCATTCTACAAAGAAACAAACCGTAATTCATATTTTCCCATTTGGCCTTCACTAAGGGATTAAAAAAATTCTGCAGTGCCAGGGTGACTAGTGCACAGTCACGTGCACCAATAACAAAAGGAGACATGTACCTCTTAGAACCTGGTGAAGCTGTGCTTCCAAATACTGACCAGGGTAACCAGTTTGCACAGAACTATTTAATCCCCATGCAAAGGAGAACAATCTTCTAACTGAAGCTGCTTTGTCTCTTACCAGTAGGAGTTTGGCATTGTCCTGTTTAACTTTACTGCAGATTGTAGGATTAAGAACAAATTAAGCATTATGCCGAACACACTTAAAGTTTCTTCCCTTACAGGATTCTGCTATTTAAGCATTTCTGTAGAATTGAACTCCAAATTACTATCTGATAAAGAATTACGTGTGGTAATGAGGAATCCTCTTGAGCAAGGTACGCATGCATCCAGAGGTGGTAGGACAACTGAAAAAAGAATTCACTCTCTAGCTATCATACTACCACTGATAATTCCTTTTTGTAATACAGCCACTATCCCTGCGACTTCCTGTGATACAGAATTTTTCACCCCATGATGCACAAATATATGTACTTTTATCATTGTTGTCTTCTTATTTAAGGTATTGTACTATTGATTTTCCTGTTTATAATAAAGCACTTTGTGTATAAGTAGAAACATTAAAGAAAAGTTTGATAAAGGGTACATGATTGTATCATATTTGCTTAAGCAAGATTGCAAGGTCCTTTCCAAACTGTAAACGTGTTTTTGATTAAGCATGTAGGACCTGATCCGAAGCTCATAGCAATCAGTGGTAAGACACCTGTTGGTGGACTTTAAATCAGGCTTTCAGTAAATGTTTGAATGAGCACATTTAAAACCAAATTCTGTGTTGCTCTCTAAAATTAAGGAAAATAGAAAATACATGCTTCCTATGCTGTTTTTAAATGTCCACAATATATTTTAAAATCAGATTTCTCAAGAAGAAAATTTAAAAGCAAAAGTTCTCATCCTCATTCAAGATGAGGTACTTACCTAGTTTGCAGTGTTTAAAAGGTTTCAGCTATAAAGCAGAGAAAGGTCTGAAATATCCTTTTAACACTTGACAAAGCTTTCCCCTCACATTTGGATAAGTCAAGCAGTGAAATACATTTTGAAGATTATTTTTTTAATTTTTCTGGGCTTGAGACCAAACATGAGAACTATCAGAGCCCCTCTGCCCACCCCCCCAAAAAACAAAAGTCTTGTGGAGAAAGTTTTAAATGACTGAAAATGAAGCTTAGATGATGCATCCTTCCCGAACCCTTAGCTGGAGTATTGATAAGATATGACAAATTCCTGTATATTCATTCATATAATCCTTTGACAGCTCTTCTCTTTTCCCCCTCAAAGCATTTCTTAGTCAGCGTCATTGTTGTTATATAAAGTGGGAACCTTGCCCGGTCTGCTCAGCTTACATTCAAAGCTAACCAATTTTTACGATGTACCCAATAGTATTGTCATACATGACTTCTGGGATGAAGAAAAGTAATTCTGCCATTTGCTGCCCCAGATGAGCAGCTGGATAACACTCCCAGACTCCTAAGTCTTGTATCTGTCTTTAAACTTTGACAGCCTAAATTGTCCATATTTGCATATTTGTAGCATAAACTCTCAAATTGTTACAGCTCAAGTTGGCTGTTTTCTCTTATTACCCACTAGGACCTTAGACGCTGTAGGTAGAAAAGCTCTCTCCCTGCTAGTGCAGGATTTTTACCTGCAGTGGTGTTTCCATTCTACCTTTACAAGTCCCAAGTGAAAGGGGCTATTGCCCGTGGGATCTCTTTGGAGACTAATATGCTAAAGACAAACATTTTCATAATGATAAGTGATTTAAGACATCTTAAAAGGCCTGATTTTCAGAGGGCAGGCGCTCTGTCCTTTCTGAAAACCAGCACCTGTAAGATATCTCAAGTTAGGAACTCAAAAATTGGGACACCCAAAGTCATTATTCACTTGTGTCTTCCATATGTTGGTTTTATCTCGTTACTCTTGGTTACACTCCCTTGTGACTATGTGTGGGGAACGATCCCCATATTATGTAGGCACTAGTTCCTCCCCTTCCTAGGTGTAGATACTCTTCAAATATTTGTAGTCTGTTGTCATGATCCCCTTAATCACTGCTTAGCCAAACTACTGATATTTTAGTTCTTTTCATCTTTCCTCATAAATCGTTCCTTCCAGCCTCATGCCAAACTGCTGTTCTCTGAATGCTGTCCCGTTGGTGACTGCAAATGACCATGAATAAGGGGCCGCCGCCAACATTTCGGTTTGGAAACTCTCAGTTGAAAATGCCTGATAGAGAAATGAAGAAGCAGCTTTTCTTTGTGTGCCGTCTTTGTATCTCTATGGGAGTTATTCTTCTGTAATGCCTGGCTGAATGAAATGAAAAGAAAGGTAGCTTGGTGTTTTCTGATGTTTGTCCAATCATTTGAAAACTGGTTTAAAACCATTCCAATACCGTATTTCTGGCATCTGTTCCTTACCTAATTCTGACTTCTAGTGAAGCCCTATGTGCTGCTTCTGTGCAGTATGTTTACCTAGAAACCACCTACTGTGTTCAACGCCCATAATGCAGTGAACTATTCTTCTTTCGAGGTGGCTTCTGGAAGGATCCCCAGCCCCGCCCCTCTGAGCTTTGGGAGTTCAGTCTGGTGAAAGTAGTGCCAGATGAGGTGACATGACAGCACGCTCACAGCACTGAATACTTGAGGTTGTAAGAGAGAGATGTGGCCCCAGCTACTCCAGTCCCTTCCTTTCAGGGGTTAGCTGCCAGGGGTAGTGACAAAGTCATTTAAAACTTCCCCAATGTTTATTATTAAATTCTGTTTGCAGTAGTGATTTGATAGCTTGTGCGATGGCACTTGGCTTTTGTGGGGATCAGGATCACTGGACCTTTTTGGTCGTGACTATTCAGGTTTTCAAGGGTCAGAATCAGAACGGTAGATTTAGTGGCATGCGTCATGCCCCCCCTGTTTTCCTGGATTGCTATTTGGTGCTGTTACCTGGGATTTTCAGAACCCCCAACAGGGGCAACTTCACTTTGGGGGGAGGGATAGCTCAGTGGTTTGAGCATTGGCCTGCTAAACCCAGGGTTGTGAGTTCAATCCTTGAGGGGGCCACTTAGGGATCTGGGCAAAAATTGGTCCTGCTAGTGAAGGCAGGGGGCTGGACTCGATGACCCTTCGGGGTCCCTTCCAGCTCTATGAGATAGGTATATCTCCATATATTATTAATTATATTAATTCACTATTCACTCCAGGCACTGTCAGGAATAAATCAGTGGGAACACAGCAATTCCGGCTGATAAGACTCATGCAAGTCAGCGTGCTCTATCTAGCACTGCAGTTTATTAGATTTAAGCACACACAGACATAAGCAATAGGTTTAGAACATCCCAGATATTTACCTAACATCTGGAACGGTATTGAGTAATTAACAGCAGGTTCGCACTGACCAGTTGCTCACCCACCGGGGAGAAAGGGTGTTAGGAAAAAACATCTCTTAAGATGGCTTCCCAAGTACACTCTATTAGCTGATCTTTTATAACTAACTTCTACAAAACACATAGGTCATAATGACCCCTAGTGGATCATCACTTTTCTAACTTTCAATAAACTTTTAATATGGACTCAAGGTTTTCCAACCACCAAGGTTTTCAGTCTGTTATTTACTTGTCTGTCCCCTCCTCCCATTCTGATTAGCAGAAACTGCCAGCTAGATATGACCTTGCTTCTAAAAGCCTGTCTCCAAATTAACCCTTAACAATGTGGTGGTCTGTTTCATTAATTCAGGGTGGCTGAGTGCACATAATATGGTCGCAATTAACTTGATCACATTCTGGGGCAGACACACCCCTCAAATCCAGGACAACAGTGTGACAGACCTTTACATTTCAAGCCTACGCTGACAGGCAGTGGAGGCTCCAGGGGCTTCGTGGTGAGAGAGGCATGGAGCCTAATGTAACAGTTACATTATTAAGGGGGGGGGAAGAACCAAATCCCCCAAATTTGTATGGGATAATCAACCTCATGCTTCATGGCACGAGCCAATCTGTCACTGATGGGGTTGAGGAAAAAATATTTCCTGTTGGTAGATCATTCCCTAGCCCCACCCAGTTCAGATTTCTTGCAACTTCCTCTGAAGCATCTGGCACTGATCACTCGTGGAGACAGGATGCTGTATTAGTTGGATCATGACAGTGATCCAGACTGGCAATTTATGACTTTTTTTTGGTAAAAGTATTTAGAGCCCCAGTGGATAGGCTTTGCTGCTTGAATTCAATGGACTCAGATGATTGAAATGGTTCTTTCTAAAGTCAATAGAAACTGAACCTGATATGCATACCTTGGAAATATTGTGTCATGTAATGTCTTCATTTTTACCACATGGCCAAGCTAACTATACGTCTTCACTTTTCCAAAAAGCAAAATCGAATATGCATTCAAGCTCCACTATTACCTGTTGATTGTGGGGTTTTTACTAAAGGACTGTGAGTGGATATTCTTGGAATACTGTAATAATCTAACATGTACACATTTGTTCTAACACCTCTTTGCATCTTCCAGCATACCAAGCTACCACAGAACTGCTGTCCACTACTTGTGTTTGTGAATCCCAAAAGTGGAGGTTTGAAAGGCCGAGATCTACTCTACAGTTTTAGAAAACTGCTAAATCCTCATCAGGTCTTTGAACTCACTAATGGAGGTCCACTGCCTGGGTAAATCTTTTATCACAATAGTTCTTTAGTGAATGGAATAGTATCACCAAAATAGTAATTTACTGATACTTGTTAGCTCTCTCGCTCTGTCACACACACAAAGTAGCTAAAATTTCCTCCTACTCAGTTTATTTACTCCTGTATTGCACGTGTGAGAATTACACTGCAGGACCTCTCTTAGAAAGTGTGGTCCTTATTTTAAAAACAAATGGAAAACGTTCACGTTTCACAAAGAGGAGAGGACGGAATTGTGTGTTTAGCATAGTAGGGTCCAGATCCTGATGGGAGCATGTGCACATCACCACAATGCAAATAACTACTGGTGGTTAACACAATTGATGGAGAAGGAAGGGAGGAAAGAGAGGGCTTTGAGCAACACGGCTGCCAAGTCATAATTTTTGCCAACAATTCTTAACGTCAGGTAATAGAAGGGGTGTCATAAACGTCTCTAGTTCTACTCTTGGAATTTGCCTACAGTTGCAGAAATTTAAAAGGAGCTGATTATTCAGAAATGGTAACGCCATTTCTAAGACGTAAGAAGAAATGTGATGGGAAAAACAAAAGCAATGTGTTACTGGTTTTTTAAAAACACAGTTTAGTTACCAGTGAGTAATAGTATTGCCTGCTTATTGTAATGGAAAAACGTGTTTTTTTTAAATCCTACTACGTTATTGTTTGTTTTTTGTACTAACTAAATTGACTCCGGTGCCTTGAAATAAAACTCTCAAAAGGTTAACTTTATTATTTTACCTTCATCCAGTGCAAGTGGGTTCAACAGTCCATAACGAAGAAGCAGTAAAAAATAAGCAATACAGGTCTTCTAACTTTGTCAGGACCGTGGTTCGTTTAGGCTGGTTCCTACAGCATGACTTTCAGTGTTATGCCCATACAACCTATTGTTGGCTGCAGTATTTCTCTGTTACTATGGGCAAGACACTTCACCTCTCTGAGCCTCAGTTTTCCACCTGTAAAATGGGAAGAACGATAAACTCCATTGTAAAGTGCCTTGATTGGTAGGGCTGAAAGTGTTGTGCGAATGGGATCCTATTTAGAATCTCAGTTTTTACAAATCCATAGTTGTACAGAAACACGCCCTTCTGGGTTTTTTTCAGTCCCAGCAGTATATGCTAGCGGACAAGGAAATGCACACTGTTTAATAACCAAATACCACATTCAACGTGAATGACAATGGTGTTGTAAACTTCCATTTAAAACCGGATAGAAATCCCAAGCGATGAACAGAATTACAGATGTGTAAATGAAAACACAAATAGACACATTTTAAAAATGTAGACCTTTTTGTGTCTGTGTCTTGTTAATTCCCTGGGGGAGAGAACTCAACTACCATCTTTGGCTATGGGGAAACATCATGAGAAATATAACTTCAAGTTTGTTAGGCAGAAAACTCCTCTGATAGTTCTAAGTTTTATTGTCCATTTTATCAGCTTTTCTTAATCAAAACTCTAAAGCGAGGGAAGGAAAAAGCAATAATGGCTAAGAACTCTAGTGGGTTATTTTAAAGAGAATATTATGGGAAGCCTAATTAATTTTCTGCATCACAGTGTAATATTATTTCTTATGCTTTTGTTTTTAAATGAAGATTTCATACATTCTCTCAAGTTCCCTATTTCCGAGTGCTGGTGTGTGGTGGTGACGGCACAGTTGGTTGGGTCCTTGGTGTGCTGGAGGAAATCAGACACACGCTCGTCTGTTCAGAGCCCTCTGTAGCCATCTTACCTTTAGGAACAGGTGAGAAATAACAGTATGGAACGGGGTCGATTTGAGGAATGTTAATGGGACGCTATTAAGCATGCTCAAAAATTAGTAGTTTTTCTTTTCGTGTTGATTTTTCTCGTCACATGGCATCCGTGACTGGCGTTGTAGCCTGAATGGCATTTTGTTTTAGTTTCTTATGTTACATTCAAGCAATCGGCATGCATCCAGGAGGGAAACAGCGAAGACCATTTCATCATCATCATTCTTTGACTCTTCCATCCTGCCCTCAAAAGGCTCTAAGGTTGCAGCAATCCTCTGTTCAGAACCCCTCAGTGGTGCTTACGACATTGGCCAAAGCAGTGGTTCTGAGCCCGCAGGCCGCTTGCGGCCCAATCAGCACACAGCTACGGCCCATGTGACATCCTCAGGGCCATACAGGCAGTGTATATATTGTGTGGATGCAGCCTACATACACACAGAGAGCTACATATGCTGCCCACAATGGTAAATAGGTTGAGAACCACTTGGCCAAAGGCTCACCGGAGAGCCACGCAAATGGAAGTGGTATGAACCTAGCGCTGTGGAAGTCCAGCTAAACCAGATGTTCTCATTATTTGTATTCAGGTTTCCAGAAACACATGGGCTGCTGCCTAAGGGCCTGACCAGAGGCAGCAGCACTCCAGTTGCTTTGCAATCCCAGTGCAATGGGATCTATTCTCTCTCTAACCGGCTCCTCTTTACAGTGTCAGCCACTCTCTCCTTCTCTTGCTGTCATTATCCTCTTGCTTGTTCACCTAGGTTAGGGCCCCATTTTCCTCCCTTCCCATATGCTACAGCCCTCCCTCCAGTACGTGACCAGTCCCACTCCCTCTTACCCCAGTGACTGCCTGGTTCTCCAGTCC
This sequence comes from Platysternon megacephalum, assembly GCA_003942145.1. Classification (NCBI taxonomy): domain Eukaryota; kingdom Metazoa; phylum Chordata; order Testudines; family Platysternidae; genus Platysternon; species Platysternon megacephalum. Next base: position 2,114,553 of record QXTE01000072.1, read on the forward strand.
TCCCGCTGTGACAGGGTCAGGCCAGACGGCTACAGGAGAGTGATAGAAGGCAGATATATTAGCCCCAGATTAAGCAGGTCCCTTTTCCCTGGGTAAGGTAACAGGAGCGGTTCCAGAACAATCAGGAACTTGCTGGAACCAATTAAGGCAGGCTAATTAGGACCCCTGGAGCCAATTAGGAAGCTGCTAGAATCAATTAAGACAGGCAGGCTAATCAGGGCACCTGGTTTAGAAAGGACCTCACTTCAGTCAGTGAGGGGCGTGCAAGGAGCTGAGAGTGAGGGCGTGTTGCTGGAGGACTGAGGAGTACAACACTATCAGACATCAGGAGGAAGGTCCTGTGGTGAGGATACAGAAGGTGTTGGGAGGAGGCCCTGGGGGAGTAGCCCAGGGAGTTGTAGCTGTCACACAGGTGTTACACGAAACACTGTAGACAACTGCGATCCACAGGGCCCTGGGCTGGAACCCGGAGTAGAGGGTGGGCCCGGGTTTCCCTCCCCCTCTCCCCCCATTGGATACAAGAGGAATTGACCTGGACTGTGGGTCCCACCAGAGGGGAAGGTCCCTGGCCTGTCCCCCGACCCACTAGGTGGGATAACAGGGACTGTGGGGATTGTTCTCCCCCCTTTCCCCCAGGCTGGCCAGTGCTGAGGTGAGCTGAGTGAACGACAGGTTTGAGCGTCTAGCAGAAGTGGCCAAACTGAGGCCTGTCGTGAACCTCTGAGGCGAGCAAATCCGCCAATAAGCTCAGGACCCACCAAGGCAGAGGAGGAACTTTGTCAAACCACCTTATGATTACTGTAGAATTGCATCTAAGAAAAGGCCAGAGTGTTTCTCCCCACCTGTAGAATACACCTGAGAGTTATTCCACATTGATTTAGGGGCTGTCTCACTGACTGGATACGCTTATAGGCAGGATTCTTCTATAGTAAAATTAGACATGAAAACTTTTGTACATCCTTAACGAATTGAAATCTGATTAATTTGATCGAGAATCTGTGATGCTGGAAATGTATTGAGACTAATTAGTTTATAATGAATTCTCTTGATCACTGTCAGAAGCATTGGTTGGGGGGAAATTCATTAGCATTCATGCAATCTTAAACTGAGAAATTAGGAATCTGAATTGAGAAAAGCAGAATAAACTAATCTTCCCATAGCACTCAGACAACTTATCAGATGCAAGTGATTGACTCTTATTTTCCCCACACTCATTCTGTGGCTTATCAGCTCAGCATGAGTTCACAGGCTTATTAAGAAAAAAGGAACAAAACTGAGGATCTTCAACCTATTGCATGCAGAAAATAATTAACAACTGTAACGTGGATTAACGGACAGCATGAGGAACTAAAAGACAGATCTGGTCTCTTTTCACCCATCTGGGGGGAATATTTATCATATAAAGTGATGTGTCATCTTCAGTACCTAACAACTTACTTTTCTTCCTCTGTGTCCTTTATGAATTCACTTTATTTTGTCAAGTTGTTTTACGCCAGTTCCTTGCCAACATGTTGCTCATTCCGAGTTTGTGTCCACATGCAGTCATAAGGAACAGTTGCTTCATGTCATGCAGTCATAGTATACAGCCAGCATCTCATGGTAATGTATTTATCTAGATGCAGAAAATCTTTCGTGAAATGCGTGTGCTAACAAAATACAGTTGGGAACGAGATTCACGAATAGCTGAATCGCGCGTGACAGTATGCTAAATGCCTTGTCCAGGATTCTGCCTGTGACCAGGACGTAGAACATTCTAATGAGTTTACCTCACCACTGTGGGGTGGGAACATATTGCTTACAGATAAGGCATGGCTGTCAACAGCATTAGTTCTTCTGTTTCAGGCAGATGATGTATAAATATTCCTATTTTGTGTGTGTCTCTTACATAAAGCAGTACATGATATATTTAATCATTTACTTACAGAACAGCAAAGACAACATTTACTTAAAGGCTTTTCATGTATGCTAAAGTTACATTTTCAGTTCAGTTTTACTGCTGGGAAGTTGCGATCACTGTCTGACTAGTACCCTTGTGGTTGGAGCAATTACAAGGCATTTATCTTTCACACCGTCAGTTGGTTGATTAAACAAGTTAACAATTTGCTTTTTCCTTGACCAGGTAACGATTTAGGGAGGGTGCTTCGCTGGGGAGCTGGTTATAGTGGGGAAGATCCCTACTCTATTCTGATATCTGTAGATGAAGCTGATGATGTACTTTTGGATCGCTGGACCATCCTTTTAGATGCTCAGGAGGCTGTTGAAAGTGCAGAGAATGGTCTTTTGGAACCTGATCCTCCAAAGGTATTTCACCGTTTCGTTTTCTAAAAACGATTGGTTTATTCCAGGATGAATGAGATGATAGTGTACCATAGCTGCTTGCGATTTGTCTTTTATTTCAACACACCTTTGGGTGTTACTGTCATAATTCTATATGACTTAGCTCAGTCACGAAACCTGTGTGTGAGGAAAGGTAAACCTGACGTGCTGCTTCGAGTACAGTTCTAAAACACTTGGAATCAGAGATTAGTTGCACAATATATTCTTTATGGACACTTTAGATATTAATTATTTCTCGGGCCCAAAGCATGTCTGACTGGGACGGTCACTGATTACAAGTGCTCAGTTAACAGTAGTTGTGTCTGCTTTCTGAGGTTGGGGAGGAATGGGTTCCCAGCTCAGGCGAGAATAGGTTCTGCTGAGAGGACGATCAAAGCTACATTTCAGACCCCTATAATGGAAGTGGAATCCTTACACTTTGTTAAACAATCCAGAAAGTTGGTTATTAAAGTTCTGCTAGACGTCACTAAGTTGAGGTTTGGTAAAACTTTAATTTAACAATCTACCTTATCTCTTTCCCTGTTTGTGTATGGTGTCTTTTAAGTGAAAATCTTGCTTGACAGGCTCTCGTGACATCAGAGCTCTTTGTTTGGGAAAGAGAGAATGTCGTTTGCAGATGTAACCCTGGGATTTGTTGTTTAAAGTCTGGTTCTGTTTTAAGACAAAACGACACAAGACAAAGGAGAAAAAGAGAAGAATAGCAGTCGATTACAAAAAAAATGAGATTCTGTCATTGTAGTTCAGTTGCTGGAACACAGGCTCAGTACATGGCTTGTGACTTTATTAGCCACTCAGGGATCTGCCTAATTTTTAAGCCGAATCAGGCTGTGAAGTCATTGTGGTTCGCTTACCACTTGGTCACAACAGTGCGTTGCAAGGGTAGATTTGTCCTGGCCGTCTAAATTGTCTAAAGATGGAAGGCAGAGAGAGAGAGAGAGTGTGTATGTACCAGGAGGAAAAATGCTGTGGTTGAAACTGACACACTGGGGAGGATTTAATAATAGAAACATTAGGTTCGCACCACAGGAGTTGCTCAGGACACAGATGTGAAAATGTTGGTGTTCTCTGGTTCCGTCTTCTGGTCTGGTGTGTTTAGAACATCTTTCAGGATAAAGAAACGAAGGCCACATGATGTGATGGTAAATCCATGGGTGACGGCTGTGATGGTGATACTGTTTAATGCTTCTTTCCACGCACAGGCAAGTTGCCAAGTTCTCCCCTATAGTGACACCATGAAGGGAAATATGAAAAAAACGAATGTCTTTAGAAATTGGTTTAATCTGGGACAACGAACACTACAGTTTCTCAGTCATAGTCATATGATTGTTAAATGGTAGCACTAGGTGAAGCTAAGATTGTTTAGGTACTGTAACTCTGCATTTCGATGCTTTACCATATTTGGATTTCTTTTCAATGTAACCTTATTAATTGCAAATGTCCTGGGTTTGGAATGCTTGGTTCAGGGATAATTACAATATCCCTGCAGTGTTTTTCACCTAGAAGTTACTGATAAATACTCTCAACCATGTCTTCGTTTTAATGTTGTGTTTTGTACTGGGGCTATCAGTGAGAGAAAATGTACTCCTAAATTGCTTTGTGTGCAGTGACTTGAAAAATCTACAAATGTCAATTTCACTGAAAACTTTCAATACCAATATGGGACCCTCTGCTGCGTACATTTGAGTCTCAATGGTATGCCACAGTATGCTGCTATTTTTGTTTTGTTTTTCAGATTGTACAAATGAACAACTACTGTGGCCTTGGAATTGATGCAGAATTGAGCTTGGGCTTTCACCATGCTAGAGAAGAAGAACCAGGCAAATTTAATAGCAGGTAATCTCAGGGAAAACCTTTGCGGACTGAATGTTCATCGTACCACATATGCAGGGTCTGTGTATGACATAACAACTCTACAGGCAGTCACACATAGTGGTGCATGACATGGTGTGCAAACCCCACACGCCAGGAAAGAGTTAACGGCCTGCTTTTTGGGGTGGGTGAAACGGCCCTGCCAGAAGCAAGTATGAGGCTTTGAGGGAAGTCCTAAAAAGAGAGAGCCCAGCTCCGGTGGACCCTTGCAGGAGGCAGAGCAGAGCTGCAGCTTTCACTGCAGGAGAGCAGGCTGCCTGGGGCCAGGAACCAAGAAGGACTGTGGAAAGGTAGGCCTGGCAGGAGCCCATTGCCTTCTTTGGCTGCCAGCAACTGACTTAGGCTTGCATGAGCCCTGGCACTTTCCTGGGACACTGCAGAGCCCAGCAGGGCTGACGAGTGTGGTGAGGATTGAGCCCAGCAGGGACAGAAGAGTTTACATTTCTTTCTTTGTTCTGGATTTGGGGAGCCCCAGAAGGGGTGGAACTTTTACAGGACCTTGTCAAAGGGCTAAGTCACCTCAACCGGGAATGCGCCACAGGCAGGGGGGATCCGCTGGAGGACAGAGGCAGAACCACTGCCCCACCCCCATAAGGGGGCATGCAGGGAGGGTACTCGGTCACATGGTGCTTCCAAAAATGGAAAACAAAACATCAGGTTACAGTCATAGCCATGTGACAAGAGTGTTAGTCTGCCAGATTTTTACAGTAAATAGCATGCTAGAGGCAATCAAAAGTACAATGTTTGGGAAGCACTTGGTCATGGTTTCGAAATTTACTTCTTTTCCAATAACTTTGATATTAAAATCAGTGATCTAGGATATATGGCAGCTGGTGGCATTTGTACAAGTATGTACAGTAGTATAAAGCAGGGGAAAATTCACATTACAAATACTCCGTGTCCAGAATTTTCTTTGTACAACTTTGTACTGGAGTGTGTGTGTGTATTTATGAGCTCTCATGGATGTATTTATTTATTACAATTTATTACAATGGATTTATTTATTTAATACAATCTGTTTGGTCATAAACACCAAAAACAAACAAAAACCCCACAAAACCCTCTTCTAAGAGCACCAAGAAAAAGAAATAGCCTCTGTATGTAATTGGTCAATTCAACAATTCTTCAACATCACTTTCAGTAAGTGCAATCCACCACTGTTTTATATCCATCTTTGATTGTGCTTGAAAGATCCTTTGATTTGTCTTCATGATACCAGCACAAACCATCATAATCATGGATTAAGTAAACGCTAATTATTTATATTCAGAAATACTGCAACCAGTTATCAATATTATAAAACATTATCCAGTTCTCTCCCCATTACAGTTTGATATCAGTATGCTCAAGCAGTATATTTTTCTCAAGAGTTAGGATAATGAAAATCTACTGTTCATGCTCTCATACATTACAAAGTACATGGGGAAAAGCACTTCACACTGTGTGTACTGCGTAAGAGTAATACATTCAAAAACTATATTTCTTACAAAAAAAATTAAATCTTCTCCAACCTTCTGGATTGAGAACAGAAAATAACAGATATTGACTATAAAGTGTAACTATAACAATGCACAGAGAAAATAATTTTAGTCTTATGTGTGTGTAATTAATACAATGTAAAGTTACACAGACACATGTATTTAGATAGTTCATACAAAACCAACTACATTAAAAGAACAGCAAGGTCGCAAAGTGAAGTACTCAAAAGTCAGGAAATGATGCAACCTTAACTTCTTTCTTTGTACCTAAGCAGCACGATCCTAGATGACAGTATTTTTTCCACGGGCTCCCTGTCTCAAGGAGTGCAGAAGAGGAACAGTACTCTGTGAAGGGAGGCAGTGGTTCAGTTTGTCTGACATGAGTTATTGTGTATGTATTTGAAGATGTTGTTCAGTACATCAGTGGGGGATGAGAGGACCTCAAGGGTAGAGAAGAAAGGGAAATTCCTCCTAATTGATGGTACAAGGCAAACGTGAATTGTTATAATTTTAAATAAAATTCACACGTTGTATATACCATGCTGTACTTACCGCTTGGTTAAGTTTGTTGCTGAATGTTACTTCTCATTAAAGTTAATGGATAAATGTAGGTATACCAAGCCAACTTTTTAAAATGAAACCTTAAATCAGTCAGAAAACCCACTACATGCATATACTCTGCAGAGATATATTCTGGTGAGGATTTTGCACTATTTTGTATTTGGAAACAAAATATCTATGATATTCATATCTGGAGTTTAAAATATGTGCACAGCTTCCCAGGGCATTTTAACTTCAGCAATGTGTGTTCGATACAAAGCCATATGATAAAGTAAATCTGGGCCAAACTATCAGATGAGAAAGCTCTAGTTTGAAAATCCAAGATGCTTTTAGCTACTATTGAATAAGTGTTTGCTACTATTGAATAAGTTTAGCTATCCAAGATGCTTTTAGCTACTATTGAATAAGTTTAGCTACTATTGAATAAGCTACTATTGAATAAGTGATCCCACAACAGACGGCAATTCAGGAAAGCAGCTCTATTCAGGACAGCACTAAGTGCATGCCTAAAATTAAACGTGGCCTGAATCAAGGCATTAGACTTGAAAATACTCTGAAGCACATGCATGTCTATGGAGTGTCCATGCAGAGAACTCTTTCTGCCATGCTTTCTCTTCTATTGTCCTTCCTAATACAATGCTGCATTCTGTATGGAGTCTGGGTCTTGGTCTTCCTTCCCAGGCCAGGTCAAATATAGTGCTTGGTTTTGGGGGTAGGGTTAAAGTATCTTCTCACAGAATTTCAAAGCTTTTTTTGTCCCTCACACGCATTATGCGTATATTGACTTACACTTTAGGTTATTTTGAAAGGTCAGACTCATAAGTAAAGGAGCAACCCTGATGTCTCACATGTCATTTATTTCTCTTTGATGTTTAATGATAGATATTTTTGGTCATATTTGGTGTGGCTACTTGTACAGCTGGTCTTTAAGCACTTGACTCTTGTACTTCAGTTTGCTTGCTGACATGCAGTAATACATTTTGAATATCTTTATTTATTTCTTTTTTTGGAAAATCCTGCTTGTTTTTGCGTGGCATGGAGTCTTGCAGTAGCTTTCTAGTGACATAATTAGTCAGCAGATTTTATAGTGTAGGGAGTATAATCATAATGACATTCTAAATAGCTTTTGTGTATCTTGAGACCGTGTTTTTCCTCCTCATGTAGCTAAAAGCACATAACAGTTCATATGCAATGTTCTAAGGAAAGACAGGAATAGGCTCCAAGTGTTCTTGCTGTAGGCGTACTGAATTAACATTCGGAGCAGCTGCTAATGTCTCATTTATTAATTTGCTTTAGATGAAATGTAGCCACATGTACATTTACAATTCCGTCTCTTCTGGTGATTTTGATCATGCTGCACCAAATTACAAATGTCTAGTAATGGGTGACAATATAAGGGCTTCTAGCGTCACGTGTTTAAGAGTTGTACATGAGAGGAAAAGGGACAAATTCCCAAACAGAATGAGATTCGTGTGTAAACAGAATGAGATTGGCCGGTTCTTTGGAGATCTGTCTGGAAAACTGATTTTCCATCCCACAAAAATCTTTTTTTTTTGTCCCCAGAAATGTCAAATTTGTTTGCAAAACAAAATTTTGAAGAAAAAAATCATCTCATGTTAACTGAAATGTCATTTAGATTTCGGGTGTTTTTTTTTATGTTCATTGGTTTTTATGCAAAATAAATTTCAAAATGAAAAGTCCTTTTGAGATGAAAAATTGAAACTTTTCATTCCAAAAATGTCCTGTTTTGACATCTTCGAAAATTTGGTTGAAATAGATACATTTCAATGAAAAATTTGGAGTTTGTTGAAATGGCATTTTCTGACGGAAAACTGAGTTGTGATCTTCTCCATTCAGCAGAAGTACTTGATTATTGCTGCCTTTCAGACAGAAATAGATTTGTCACAAATCACCTTAAGATTGTTGTTAATGGGTATATAATGACTAATCAAGGAGATGATAAAGCCAACATTAATTTGTTTTATACGCCTGCCCATAGGCGCAGCTAATTGTAATTGTTTGTTTAGTACATGTAATGCACTCCCCAGGGAGCTGTGAACCATAAGCCACTGTGTTGCCTCACCAAGGGAGAACTTTGCCCTGGCTTAAATTATGACACACCAGTTTTGGTAGCCTCACCAGTCAACAACCTGAGACTCTGCCGGTCTTAACCTTGCATTGCAGGTAACATCCGGTGCTCCCGAGGTCCCCAGAGACGTCTCTGCAGCGTCCAGTCCCTCTCACTGGCCATCACAGAATTTATTAAGTCTGCTGTCTCCAAAGAGACAGAGCGTACACCAGCCTGTTGGCCCCCTGAGGATATGCTCTTTACCTTTATACACAGCACGGAGATGGTTTTATAGTAAAAACAAGTTGATTAATAATGAACATAGATTTAAATGGCACTAAGCAAGAGAAAAAGAGACAGGTATGGGTACAAATAAAACAAAAGTAAAAACACGCTTTCTAGTGTCTACAACTTAACAGTTCATAGTCCTGGCCTCAGGCAATTTCTCACCTACAGTCAGTTCCCAGAGTCTTCGACCCACACTGTTGAAGGATCCACCTTTCACAGATTCCAAGAGCTCTGGCTTCTTTTGTTCCTTAAGTGATGGACACGTAAGGGGTTCTCTGCCCTTCTTTTTATAGTCTAGTAAACCTTTGAAATGTGTGTCCCCAGATAAAGTTCTTCTCCTCTGCTGTGTTTTTCTTCCTGGTCACTTCCCAGCCCCCCTGTTGATTTGTATGTCAATGTAACTTTCATTGTCTCGGGCATCACCATGCTCAGTTTACTTTGGAGACACAGGCAAACCAACGTTCCTTTGTCTAGGGCAAACTTGTTTGTCAAGTCTGCCCCCAAAACATATTTTAGTAAAGTATTCCCAGCACATGCACACAACTCTTTACACGCCATCTGTACATACATCATGCAGTGATAGCATTGACTCATGTGTTACCAGTTTTTACATGATACTTAACAAGACACGGTGTTTGGCTAAATATTCTGACCAGGTTTGCCCTTTACCAGTTGGCATAAAGGGGCTTTGGGGTCACAGACTCATTACGGCAGTCACCATGGTAACAAGCTAAGGACTTAAATGTGTGGGGAAGGTTATCAACTACTCAATTATTGATTGAGCTTCCCTGTTCGTGAACTGTAAGTCCCTGCACCTGGTCTGTCACCTCGGACCATTTTTTTAAAAAGTGGTGTTTGTGGCCAGCCCCACGTCAAGCAGCAGTTGTTCTGTTTACTGATCCTGAGGTACAGTGCTGTACACGCTGCTCGGATGTGGTCGCTCTGCTCCTGCCTGTATCTGGGAGGCAAAACTGACATTCTGGTCCTCTCTCTAGAGAACTGAAACGTGTGAGGAGGAGTATTAAGGCGGTGGCATAACAGCCCTGGTGCTCCCTGGTGAGGGGACTTTTGGCAGGCCCCTGTGGAATTCTGCTGTAGAATCCAGCTTTCATTTTAAAATACAATGTTTCTAGCCCTCATTCTTGTGACAAGAACCTGGAAAATGTAAACCGATGCATGAGGTCTTCCTGAATCTGCAGGAAGCACGACATAACTCACAGGTGTTACCTGCCTGGCTCATCAGGGCCTTGCTGGACACAGCTATTCCATGGCATTTTTTCCTAGAAAGACTTCAGGGGCAGGGATTTACCTGCTGAGGCAGCCAGATGCCTCAGGTTTTATTTTCTGTGTATGAGTCCCATGGAGTGTGTCTATGGGGGTGCCTACAGTTCACCTCTCCTAGCTAAGGTATTAAAACACAACTTTGCCCTGTCTACATTAGGGTACTTTATAACATGTTACTTACTGCATTTACCAAGCCACCTTTAAGACTTGTCTAGACTAGCGAAAAGCAGTTTCTCTGTGATATTTCCATGGCATGGTAAATCTGTTAAACCTTCCTAAATAAATAAATAGTTAGCTAATGTGTGGGGGAGAGGGGGTTACGGGTTTTAATTAAGTGCTATTTAAAATATGTTAGCACACCTTACCCAGCTAATGTTTTTAAAGGTGCTAAACGCTGTCTGCCCGAGGAGCTGATGTCATCCCGGCTAATGTCGTGTGGTTCTTTGCACCTATTTAGTGACTAGAGTACCCCAAGGGTTTGTCCACTATTACTGTCTGCAGGCTAGTGGATCTGATCCTTTAGCTCAAACAGTCGAGATTCGTGCTTTTAGATCTAGAGATGCCAGCTTCTCTCCCTGCAGATGACTTATCCATAGGTGTCACTTTACTAACCTGATTTTAAACAGCACTTAATTAAAATGTATTAGCTAAAATAACATTTAAAAATATTGTAAACAAGGGGTTAACCTTTTCCTCTGTTTTCTTCTCTGTAAAATTGGAACACTTGCAAGTAGCTACATCACAGAATGGTTGAGGGTTATCGGTATAATAAGTATTTAGAAATTTTTCTCACTACAGCTTGGGCAGTTTATATTTTCAAATGACTTATGTAGCTCTCTGTTTATCCAGACTCTTGATGGTTTATGGGCACAGTGCCAATTTTAATTATTCTGTGTTTTCACACACAGTTTTCAAAGTAGTAGATTTTGATTAAAATAAAATTATTTTCAAGCAGAAAGCCTTCTGAAAGGCAGTTCTGAATCTTTACTTGTATATATTTCCATGTGTTCTATGCCTAATGCCTAAGTTGTCTTTCTCTCTATTCATTAAAGTCGATATGAAGTAACAGTTTATCACCTGAAATAGCTCGATTTGTTGATTAAAACTAGAAGACTTGAGTGTGATTTTAGCTCAAGGAAACTTTAAATGAACGTGTTCCAAAATTGGAAGAAAAGTGTTAGCTTAAAATGAGCATGATTAAAACAGTGCCACAATATAGTGTCAAACCTTGCAGTGACAGTGTGCTATTCTGTTCATAGGTTTCACAACAAAGGAGTATATGTAAAAGTTGGACTGCAGAGGATAAATCACACCAGAAACCTTCACAAAGAGATAAAACTTCAAGTGGACCAGCATGAAGTTGAGTTACCAAGTATCGAGGGACTCATTTTCATTAATATCCCCAGGTAAAAATGTGAGAAATGAGTCTGCCTGTACACACCAAACACCCTGGTGTACTCACCAAAATCTCTGTGGTCAATAGGACTAGATGGAAGGGGTGTTCTTTCCTTTTTTTGGTGGGGATTTTCAAAAGTGCTTAAAGGAGCTGGCTGCTCAACTGTTACGAGATTTGGACAGATAACTCGCTTCAGTTCTTCTGAAAGTCCTGGCCTGAGTTCATAGAAACTAACCCTCGTTTTTCTAGTGTAACGAGAACCGCTTTGCTATCTCTGCTCTTATTTCATAACATTTATTTCTAGTAACTTTTACCAACTCCCGTACATTGCATGCAGCCTTTCTTTTTGTTTGCACAAATGTATAATAGTTACTGAGAGGGCTGCCATAGTATTTAACTGTAGCAACTATCTTAAAAGGCGCTATTAATTAGGGTTCTCCGTTAAGAGACGTTAACCAGCTGTACCTTTGTTCTAATTTAGGGCATGGCTTCAAGAATTAGAGATTTTTTCTCTTTTTAAATTTTTTTTTTTTTTTAATTCCTGAGAAAACTAGAAAAGGGGAAAAAATCATATCCAGTGTTGAGCAGTAGCTGTGCATTGGAGAGGCAAACATACTATTCTTACTGGAAATGCAAGTCTTTTCTAGGAAGTAAAATTATATTAATTTCCCACTGGCAGGATTTCAGTGGAATGATTTGACGTGCTTAATTCTACAAAGCTATTTGATGCCTAAATGTAATAATTTGATAGAGCAGTTTCTCAGCTTCTCTCCAACATATCGTGTCTTCCGAAAGAAAAAAATGTATTGATATTACCAAGAACTGTGGTAACTTTCTGAGTAGTAATCATAAAAGTTAAGGCTTCACAGATTTAACCTGTGGTTTCCAGCAACCCAAAATAATATGAGACTGTTTCCCTCTTATCTACTTTTCCCCAACTGAAAACCTACTTAGGCCTCCCTCACTGCTTCCACCTCCTCCCTCCCCCACCCCCCAGCAGTGTTATCAAGAGGTTACCAAATTTTAGGAAGGCAAATACCGTGTTTTGTAAAGTGGAAAAGGAGAAATACATAACCCCACTCAAGGAGAATCTGTGGAAGATCAGAATGGCTTCCTAAATCGTTAACAGATCAGATATTTTGATGCTGCTCGAGTATTGTCAGATTCCAACGTACTCTCA
>QXTE01000072.1:2127275-2148244 GCA_003942145.1 Platysternon megacephalum
AATTCGTGTTATTATCGGGGTAGAGGTGTATTAGTCAAGTTAGGCTATAAAAGTAGTCGGCTGTCATGCTGTGGGGCATTGGCTGTGACGGCAGTTGAAGAGTGGGCTTAGACAGCTTTTGAAGTCTGCTCTGGAAATCCTTGTTCAGGTGCCCAAATTCAGCAATATATAGAAGGAAGCTGGAGCTGGATGGTAAAAAGTTTGAGGCATTGAGGGGTCTGCTGTACTGCTTGTAAATGGAAATGCTCCCAGTGATTTCAGAGGGCTTTGAATCAAGCCCTGAAAGACGTCCATATAAAGAATGGGACTGTTTAATTTAGAGAGATGTTAGCTGCACAAAACAATGAGAGGTATAGATTAGGTCAGGTGGGTGCTTTTGTTTACCCTCTTTCAAAATAGAAGTGGACGGTGAATGAAATTTCAAAGGCTGATAACTTAAAAAAAATGAAGTTAGAATGAGTAGAGATGGCTTCATTTTTGCTTCCTTGGTTGCTTTATTAGGCTGTGGATAATTGGTACTGCACCTATTGTTCCAGCTTAACAATTGGAAACTCATTGAAACTTGTTACATGTATGTAATGTGGTGGAAGCCACTTGTAATCTTATTCCACGTTGTTCATAAGCTTCTCAATAAAATTATAAGGCGAAAAATGATAAAAGGAATTACTAACATAATGCATTAAATAACCTGCGGCATTTATTACCTTAAGATAGCAAAATCCTATGATGTCAGAGCACTTAGCAGGATGAAAAACTAGACTTTATTTGAATTTGATAATATATTTGATTCTATATATGATTTTTAAAATTCCTTATTTTTTAAGTAATTTAAAATCTCATTATTTTCTATGGGTCTTTTAGGTGTCTTTTGTAACAAAATAAAAATATTTGTGAACAAATCCTGATAAATGTNTGTATGCGGAGGATAACAATTACTTGGACTCCTTTATAAATATAGACCCCAATCCTACAAACAAGTTTGCAGCAGCAGGGAGCCCCTTTGAGTTCATTGGAGCTCAGCCGAAGTTGAGGTCCGTTGGCTTGGAGCCACTTTCCGGATCAGGGCCTTACTGTGGCATGGGGTTAACACAGGTGTTACTTTTTAAAATTTCAGGTCATAATTTTGGAATCTTCTAGGGGGTAGAAAGCTCAGACAGGAAAAGGCCAGGATGTACTCCAGCGCTGCAAAAGTCTTAAGCAACAGCATGATATGTACCTGTCCTTGCTTTTATAAGGCTTATTTGTACCAATAAGTACTAGAGAGTTTTAGAAAATAATGGCAGTTCTGATATTCTGATAGGGTCAAGTACAGAGCGGTCTGCGATCAGGGATCCGCATAGCCCAAGGATCTTACTTTCGTGTTACGCTTCTGAAACCAATACCCGTTCAAGTAGATGGAGAGCCCTGGATCCAGCCACCAGGCCAGATTATCATTTCTGTTGCAGGACCAAAGGTAAGCTTGCCTCAGCAGTTTGCTTTTTTGCATTAGAAAAATGTAAATGGTTGTCGTTAAAGTTTTCTCCTGTTTGTTTTTGTTCCTTAGTCTAAGTCATGCCATTTGTTTGACCCATCTCCTGCTATTTGTGTGGCTCCTCATCCTCTTAGGGGGGGAGAGATAGCTCAGTGGTTTGAGCATTGGCCTGCTAAACCCAATCCTTGAGGGGGCCACTTAGGGATCTGGGGCAAAAATCAGTACTTGGTCCTGCTAGTGAAGGCAGGGGGCTGGACTTGATGACCTTCCAAGGTCCCTTCCAGTTCTAGGAGATAGGTATATCTCCATAATTATTATTTATTTATATTAGTGCATTTCATTTTTAAGGTACTAATCAGCATAATGTGAGCACTGTTGGATGAATCTACACTACGGAATCTACACCATGGAATTCAAAGACGTTCACATACATTAGTTAAAGGGCCCGTCTACACCAGTATTGAGGGATCATGTTTAAGAAAACAGCCCCCTAAGGGTTTTGTAATGCGGCTTAGCCTCGCATGAGACAGCCGTGAGCCATGTTCTAATTACGTTGTTTGTGTTGCAGAAGACCAGGGTTATTCAGACAATCCAGGAACATGGTGTATGAGGGACAGTGCACTCCTTGTTCAGGGGTCAAGGAATCCATGGGCAGAATCCAGCTAGCAAGAAAGTGGAGAAATGAGACGTATGAGCAATGAGAGGAGAAGGAGAGGAGGGGTTGGGGGGTTGAGAATAAAGTTTCTCCCATCCAAGGAGTTAAAGTTTCTGCTGACAATGAAGCAGCCAAATGATTCTTTTGCACTGTCAGTGCATTTGATGACTCTCACACACACAAGTTCCTTGAATGACCCCTTTAAGAACGACTGCAGAAATCTGTTGCTACAGAAAGAGTTCCAGAAATCTCATCAAATGCCAAGTTTTTGTCGTGAGAAAAAAAGAGTTTGCGGAATGTGCTTCTAGTATTTGAAAAGTATTTGCGGCTACGCAGAGCTCTTCTTCAGGTTAAAAAAGAGCTCTGTGTAGCTCGAAAGCTTCTCTCTCTGTCACCAACAGAAGTTGCTCCAATAAAAGATATTCCCTCACCCGCCTTGTCTCTTTCAAAGTATTAACCTTTTTTGTAAAGAGGGCCAGTGTATAAAAACTCTTCCCTTCTTGCACAAGAGAGAGAGATACACATTTTGCAATTTGGAGTCACTATACAGAAACTGCTCTTAAATGCGCAAAGTAAGCAAACCAAAAAGTAGGCTTTTCTTGACTCTGTTAGTCATCTTGGGTGATATAATTATAAGAGGTTAAAAAAGACAAGAGAGAGTTAAGTTAATAGTATCTCTATTAAATTGCTTTTCTGTTGCAGCATTAATGTATATTTTATTCATTACTAAGCATAGCTTTCTTAAATTTGCTTGAATAAAGAGATGTTTTCTTGCTCTTGTTAACCGTCTCTACAAATGTTTTATTTAAGGTCCACATGTTGAAAAAATCCAAACAGAAGCAGAAAAAAACTGGAAGCTTGAAAGAGACAAGAACAGATAGTGTGTCCATCACTGAAGTGGGACATTAAATTGAGCGGACCTTTACAGAACAAAAGCAGCCCAGATACTGTAGATGAAAGGAGCCTGCACTATACAGCTGTGTGCAGGGGTTTGGTAAAGAAGGGTTCCTAAGGAGCCTGCCCTTTAGTCCATTGTAGTAGTACTGTGTTCTGCTTATTTTGTTAAATGATTGTGCCTCATTAGGTGTCTGACGCACACCTACTCATATACCACTAATTTCATTTGAAATGTTTGCCTTTGGTAGCCTTCCCTAAACCATTGCCCAGTTTTTGGTTTGTACCAATAGATAACACAGATCTACCCTATGGAGCTCTTCACACTTGGTTTTGAAAAATTTTCATTCTGTTGAGAAATTTCTAGCCTTTTTGTTACATAATCTTCCATAGACAAATCATCGCAAGGTTCTGTTAAACTAACCCTGAACAACAGTCTTCCAACAAACAGAACTGTAGTAGTTGCATCTCTTTGCTGTTGTGCTGTGACCTTCTTGGGTAAGGCCAAACACCACAATTTGAGGCATCGCTGTTTGAGACCATGTTACTCGAGATGAATAACCGTAATGGTAATGATCCCGACGTGAAGAGCACCGTGTACAGAGGAGAAAAACGGCGCTGAAACGCTCAAGTCAAAATGGCTAAGAGAGTATCATTTCAACGTGGTTTACTTGGACAAAGCAAATGGGGACAAAAATATGTTTTAAACAGTTATGAAATGGTCTAGCCTCTTCCAGTCATCAAACACATCAAACAGTTCAGCAGCTATCTCTTGACTAAATGGAGGCAAAGTTTACCTCAGTAATATATGTAGACAACAAACTTCTTGGGCTCTTATTTTTCTCCCCTGCTGGGTGTTCTACCTTTGGTGACTCCATACTCCTCATCTGTCTTGTTTCAAATTAATTTTCTAAAAAAAAAAAAAAAAAATGCCCTATGTGTAAATGTATTGTGACTATGACTTTCCATACAAGCTCCAGAGAGTAGAAGAATGGGTACTAATTCTGGCAAAAAGCTGCTGAAAACGACTGTTTCATTGACTATCAGTTCACTAAGGCTGCCTTTCTACAAGGGGCATGATTCCCCCGCCTACGCTAGCTCGATGAAAGCTAGCATGAGTATACGTAGTAGTGGAGGCGTGTCTAAACTTTACCACGTACAAACCAGCCTGAAATCGGCGGGCACCTGCTCGGCACAGCTAAGCTACGTCTCTGCTGCCCGTGCTACCATGGCTACACTACTATTTATATCTGCACTGGCTCTCATGGAGCTACCGTGAGATGTGTACGCGAGCAGCGGATTCACGCCCCTGGCTCGGAGTGCAGACATAGCCCATGATGCGTGAACGTAGAGACAGTCTAACATTAAATGGAAATACACAACAGTTTAATTCCTTCAGTTTTTTCTGAGGCATAGTGCGTGTTCAGTAAGACTGTATGTCTGGCAACACATATATCGTGTGCTGTAGAAAATGCTGTGGCTTCAGATGACCGAGTATTTAGCAATAAAGTAATGAACGGCCTATTTTCCAGTATACTTCTGAAAACAGCATTACCGCCGCTGTTTAGCCACGGTTCTTTCTTGCAGGCTGCCAATGTAGCTTAGCATTTGGGGCATGGAGAAAGGGTGTAGGCCCAGATTCTCAACGCTATTTAGGCACCTAACTCACATTGATTTCATTGGAAGTGGAGCCTGAATACATTTGAGGATCTGGGCCATAGTGACTGTACTGCAATGTAGCTGGACCAGTGTGTGTTGTAAGCCCGGGCTAGGGCGTGACCATCCTCCCAGAAAGGTGATCTGGCTGCTCGTCCACCTGCTGCAGACTGATGGGTCAGGGTGTTTGAGAATGCTGCCCAGTCCCGGGGCTAATGTGCTGAAGGTCTGTTGTCCACAGCTATTCCCGCATGGGCCTTTCTAAACACCCCTTCTCTTTGCATCCCTCTCAGCTCACCATGGTTCTCTGGTGATCTAAGTCAGGTGGAAATGAATGGGCTTGAACAGCAGTGTGGAAAGATGCAGAACCATTGTGGTGGAAGGAATTTGTACAGTCCTACCCCACCCAGGGAAAGGGGACTAAGATCTTTCAGTATTGTGTCTGGTAAGTCTTGACCAATGGAACTGCTCCCAGCTATGTCCTCATGAACCTGAGTCCTGTTAGCAGGCGACTAGGCACGCTTACCCTCGGCTGTAGAAAGAACTGATGAAATACACGACAGCCACCTCTGCTCGGGGGGCAGCAAATCCGAGAAAAACGGTGGCCGCATTGGTAGCGTGGCTCAATCGCTCAAGCAGAGGCTCTGAAAAGACTCTTAACGTCGCTGCTTGTGGAATGGCCCGTCGAAACCAGGTCCCACGTGAGGGGATGGCATTCGGTCGACCGTAAAACGTGCAAAAGCCCAGCCTTTGTTTAGCAAGCGATTGAGGCCGGTGTTCTTGCCAGCCACCCCCTTTTCACGATCTCCTCAGCAAGTGGTTGCAAGTCAATGCCCGCTGCGGTTGTCGTCTACCAGTGTTATGGACACCTTCTAGTCATGCTTCGGATGAGGCTAAGGCGTAGCAGCGGCTTTGATAATCCACTTATTGCCACGGAGAAGAGCCGAAACTTCAGTGCAAATGCGGCTTGATCTAACGACAGTTTCTACCATCCGTCATCAAGAGATGCTTTTTACTCACTTATGGGACAGCTGCTCCTCTTCCCCATGTGTCCTTACCGTAAGAGCGCTACAGGACGCCATCCCCTCTTATTCAACATCAGAACAAGATTTCTGTTGAGAGTGAGCTATCTGCATGCTGATGGTGCAGATCTTTCATGTGCATCTTCCCTCTTCGAACACAGCATCAGCTCCGCTTCGGCGCTTGGAAATTGGTATGTGCATGAAAAGCAGGCGGCTTGAGCTCAGCTTGAGTGTGGGTACTCCTGCTGATAGTGGGAGGAGGAAAGCATTGTATTTCAAGCTGTCTGCTCTCACAGGGTGAAGTCAACAGACTAAGGAAATACATCACTGCTCATGGGTACCCAAGGCATAACAGTGGCCAGGAAAGCTGCTTTTAGACTTTACGTAGTTGAGAGATCGATTCTGTTCTCTCTGATGAAGCCTAGCCATGGAGATGAATGTTTTTGTCATCTGCAGACTCTACCCGAGTTGACTGCAAAGACCATGCAGAAACGGAAACCTCTCTCCTCCACGGACCTCACCAGAGAGCCCATCTCACCAGTGCGCCATTCCTACGCTGGCTCCAGTGACACTCTGGATCTGTTTCATGCTGCTAGTCCTGACCTTCACAGATCGTAATGTGCTCAGTCCTGTCTCTCTCCCCCGCTGCCCCATTGCAGTGGCTGTTCTCTGAAATAGTGTGGTTCACAATCCCGAAGGTGAAACTCTTTGGACAGCGTATTTTAAGTGGAAGACGTTTTGGCTGTGGAATTTCCTGCCATCTGATTGGTATAAATGCCAGACTCTTTCCACACTTAGAGCACAGTGCAAGATCCATCTCTTTGTGCATACCTCCCATAGTCTGGTGCAATAGTGCTTTCCTGGCAGGCAGCCACCAGAGAAGAGACTGATAGGGATAGAAGAAGTGGTGGGAAGCTTCTGGCCCTTGCTCATGCAGAAATGAAGTCTGATGTATGTGGTATCTAAACAGTTTGGTGATTGGCACGTTGGAAATTAAAATAGATAAGATTTTTTAAAGCTTAATGTTTATGGCCTTTGTCTCTTAGTCTGGTTCTGAAATATCTTCTGTGTGTTTTCAAGACACAACAGATTTTTGGGCAAGTGGAATGGAAAAGTGAATATACACAGAATAAGCAAGCCAATTGAAAAATGGAGAAGAATTCTCTGGAGTAACTATTTTTAAGCTGTTTCAATTTCAGGTATTTAAAAAGGCTAAGATGCTTAGGGAATTGTAGAGCTATAGTTTTGTTTTTATCAAAATTACACCTGCTGTGTGTGGGGATAGGGTTAATCACGTACAGTCTTTGCATTCATATTAATTACTCGGAGGCTTCCCTGCAGAAAGGTGGCGTTGCTTATAAGTTACGTTAAACATGTGTAACAGCTGATAATTAGGTTTTATGTAAATCCAGTGAGATAATGCAATATAATTACATTTTGATGGTCTAATGCATGGTTCGTACCATTATCAGCTCGGAGTGGAGAATGCTGTAAAATGTGATAATTATATAAACTTACGGTGGTCCCCCAGCCAGTGCTCAAAATAGCATTAACAAATGTGAAGCTAGAGTGGTTGAGAAAAGGTGGCACAGAGAGCTCAGAGACGATATTGGGAGTGAGGTTGAATCCTGGTGAGACTGGGTCGTGCTTATGGGTAGTCCTTGTGAGCTCATAGGGAGACATACATTGTGCTGTCCCAAGCACAGGCATGATCCTTTGTCCAGGCCCCTGTCTTATTCCCTCCTCTGCAAGCCTCAGGGCACACTTGTATTGCCTGTCTGCTTCCTGCTTGGAAAGTTGCATTTGGCTTCCCTGGCTTTCCAGCCCTTGTCAGTAGGGGAGGAGAAGGGGGTAACTAAAAGTGCTATTCAGTATCTCAGCTTTCCAACCCAGGTCCAATGCATGTTTACGGTATACAGTCCTAGATAAGTATGTTATTGAATAGTACAGGGTAAGGACAAAATGTCTGCTCTGAGTTTTAGCCATAACTTCACAATTTCTGGCTTTTATGGTTGTAACTTATTCCCGCAATGTTATTCCAACACTTACGGTTTGGTTTAGGGTAGTATAAGCTTCTACTTAGTGATGCTTAATCTAAGGCCACGTCTACACTACCCGCCGGATCGACGGGTAGTAATCGACCTATCAGGGATCGATTTATCGCGTCTCGTCTAGACGCGATAAATCGATCCCCGAATCGACGCCCTCGGCAGGAGGGGTAAACGGAGTCGATGGGGGAGCTGCGGCAGTCGACTTGCCGCCATGAGGGCGGCCAGGTAAGTCGAATTAAGATACTTCGACTTCAGCTACGTGAATAGCGTAGCTGAAGTTGCGTATCTTAGATCAATCCCCGCCCCCCAGTGTAGACCAGCCCTAAGTTGATCTTCATGAACTTAGTGACTCATTTTGCCAAAAAACAATTAAGTCGTCTGGGCGAATTGAACATCTGGTCACAGTATATCCTCGTGTGGATTTAGCTGGGTGACTAGGTTCTGATGTCATTTGCTTCTGCTCCTTATTGATAACACACAAGTGGTCTGAGCCCCTTCTTCCTGGTCCGTGAGATACACCGTCATCAAGATTCCCAACACAAACCTCATGGATCTAAGGAACCTGTATTTTTCAACAAGATTCACTGGTTATAAAATCCAGCAATGAGTTTAGAATTCAGCATCAGCATATATTTTAGCTTTACCTCTGTATATCTTCCTGTAGATTTTAATCAGGCCCTGGATATTAAACTAAACCACAACTCTTCATGTGTAATACATTTAATAAAAATCTAGGAAAACCTCTTAGTAGTCACAGGACTGTAAATAATGAATGAAACTCTTATGAATGGATATTTATTCATTAATCCTTCATATCCTATACAAGCTTATTGTGTAAGTGGCATTTTTTAAAAGAGTACCTTGTCTACTCAATCCAGATCCTAACTATTGGATGAATGGTTGAATGGTGGATGCGTTTATGCATGTATGTTATTTACCCAGTCGCCCAGCCTATTGTTGTGTAAGTACAGTCATTGCTAAACATTGCCTAATGTCAAACAAAATTAAACCATTGTAGCAAATGTATATACCTGGGGTAAATTGTTGAAAATGGTAAGCTTTAACAACGATAAAGCTGTAGCAGTGCAAATGCTTTAAAACATACCATAGCGTTGCCTGATACTTTGTGTATTTTGTGCAGTCTGTTTATCGTTCAGCTGGATATTTTTTTGAAAAGTGCAGTATTGCGACCTGGAAATAGAATGTTTTTCAATCTACAACACAGGCTGCTTTCCCACCGCCACCACAATGACTGTGTGCCTCTGCCATCCTCCGCGGGCGCCACCTTCATGTCCTTTGTTCTCAGCCCTTCTGCTGAAACTGATGACTAATTAGTGCCAATTCTGATGGTGCTGTTTGATCCGAACGCTTGTCCACTAGCAGCGGGTCTGAGACCACCCACTCATTTCCACTTACGTCCTTCAACAGCCACGAAATGCAAAGATCTTCAGTTACTACTGACCTGGCTCAGATTCAGATTGGGAACTTTGGCTCATTTTCAGACGTAGATCCCAGATTGTGTGGGTTTCCATTATTTTCCAGACATTTTGCACTTAACAAGTAAATGCAGAACAGATGTTGTTTAGTGTATGGCAGAACTGCCTTTTTGTGTTTGTAGTGTAAATAAGGAAAACCTTTTTGCAGACTTAAGATGCACTTTCAGGTTAAAATACAAAGAAGTCTGTAGAATGCCATTTAAAATGCTCGTTATTCTCGTAATTGTAACATTCCCTAGCATCCATTTCACTGAAATTACCGTACTCTTGTTTAGTGCACCATTAGGGAAGGAGAGGAGATTGTAACATTTTTGCAATACATATTTATATCTAACTGACTGAAAGTTCATTTAAACTTTAAACCATTATAAATTGGCTGCTATTCTATGAATTAGGTTTAATAGACTAATTTTTATAATGCATGAGATTCGTTTTAAATTTATTTATAATGTTAACAGGTAGTTAATTTGACACACAGGATGTGTGATCAGAAGTCCAACTGAAAGGCCTTCACTTCTTTGACCTCTCTGTGCATTTGCACTGACCAATGTAAAGGCATTACATGGAATGCAGTGGTTTGAACACAACTTATTAAAATTGTTTCTAAATGTATGATTAGACCAGCAGTTCCAATGTTTACAGATTGGTGACTATTGATTGTATGCACCCTGGTTCGCTTTTGACACAGTGCACTGTTTTACGTTTTGGAAGCATTGTTTTTACTTCCCGTGCCCGTGAGTAGAATTGATGCCGTTTTTTAGTTTGGGCTCTTACCCTTCGGAAATATGTAAGCGTGGATTTTCACTTTTCTGCTATGAACTGATAGAACCAACTCCGTGCTGATAAAAGTATCAGATTGAACATTTCTTCCGAAAGGACCAGTTTATTTTTGATAATGTATAAAATGGTTTTATAAACAATTAAGTGGTGTTGAAAAAGTTGGTCTGAGCTCTTGAAACAAGTGTATATCATGATTTAAAAGTGTATTTCAAAGCAGATAAGCATTTTTTCTTTATAGGGCAGTGAAATGATCCTTTCACTCCCCTTAGTTCTGTTCTGTGTTTAGCAACACCTTTGTAACGTGTTTAAGACATAATGCACTTCTCTTATCTATTAAGAGAAAACTTATTCTCAGAAGATGTGGCTTCATTTATCTTCAATTTATGCCATATTGTGCTAATCACCTTGACCTTTTACACTTCTCTTGTAGCAATTCACAATATAAACACCTGTTTAAGAGGCTTAACTTTCCATCTCTGAATTCCTACAGATGAAAGGAGAAAATTGTGACAATTCTGGTTATTTACCCTGTCTGCCTAAAGTGAATGTGCCATGCAGCCATCCTTTGCTTCCAAAGGCAGCTGTCTCTTGGGCCAAATGTGCACCAGTAAGGGACGCAGAATCCTATATCGGGCAAATGCTGCTCTGGCGATTGCTCTCCTCCCTTTATGCTTTTAAATTTGCCAAATAGGGAGTAGCAAGAGGTGCCTAAGAAATTAGTAAGTATTAAAAGTGAGCAAATACAGGTGCTTGGAAAACCTAAACCTAACTCCTTTAAAGCAAAATCCTGGGAGGTCTGTGTCATAAAAGTAGTTGGCTCATTTCAGCTTTTCAAAAGTGCTAAGAGAAAATTTTAAATTGGAAATGGCTGAACGACAAACAGTAAGATACCTTGGTGAAGCTATAGATTGAGATGAAGGGCGGGGGCGAGGGGCAGGATCTGATATCTTGGTATCAAAATCAGAGAAGCACAGATGGTTTTGTTAGCCATAGAAAAGTTTGATTAGCCTCCTGTACGCAAAAGTTCCATTATGTGGTAAATTATCATTACCTGGGTAATTGTGTTTTTTTCCATTTCCATCTAGTCCAAGCAGCCGATTTCATTGGACTAGCTCTTTAAATAAGATGAACAAGTTTTTAAAAACAAGGTACTTCATGATGTCTTACGGCATTTCTTGTGAATGTTGTAACATGTTGGGCCATGTGGATTACACCGACAAGCTAAGCTAAACTGACCATTGAATAGTTCGGCTAGTGTGCAGTGCTGA
Organism: Platysternon megacephalum; assembly: GCA_003942145.1. Classification (NCBI taxonomy): domain Eukaryota; kingdom Metazoa; phylum Chordata; order Testudines; family Platysternidae; genus Platysternon; species Platysternon megacephalum. The sequence continues at coordinate 2,138,569 of QXTE01000072.1, forward strand.
TTCTTTGTGCTTCTGCCTGATAATTCTTAGAAACAATTTGTTGACAGTGTAGCTATTAATGTGGTTGAATTCTATTTCCGTGTTGTGTGCCTCAAACTAATAAAGCATATCACACATGTTTACTTGTGGTTTGATCTTAAAAAAGGGTTTTCATGGTATAACTAGTTTCTAGTTTTCTGCCTTGCAGACCACTGTGCTGGTAATCTGTCTCTATGAATTAATGTTCCTAAAATGTAGTAACTAAAAAATAAAAAAGAGGTGGACTTTTCTTTTATATTTAAACATCAGTTTGTCCTCAGATTATGTTCTTAGAATAATTCTGTATATATTTTGCAATATGGTTTTGTGTGTAATTTTGACTGTACATTTTGCACTGATTGAAATTCTGTATTCTAAGTATAATTTGTGAGTACCAGAGATCTATAACTAGAATTTATGTCTGTGACAAATATAATTGGTAATTTCTGTTACACCCTGGATGAGTCTGTGTGTGTTGGTTAAAATTTTCTTGTTACAAATGGTGAAAGGTGTTTCTGCAAAGAGCAAACAAACTTGCTTTGTTTCACTCATTCTCCAGACACTGCTTGATTGAGCATTTTACAGTTCAAGTGTTCAAGAATACCTAGTGCTCAACATAACACGAGAACGGCCATAGAGGGTCAGATCAATGGTCCATCTAGCCTAGTGTCCTGTCTACCAACAATGGCCGGTGCCAGGTGCTTCAGAGGGAATGAACAGAACAGGCAAATATTGAGCGATCCATCCCCTGTCGTTCACTCTCAGCTTCTGGCAGTCAGAGGCTAGGGACAGTCAGAGGATGTCAGTCAGAGGCTAGGGACACCTAGAGGATGGGGTTGCATCCCTGAGCATCTTGGCTAAAAGCCATTGATGGACCTATCCTCCATGAATTTACCTAATGTGCCATCGTTATGGCTACTGTTTTCTGATGCTGCACTATTGGCTTCTTTTCTGAATTTCTGAAAAATAATTGCTCTCTTTTCTGTATTGCAGATCACAGTGTTTGGTAGTTGATCACCTGAGTATTTAGCTAGTTTCCAAATTTTCTCTGCAACGTAGACATTGCTGTTTTGTTGTATTTTATCCTACACCATATCTCTTGCGCCAGCTTCTTAAAAATGTTTAGCTGCTTTTGTCTTTCTTTGTTAGCACACTTAATGGTATTTGGGTTTTTTTTTTTTAACCTTGTGTTTTTCCCTGGTGGATAATTTTAACAATGGTCCAGATTTTCAAAGTTCGGTTCACACAATTGCTTTAGGTATTTACACTCAGCTTGAAAAATCTTGTACAGTATTTTCAAACTCATCCCTTTTGTTGACACAAGATTAAGTGATGCTTCTTTTTGGAAGGAGTTTTTATATGCATATTATGGTGTATCCCCAGCTTTGATCATATTTTTTACGAGTAAGATAATGTGTGTCCAGAACCTCATTGAATCTGAATGTCAATGAGATCATTGGTGGTTGTAGTAGTTTAAGTCAATTTTAAAATCTTAAGCCTTTGACAAATGACTCTCAAGTGGGAGAACTAAGGTTGGGTGTGGAGGGAGGGAATATCATGACAGCATTACTGTAGTTGCATATGGCTTTGTTTTTGGCTATTGATTTATTTGCAAGATAAAATATTTATCACTTAGAACATATTGATGGACTTTGCTGTCTAGTTTATTTGGCCGTTTAGGATTGCTGCCCTCTTGCCTTCAGACTTAATTAGAGCAATACCCCAATATATAGATTCTTCACACAATTATAGCTTGCAGTACTTGTGATGCTGCTGCTGTGGATTTTTCAATTTTAAATGTTTCCACGGTTCTACCACGTTTGATTTGGTGACATGTAAATCCTTCATTGCTTTAAAGGTCTTGCACTTCAAAATGACAAGACCGTAAAACCTTGGATTGACAATATTTTCTATATATATAGGACTAGGGCCCTACCAAATTCATGGTCCATTTTGGTCATTTTCACGCTCATAGGATTTTTAAAATCGTAAATTTCATGTTTTCAGCTATTTAAATCTGAAATGTCACAGTGTTGTCATTGTAGGGGTCCTGATCCATAAAGGAGTTGTTGGGGGCGGGTCGCAAGGTTATTGTAAGGGGGGTTGCGGTACTGCTACCCTTACTTCTCTGCTGCTGCTGGTGGCAGCACTGCCTTCAGAGCTGGGCAGCTGGAGAGCAGTGGCTGCTGGCTGGGAGCCCAGCTCTGAAGGCAGAGCCGCCGTCAGCAGCAGCACAGAAGTAAGGATGGCACGGTACGGTATTACCACCTTACCTCTGCACTGCTGCCTGCAGAGCTGGGCCCTCAGTCAGCAGCCACCACTCTCCGGCCGCCCAGCTCTGAAGGCAGCAGCGCAGAATTGAGGATGGCATGGTATAGTATTTCCACCCTTAGTTCTGGGCTGCTGCTGGTGGGGTGCCGCCTTCAGAGCTGGGCGCCCGGCCAATCACTGTTGCTCTCTGGCCACCCAGCTCTGAAGGCAGCACAGAAGTAAGGGTGGCAATACCGTGACCCCCCCCTAAAATAACCTTGTGACCCCCCTGCAACTCCCTTTTGGGTCAGGACCCCCAATTTGAGAAACACTGCTCTCCCCCATGAAATTTGTATAGTATAGAGTAAAAGCACACAAAAGACCAGATTTCACAGAGGAAGACCAGATTTCACGGTCCATGACGCGTTTTTCATGGCCGTGAATTTGTAGACAATGCTATTGTGTATCAAAATATGTCAAGGTTTGTTATGAAAGCTTGTAATGTCCTGAACTTGCTGGTCATTAGGAGATGTGTGTACAGGTTCTGGGTGTGCAGGGATGTGTGTGTAGAGCATTGTCATTGTAACTACAGTGCAACTGCACCATCCCCTCACAGCAGCAGGGGAGACAATCAGGCAGGGGTGTTTCCCTAGCATCTAACATTGTCCAGCCAGGACATGACAATGTTGGACCATCACAGTTAATGGGCAAAAATTGAAACAACTTGAACCGGAAAACAAACCCCCTTTGTGGGAAACACCCTGCTCTGTGTAACCATGAATTGCCAGAGTCTGAGAAAAAGGGGGGAAAACCCTCTTAACGGGGAAGGGATTTGAAGGGTATCCAGAAACTGAGGGCCAGCATCTCAGTGGGGTGCTCTCCGTGAAACACTGGATCCTCTTTAGGGAAACGGGCACGCTGGGAACAACCTGTCCAGAGGCAATAGGTCACTTGTATTAGACGAGGGAATTTAGCTAATGGGGACGTGTAAAGCCTGAGCTCGTGTCTTTGTTTATTTTCTGTGCACCTCGCCTGTGTTTGCTTTTCCTTGTTGTTTCATCTTTGAATCAATGATTTTGTTTTGTTCATATGCACCTCAAGCAGCTCCTCTGTTCTGCAAACTGGAGTCCGCCAAAGTGAACTGCTTACCTGGGATGGGTTTCCCGCCTTTGGCGGTGACGAACCAGAGGGAAAAGTCAGAGTGGTAGTGAGGAACACGGGGAGACGGATTTGGGGGCACTCGGGACTAGAAGGGATTGTTGAGCTCACCCTGCAAGAAGTAACAAGGCTGGTGGAAGTCAGGGTGGGACCTCCTGCTTGCAGGGTGGGTACTGGTGTCGGAGCACTGAACCACAGCGGCATGGCTTTAAGACATCCAAGATGGTGACAGAATCCCTCACTGGCCAGGGTGATCCCCAAAACATTATTTCGGAGCAGTAGGTAAGTAGATAACAACAGGAAAAAGGCAGTTCTCGTTGACTAGGGACTACTACTCATAGAGTGCATGAATTGAAGGGAATTGTGCCAGGCTTTGTGCCACAGACTGGGGTGTGGGCAGTTCGGCCTACTGGTTAGAGCAACAGCAATCCATCCTAGTGGTCGGAGTTGGAATCCAGATCGAAGAGTCAGAGCCGGTGTCAGGAACCCGGAGTCAGAAACAAAGCAGGGATCAAGCGGACTGAAGCAAGGCTGGGAAGAAGGCAGGGAAAGGAGCAATCACAGCATTGGGCAACCACTGGCCAAGTGCTACTGCTGGACTTAAGAGCAGTCGGGGCAATGCCACAACCAATCCAGTGATCTGGCCAATTGGGTCTTTCAGCTGGTTACCTGGTCCCAGGCCCAGCTGCAGGTCCTCAGGCCTGACACTTTGTTTTACAGATAAATGACCACCCTTCAGTAGTTCTTTCGGCAGGGTGTGCTCCCTAGGAAGCTATGGGGGCTGATGGCTTAGGTTTGCACTAATGTCCTGCTAACAGACAGTTGTGATGTCCGGATAAACAATCACACGACCAACACCATGGCCCTGTCCCACATTTACTGTTTAAACAGGCCAAATGCATCCTTGATTGGCTTGGGTCACACTTTCACATCGGGTAGTTAGAAAGTGCAAAAGCCTCCTGTCTGCTCTTGCTATTCTGCTATAAAACGCTCTACGGAAATCAAGCTGACGCTTTCTGGCTCAGTCTAATGCAGGCCCACAGGCCGCAGTGTGACGGCTGGTTCTGGATACACCGGCTAGCACTGCAGTTCTCCCCACTGCCGCAACCAGTTGAAGTCAGGTGTCTACCTGGGATTAATTTGCCACCAACTGTTCAAGGCATTTGAGAGAGACAGCCTGAAATGCATGTTTTGCACACTATACTCGTTATACTTCTCTAGTGTAACAGAATTATTCTGATTAGTTCATTTTGTGCACCCTCACATGTATAAAATAGACTCATAGACTTTAAGGTTAGAAGGGACCATTATGATCATCTAGTCTGACCTCCTGCACAACGCAGGCCACAGAATCTCACCCACCCACTCCTGTAACAAACCTCTAACCTATGCCTGAGCTATTGAAGTCCTCAAATCGTGGTTTAAAGACCTCAAGGTGCAGAGAATCCTCCAGCAAGTGACCCGTGCCCCATGCTGCAGAGGAAGGCGAAAAACCTCCAGGGCCTCTGCCAATCTGCCCTGGAGGAAAATTCCTTCCCGACCCCAAATATGGCGATCAGCTAAACCCTGAGCATGTGGGCAAGACTCACCAGCCAGCACCCAGGAAAGAATTCTCTGTAGTAACTCAGATCCCACCCCATCTAACATCCCATCACAGACCATTGGGCATATTTACCTGCCAATAATCAAAGATCATAAATACATATAAGTGGTGCCAAAGTTGTCATTTTAAAAAAGCGCCATTTATTAAATTGGACAGTTTGCAGCGATACAAAACAATCATGTACCAAGGCCATACGTGGGAACAACTATCCCGACTTGGACAGTTTAACTTCATTTGTAACTCCTTGCCAAAGAACTGCAGTGCAGTGTTCCTGTGGAGATATCTTGGATACCAACCATTTCGCTTGCTGTTCACTGCAGAGAAGTAGGAATCCGTTTTCTGTCCACCGCAGTCATTACAGTCATTTAGTTTATAAATCACAGATGACTCCTGGCTCCTCTGGACCCCTCCTCCCACGTCCTGGCAGCGTGAATCCAGCTGTCGCCTGGTTGCTATTGACTGGGTTCCCCTTTGGCTGTTCTCTTACAGTTAATGAGGACCGTGCAGGGTGTTAATGCTACTTGAAGCTAATCCTCTGCTCCTGCCCATCATTTCTACACTGAGGATTCATAGATTCTAGGACTGGAAGGGACCTCGAGAGGTCATCGAGTCCAGTCCCCTGCACTCATGGCAGGACCAAATACTGTCTAGACCATCCCTGATAGACATTTATCTAACCTATTCTTAAATATCTCCAGAGATGGAGATTCCACAACCTCCCTAGGCAATTTATTCCAGTGTTTAACCACCCTGACAGTTAGGATCTTTTTCCTAGTGTCCAACCCAAACCTCCCTTGCTGCAGTTTAAGCCCATTGCTTCTTGTTCTCTTCTTAGAGGCTAAGGTGAACACGTTTTATCCCTCTTCCTTATGACACCCTTTTAGATACCTGAAAACTGTTATCATGTCCCCTCTCAGTCTTCTCTTTTCCAAACTAAACAAACCCAATTCTTTCAGCCTTCCTTCATAGGTCATGTTGTCAAGACCTTTAATCATTCTTCTTGCTCTTCTCTGTACCCTCTTCAATTTCTCCACATCTTTCTTGAAATGCGGTGCCCAGAACTGGATACAATACTCCAGTTGAGGCCTCACCTCTCCTGGTTGTGGGGAGAGCGAGGCGGGGTCTTAAAGGCAGCAGGCCCTCTTTCTATGCAGGTATGAGAACATCTGTGCATGGCTCTTGGGAGACAACCCAAACGTCACTTTAAGACACCCCTGCTGCCTCCTAGAAGGAATCTGAAATGGTCCTGCCTCCGTTCCAATGTGTGTTTGCGTTACAGCCAACACACCACGTAGCTCGTTCCCAAGAGACTGCAGTTTTACGCCAAGTGAAAGTTTTCCCAACCGCTTCTTAGCAGTTTCCAAAGTGCACTTAGTGCCTGGGTCGTAGAAAGCTACAACGGAGAGATGGCCGGGGGCAGGGCTGGAGCCATTCGTGTCCCTGGGACAGCTACTTGTGGACTCGGTAGAACTGGTCAGGAATTGTCCGCCAGAACAGGGTTGCAAATGCTCATTTGTCTGACCCAAAATGTTTCACGGACACGTGGCAGGTTCAGTTAACGTTCATCAGAGCACAGGTGGCAGTTGGTAAGGAAACCTCCCTGGTTCCCTGCCAGCTCACCCGGCAGGCTGCTCGACTTCCAGGGTCTGCAGCTGCGGGGCTGGGAGTTTGGTGGCCCTGAGACCCACACCTGAACTTGGGCTTGCGAGCCTTCCAAGCGTCCTCCCTGGAGCTGGGAGCCCTAGGGTTGGGCTTGCAGGGTCCATGCCCTGCGGCCCCAGCTCAGGATGCCCCAGAAGTGCAGACCCTGCAAAGCCAGGCAGCTGCTGAGTAAAACTGACATGATTTCACAGCTGCTGGTTGATGGTGGGCAGCCGTGAAACTGACGTCAATCATGTTAATTTCACTCCGCAGCTGACCAGGCCCGTGGAGCATATTTCCTCTTGGAAACACCTCCTGTCCCTAGTCCCACAACGAAAATTCCTAGGAATTTCCTCTTCCCTGGAAAGGCTGAAAAATTTAAGTTTTGTTTCAAATTGGACTGAGCCCCATGCTGGAAATGTCAATTTCTCATGGGTCGAGTTTTAGTCCTTGGGCCCCAATCATTCCAGGCAGCACCTGCAGGTCAGTTACACCTCCCTGCACTAGCCCGGGACACTGTGCATTAGTCTAGGCCCCCGAGGGGTGAATCGTCCCCGTGTTACCATTACTGGCCTCCAGCAGGTTCCCATTGAGGACTGGCCTTTGCCCCTGCCTGGGGTTCTTAGATGTGTCATGGGCAGCACCTGCTGCGGGAAGGAGCTAAACCATCATTTTCCTGCCATGTCCAACACTGCTAGTGCCTCACCTTTAACCTCACCCTCTCCTGGGCAGTGAGCACAGGCCTGCTCCAGGGTCAGCGGGTTCCTTTGCTTATTAAATTGTAACTATTAGAAATGGGTCAAGGGTTTGTGCTAAGGCAGAAGTAGCAACAGGCTAGAAATGAATTCTGCATCGCTGACCGTACGGCAGGTGAGTGGGTGGAGGGGAGGGTCTTTATAAAACCCAGTCTCATAACCTGCGCTGGCTCTTAATCTCTCCTTCGGGGGGGGGGGGGGGGCANGCGGGGGGGGGGGGGGGGGGTGCAATTCTCCTTTACATTTGGTGCTTAAATATCAGGGCTTCCTCTCGCATGTCTACAGGAAAAGATGTGGCAGGTGACTTTAGAAGCGTGTGCTGTGCCCACCATGGGGGCTTACAGAACATTGAACAAACCAGCAGCAGACAAAGATAAAACCCACCTGCCCAGTTTTTACCACCCCCATCCCTTGATGAAAGGTCACCCCAGCCATCAGAATTGCCACTGATCAGAACCATCGTCCTTCGAGGCCAATGTTCTGTCTCTAGCAGTGGCCAGCTCCAGATGCCTCAGAGGAAGATGCAGGGACCCCAACCTCTAGTAGTTAAAAAATGGCCTTAACTCCTGAAACATGAGGTTTATCTCCATTGCAATACTTCAGCATTACTGTTGCAACTGAATATTCTTATCTCTGTAGATGTCCAATCCATCTTTGGTTCTTTTAATCACTTTAGCAAGATCCATATAGCACAAATACCCCTCCCTTGAATCTTGTCCTAAAAGTCCAGCACGGGCTCTGGTGGAGAACCACAAGGGCAGACGACGTTCCAGCCCCTCTGTCGTCAAACTTGGAGTAGCACTTGTATTGTGGTAGCACCTGTAAGATCCATACCAGGCTCAGGGCCCCAGCGTGTGAGCTGAATGCACAGGTGTGACTGGCCCTTTCCCACAGAGATTAGTTCGTTTCCCCCAGCATGCTAGTGTGTCGTTGTAAATAAGACATTTTAGGCTTCAGGAGCTGTTGCTTCAGTTCCAATGTTGTTGATTGAGGCGGCGTTCGATGCTTCGGCACGGAGTCTCTTGTAGTCGGTGTGGAAGAAGATAACATAGAAGCAGGCTACAACACTGCATGCTCCAGCCATCACCAGCGTGGAAACTGTATACAAAGAAATAACCATGTTAGAAAGAGAGTTTGAAGTGGGCAATCATTCTGCTCTAGATCTAGGTGGTGGTTTTCCAGAAGAGATGCAGAATCAAGTCCTCAACTACGTCGTCTAAAATCCGGTGACACTAACCAGTATAGAAATGCTAAGTCCCATGTCTTGCTCAAATTTACAAGTGGGTAAGATTCTCCCTCCCATTTTCAGAAAGTCTTCACCTCCCCTGTCAACACTGTTGATACAGAAAGGTTTGTGCCTTCCACCCCAGAGACAGCTGCATTTCAGTAGTGGGTGAGTCATCCATACACACACACAATACAGTGCTTTGCAATTCTTCTGGATGTTGGCATATATAATACACCATATTAAGGTGCTCTCCCTTCTAATTTGGACCTTCATAATTATACCTCCCATGTATAGGTTATGTACCTATGTGAGAGCCTTCCAACATAACTGCCTTTCCACAAGTGCGCATAGCACATTTTACAATAGGGAAAAGCCTGGAAAATGTTCAAAATGCAATAGCCACATTTCAGATTATTTTAAAATCTCGGACTGGATCCTAAACAGCTCCCTGTTCTTATAACTCTTTTTTAAAGGTAATTTCCTAGTTTATTTTTAAGAAGTAAAACATTCTATGCTGTGTGTAACATCCCCATCGTGAGGGTAATTAACCATTGGAACAACTTTCTCCAAAGCCTCGACGTTTCATTTGTGAAATCTGACAATATCCAGTGCCTATAATTCCCTTCCATTTGGAAATGCATAACTTTTAAGATGGAGTGTTAAGATGTGGACCTAGCATATGCCTCCATCATCTCATGCCTTGCTCTGGAAGCATCACATAGGGAAGGTGCTAGTCATCTCCTGTACTGTATGTGGGGCGTGGGGGCGGACAACCAGGCTGGGGCATGATTCTTCCGACCACCACCAGGACCCAGCACTTGGTGCCAGTAACCCCACTTCCTCTCTCCCTAGGATAACTGCTTTCTTCTGTTACCTGCTAATGCAATGTGTTCGGTAGTTCCAGCAGCAGAATTTTGTGCTGAAGATTGCGGGGTCCAACCCTGCTCACAGATTCAAGAGACCCCTGCGATCGGCTAGTCTGACTTCCTGCTGCCATAGAACTGCCACAAAATAATGAAGTTA
>QXTE01000072.1:2151373-2186013 GCA_003942145.1 Platysternon megacephalum
CCCTCTGGGGCACCTGGCATTGGCCACTGTTGGAAGAGAGGATACTGGGCTAGATGGACGTTTGGGCTGACCTAGTATGGCCGTTCTTATGTTCAGTAATTGGCTTGAACAAAACCAGAGCTTCCCCTGCCCCCGGCCCCCTGTTCTGAAGTGTCCAGATCTCATGAACGTCTTATTTTTACTAGCTCAGTCACAAACAAACCTGCGTATTTGGAAATCTGGAGTTGAATCTGGGTGCTAATCCAAATGGAAGGTAGGGATGGTCACCCATCTCTCCATTACATACAGTGCAGAGCTGTTTTAACTGCAAAGATTAACAAGGACAAGGGAACTCTGAGCTGGTAGAAAATTTCCACATGAAGTTGTTCCAAAAATAGCCTTTTTAAAAAGAAGTTCCATGAAAATGTGTTGACTTTAAAAAAAAATGTTTTTAATTAAATTGCCAAAACCTCAAGTTTTGTAGTAACTGAAATGTCAGTAAACAAACAGTTAAACTTCAGTAAGACAAACCGGGTCTATTCTGAACCTTGCCAAATGGAAAGCGCTTCAGAATTTCTCCATCATGTTTATGTTTCAGCCAGCTCTAGTCCAAACTATTTAAGTAGACTGGAGATTCATTGGAAGTGACATCTGCCTTGCTCACATGTTTTCACCAGCACTATTGCTGCAGTGAACAAGTGGGCAGACTTGCCCAGTTGCTGCTTGGTCTTGCATAGGTAGCCACTAGCCTTGAGACTGGCATGTTTATGTCCTGCTCTGCATCCAAACAATGCAAAGTCTAAACCTTTCTAAACTTTAGCAGATTAAAGGTATGTTGACGCTGCAGTAAAACAAGTGTTAACTTCTGTTAGCTGACTCGGGTTCAAATAGAAATGAAGACACAGCAACTCGGGTTTTAGCTTGGGTTAGCACATCGAGTTAAAGCCTACGGGGTTTGACGCAAGCTACTAACCCAAAGCAAGAGCCAAATTGCCATGTCTTCACTGTGATTTTACTTGATGTGCTTCCTTGGGCGACTCTTGCTCCGTTTACCTGTCTTTACCTGGGGCGATATCACCTGTTGTGCCATATTTCAGCAGTGGTGTGAAAATTCTTTGAACATAATGCTCCATGTTCTGTTACACTTAATTAATGCTGGACACTGCCAGGGACTTGTCAGAACTGCAGTGTCATTTGAATGCTAAGTTGAGTGTTTTGTACTCATTGAATTGCAAGGGAAAGTTGCGTTGTATCTATCAGAAACACAGTCCTCCTTCCTGCCAGCTACTCAAGTGTCTGACTTTCATCCTCCGGTTAATTATTTAATTCCCCTCTGCCATAGAAAGGCTCGATTGTAATATTTGCCTGTTCTCTTCTGCTCACATGTAAATGAGGTTTCAGAAAACCTCCACCGTGCTTCTACTCGGGAGAATGTGGAGGTGGACGCTACCCCAAGAGTCAGACCGGATGCAACTTTTAAACGGATTAAATGTTTAATAATTGATCCTTTTTGCTGGACCAATTTTCCCTCCCTGACAGCAGCAGCTGCAGTTTCTTCTACACTTTGGTCCATGAATTCAGCTTCCACCCTTTTGACGGGAAGTAGCAGGATATTTTGGCCTCACTCGACTGACAGGTAGTTTCATTGACTTAATGAAGTGGTTTTCAAACTTGGGAGTACACAAGCTTTTGTCAGGGAGTATGCAAGAAAAATCTTGTAATGGTGGACTTATCCCTTACAGACCTTTCCCCCCCCCCTATTTTCATAGGTATATTATGACCCTATCTTAGATAGGGGTACGCAGTAGACCAGTGGTCCCCAACCTTTTTCGTCTGGCGGGCGCCAAAACAAAAAACAAAAAACCCGAGCGCTGCCAGCGGGCGCCAAAAACAAACAAACAAACAAAAAAACCCGAGCGCTGCTGGCGGAGCAAAAAAAAACCCACAAAACCCCGAGGGCTACGCGGGTGCACTTAGACCCCCCGGCGGGCGCCACGTTGGGGACCCCTGCAGTAGACTATATTATTTGGAAGGGGGGTTGAAAACCACTGCATTACAGAATTTTCAGGCCATTGCCACAGCTGATCACTGGTAGCTCCTGGGGATGTTCACAACGGCTGGGAATTCAGGGGTGGGCTGTGTTAAAGCAATAGCCAGCATGTGATTCGCTTTCACTCCTTTCTGAATCAGACCAATGAAGACACACGGACCAGTGCTCTCAGTATCAGCAAGGGTGTCTTGGTAAATCAGAAAGTCTGGCAACCTGTTGCTAGTGCTACTTGTACAGAATAGAGTGTCACTGTTCCTTGCACGTTGGTCCTTTGGGCCCCTGGGTAAGCAGCACTTGCTGCAGCACAGGACCCTATCAATTGTATTGAACGTTTCTAGTTCAAGGTAACCAATCTCAAGGAAGTCAGTGGGAACGGGATCCTCAGCCATTTGGCAGTCGAGCTACGTATTTAGCTGCCTTCATTTGCACTCAAGCACTGAACTCGAGGCATGCATTGCATTGCTCACAATATCCCCAGTGCTGCCTCCATTGCTCTCCCCCCGACTCTACCGTGTTACGGCTGTGTCGTACGGCCCGGTTTTGTAGTGCCTGGTCTTGCTGCCTTGTCAAGTTGTGCAACTGCATAGTTCTGCCGGAGATCCCGTGAAACATGCAATGTTTGGAGACATGCACGCACTGCAAGCCAGTTACATTAAGCTCCAAAAAGGGGTCAGGCTTCTCCAGGGTGGGTGGAAGGGAACCTTTTAAATTGGATTATTTAGCAGCATTATTGGCATCCGATCCGAGGTGGCTTTTCATTCCACCCTCCCACCTGTAAAGTGCTGTCATAGCACCAACAGGTGGGGTGTGAGGAATAGCTGCTGGCTCCCTGTCGGCCAGCACGACGTCGGCCCAAGGGATGATAATGAAGCACATTCCATCAGGAATCTGTTCTGTGGCACAGTAAAGAACTCTGGTCATAGACTGGGGATCGGATAGGACACCCCTCAGTTATACACATCAATACGTTTTAAGAAAAGGGGGCACTTACCTGTCCAGTCTAATGCTCCACCTTCCTCAATGTCACAGGTAGAGAATGGAGCCGCGGAAATCTGCACCGTGAGGGCTTGCAATAGCAGCATTAAGATCACTCCTTGGATCTGACTGCACAGAGAGAAACCATCATTGAGCTAATCTCCTAGTCTTGATTCATCAGTCCCATAGCCAAACCAGGGCCACCCCTCGGACAGATGGAGTCTCTCCTTGCACAGCTAGCTTCTCATCTGTAAGCGGGGACGGGGACAGTGACGATTAATTCTCCAACGGCCTTTTATCCTCTTGTCTTGTATGATGTAGATACGCTACCCAAAGGCAGTTACTAGGTTAACCCTTTGTTTTGTGTGTAGACAAGAATACAATTAACAAACATCCAGTTAATGTAGCACTTTTGAAAATTTTATACACAGATGTACAGTAGGCAGAGACCACGAGCACTTAACCAAGCACACAAACCTACGCGAATGGCAGTGCTTCTAGTGTGTGGAGGATTGCATCCCACAGATGTGCACTAGAGTACGAATAACAGGATGCTACGGCTACCACCACACCTCCTGTCAAACCACACCCTTCTGGACTGTTAAGAGTGATGGCTTGGCCAGTGGTAGAGGCTTAAAATTCTCTTCCTCACTGCTCCAGTTAGCAGAAAAAACCTTGCTCCCACCCTGCTTATCTTGGAGTGGGGCCATAACAAACCACATGACCAATCAAACAGAGCAGCCAATTGTGACAAGGTCTGGTAATCCCTGCTTTAGACTCTGCAGGGTGCCCAGTGTTTATTGTTTTCCTGAATCTTTCTCCTGGCCCACGGGCCAGTGCACCCCTGGTTAGAGCACAGAGCAGTCATGTCAGAATCTCCATTGTAAATTCAGCACTACTGCATCCTGTTAAAGGAGAACCTATCTCTAAAGCACGTTGCCCAAGGCACAGCCAGGCGACTGTAGAAGGAAATGTTCCAATCCCATTAGCTGAGCAAACAGGTATCTAAGCCAGTGGAAGACCAAGTGTGAGTGACCTGCGACGGATGCTACCATACTTCTGTCTGTCCCAGAGGAGCATTTTGACCAAATCTGGGCCAGTGGGAGAGCAGTATGCAACATCCTCTATGCTTCACCTCGAAGTTCTCCCCACTGCTTAGGGACCTTCTGTTCTTTTTGCTGGGGACATAGGTTTTCATAGCGCCATAGGTTTCAAGGCAAGAAGTGGTTGTCTAGTCTGACCTCCTGCATGACAGACCAGGGAACTTCCCCAAAATAATTCCTAGAGCAGATTTTTTTAGAAGAACATACAATCCTGATTTTAAAAGGGTCAATGATGGAGAATCTACCACGACCCTTGGAAAATTGTTCCAAACTGTTACAAATGTGGGACATATTTCCAGGCTGAATTTGTCTAGCTTCCACTTCCAGCCATTCGGTCATGTTAGGCCTTCCTCTGCTAGACGGAGAGAGGTATAACATGATCCAGTGGCTGGAAGCTGAAGCATGGGGCAGCATGGTCTCTACAGGTTTCAAAGCTAGCTGTTAAGAGAGGCTGTCTCCCAACGTCACACAGAGTGGGACGGATCCTGAGCTCCCACTTGACTTTCTCTTGGTCCCCTCCCATACACCAATCCCACAGCTCTCTTTATGTCTAGCTAGTTTTCTTTTGCAGCAACTCCTTTGAATAGCTCCCTCCGGCAACATGAAACGATCACTGCCAATGGCAGGGAATCAGCTGTACAGCATCACCCAGCATTCACAGGGCAGCTGGTATCCTTTTACCTTCCCCCTCAGACCACGTACTGACAGCTGGCTGCTACCAGCACTGACGTCACTAATTGCCGTAGGTAGCGGAGGGAGAAGAAACTGGTAATGTGACTAGAATATAGCGCTCCGCTGTTCTTTATCTGCAAGACACTGCTGTCCATGGCGGAGGTACATTCCAGCTGAGTCTGACTTAGCGACTTACCTTGAAACAAAAATGAGGCCTGTGGATGTTCCCTCTCCCACCGGGTAGGAGCATTCTACCGCTAGCTCCATAGCAACGGGGTAGATAGAAAATCCAAAGAACCCAAACAGCGAGCTGATCAGAGCCAGTGGAACGGCCTGATTCCTGAACCGAGACATCTGCCGGGAGAGAGAGAGTGGCCAGGCGTTACATCAGCACAGCAGCCTGGCAAGTCTGCAGGGTGCTTCAAGTCAAAATCAGGCCGTCACCAATAGGAAGTCCGCGGTATTTACCATTGCGGTTGGAGGCCTCCCCACCTTCTCTAAAGCTCTCAAATGTGACCTATTTGCATGGAACGGCGTGTTAGGGGATGGAGACGTTCGTTTTCTTGTGTGGTTGGCCCCCGCAACTCCTGCTGACTTCAGTGGGGCTGGGGCAGGTGTGTGTGTGTGGGGGAAATCAGCACTTTGGAAAGCCAGGCCTTTGTTCCATGCAGGGGCAATGCCCCAGTGGGGGCTCAGTTTGGCCTCCAGAGAGGTGGGAGCTCAGAAAACTCCCAGTTTTTAAGTTCAGTTTCTTTCTGTCTGTGTCCCTGGGGCATTTGCAAAACCCCCAAACCAATTGCATCGACTGCCCTGATGAGTTCAGCATGGACCAAGCTCAGCCCAGGTCAGAGCTAGTGGTGAAAAGCAGAGCCCAGTCCAGCCAGTGAAAGAAGAACTAAATTGGTAAGTCAGGCGGTTCCAGGGGCGAGGGCCTTCTCTCTTCTCTGCACAGTTGGTCCTGACACGTCTCATTTCTCTCCAGAGGCTACTTGAGACAGTGCTGTGCAGAGTTTTCTGAGGCAGAGAAGGACACTAGGTGGCTCTTTGGCATGTCTGTAGCCAGAATGCTCCACACACATGGCCTGTCCCGCCCGTCCGTCCGTCCCCCCCAAGACATGCTGAATTATAAGCACTGGGCAGACAGGGACCTGCCAAGACTCTGTGCATCTGCAATATGCAGTTCAAAACTGTCAAAGTACCCAAGGGATTTGGATGGCAATATTTTAACAGCAGTATCTGTATTGTCACAGCATCTCGGAACCCCAGCCTTGGGCCAGGGCCCCACTGGGCAAGGTGCTGTACAAACACGTGACAACCGGCTCTAAGTAGCTTAAGTAGTTCTCCCTCCCCAATATTTTAGTACAATATTAGGAAGTGGTTTTTTGTTTCTTCTGGATCAGCATCACTTCCGTTCTGTATCTATCCAGTTAGAACCCCTCCAGAATGGAGGTTGTTCGTAACTCTGAAACGTTCGTAACTCTGAACAAAACCTTATGGCTGTTCTTTCAAAAGTTGACAACTGAACAGTGACTCAACACAGCTCTGAAACTTTACTATGCAGAAGAAAAATGCTACTTTCCCTGTATTTTTTTTTAGTAGTTTACGTTTAACACAATATCTGGCTATTTTTGGTTTTTTTGGTCTCTGCTGCTGCCTGATTGCGCACTTCTGGTGCCAAACAAGGTGTGGGGTTGACCGGTCAGTTTGTAAGTCTGAGGTTCTACTGTCTTAGTGCAGATGGATGCTGTGTTCATCGCCCCCTCAAGGAAGGAGGGATCTGCCTGTGGAGAAGGCATGAACTGAGAGGTCCGGGGTCTTGCATGCTTGGGGTTCAGCTGATCGCCATATTTGGGGTCGGGAAGGAATTTTCCTCCAGGGTAGATTGGCAGAGGCCCTGGAGGTTTTTCACCTTCCTCCGCAGCATGGGGGAGGGGTCGCTTGCTGGAGGATTCTCTGCAACTTGAAGTCTTTAAATCATGATTTGGGGACTTCAACAGCTGAGTCAAGGGAGAGAATTATTCCATGAGTGGGTGGGTCGGCTTTTGTGGCCTGCATCATGCGGGAGGTCAGACTAGATGATCATAATGGTCCCTTCTGACCTTAAAGTCTATGAGTCTGAGTCTAATGCAGCTTGGCCACCGACATCTTATACTACGTCAGGCGAGTCACTGTGCCTCTCTTTCCTGCTCGTTACAGTGGGGTTCTAAAGGTACTTGACACACAGGGCTATTGTGAGGCATATTTCAGTCATGTTTGTGGAGCGTGTTGAGATTTTAGAGACAGAAGATGCTATGGATCTAGGGCTCTAGTATCAGTCCATCGAGGAACGAAGAGCCTGCCACCTGCCATACCCACAAAAATGGCCGTCCTGTGGGCCTGACGCTTGCCATGTCTACTTTACTGTCCTGTGCTCGATTTCCCATGGAGCAGTCCCACATTTAGGAGGGCTTCACTGTCTCTGGCAAACATTTCCATCATCTTTGTATGTATGGTCTTGTGAGCTACCTGGGATAAAAGCCATCAAGACTCATGTGTCAGGGCCTAAACTGATCTCTAGCTGAGTTCAGGAGATGACTTCCCCTAACCCTGGCCTCTGTGGGATAGGCTGCCCAATTAGATGCATTACACGGAGTTCCCTGCCTTCCTTGGCCATCTGGTATTGGCCACTGTCAGAGCCAGCAGGCAGGATTAGGTGTTTAATGATACTTAGCAATTCGAATGCTTTATGCTCCCAAGGCACTGGCCCAATGTTAATTAATGCTCACAACGTTCCTGGGAATTAAATAAATTAACCCCATTGCTCCAGATTGAAGAAGACGAGGCAACAGTTCCAAGGTTGCGCAGTGAGTTAGTGGCAGATTCTGGAAATGGTGTTAATTGAAATGCCCCAATCCGCAGGGAACAATCCCCCTAGTTATACTATAACAAAGAACCCCAAACCTCATAAACAGCATCATGGTCAGTGAAAGCGACCTAGTAGCGGATTGAAGTCACTTGGAATTACTGAATGTTTTATCAGACAGCTGCAGAAATGGGCTTTAATTTCATCTTTGCAGACCAGATGAAGTGCGACGCAGAACTTACGACTGCAAACGCGATGCTGGCTAGCGCAGTCAGGCAGAAACAGACCTTGGTGGATTCTATAAATTTTCTGGTCTTGTCGACATACAGTCCCAGAAGGAAAGCGCCAAGTAACCCAAACACCGTGAACAACGCACCATTCAGGCCTGCAAAGAACTACAGGGGAAGAGAAATGAGTGTCTGAGCAACTAGAATTAGGAGGTGAGAGTTTGTTACGTTACCGATATTTAACTACACGGACAGGTTTATGAACAGTAGGTTGTAGGCCACCATAGTCTATTCAACATGCTTCTCCATTGTAGCCATCACAATATTCAAAACCTCCCCAGGACACGCATCTAGAATAGCAAGCAACTGGCCTGGATGATGACAATCCCAAAAGGTGTCCAGGGGAAGAGTTCAGATCCCATAGAGACGGGAGTGGTGTAAGACCATGCGCAGATAAAAGCAGACTGGGTAAGTGCATCTATGCTGGTCATTTTAACGTGGTATACATGGAACAGTGGAGCTTGATTTCCCCCAGAGCAAACAACAGTTACTCTTAAGCAGTCCCCATGTACCATTGCTTTCTAAGTGAATGTGGTAGGAGCCCCTTTTAAGTGGTGGTCGTGTACCTCAAAGGGCAAAAACCCATTTTCGATATTACTCTGTTTTTAATAGAGAGCAACTTGAATGGCAAAGTTTCATGAATACAGAGAACCATGTGCAGTGGTACCCGTGTGTTTGGTGTGCTCCTCAAGCTTATCTCCCTTCGGATTTTCCTCATCTCATTCCTCTTGTGCTTTGTCGTGACTTGCCTAGCCATGGAGAACACCATTGTTTATTCTCCGTCTGGCCGCCTGAGCCAGCAGGGCCCAGTACGGCCTTCCATGCCCAGCCTCCCGAACTTCCCTTTGAACACGCCTGGAATTGAGGGAGAAGATTTCATAGCTCACCTCCTCCTCCCGTTGCCCTGGGATCACCTACTGCAATGGAGGGAGCACTTACGAGTTTTGCTGGGACCATGCTGTGCTGGAGACTGCATGCCGCACAGACTGATGCTGGAGACCAATGCAAGGCTGAGCCACAAGAGAGGGCTTTGGGGGAGATGTTTATTGGAGAGTATAAACGTAGCCGAGAGGTGACCTCCTCTGCTGATGTGCATTTGGCTAAGGACACACACGGCAATGAAATAACCCAGTCCACCTTGCTTTGAGTTTCCAGCTCCCTCTCACCTGTGTCTGAGCCTCTGCCCCATATTTGCACATTGGGAGAGGTGCATAAGGGACTGCATTTAACTCCTATACAATCAATTAAAAGCCTTTATTTTACCAAGTAAAATCCAGCAAGAGAAGAGTTTCATTCACAAATGGTGACCCAGCCAAGGATACGAATTAAACGTCAGATAACGTATCGCATTGAAAGACTGATGATGTACCAGACTAGTATGCTGGTTAGCATATCTCAAATACTGATAAGCTAGTGTAGACAAGTGCACTGCATCAAGTGGCTTCATCTTAGAATCATAGAATCTCAGGGTTGGAAGGGACCTCAGGAGGTATCTAGTCCCACCCCCTGCTCAAACCAGAACCAACCCCAACTAAATCATCCCAGCCAGGGCTTTGTCAAGCCTGACCTTAAAAACCTCTAAGGAAGGAAATTCCACCACCTCCCTAGGTAACCCATTCCAGTGCTTCACCACCCTCCTAGTGAAAACGTTTTTCCTAATATCCAATCTAACCCCCCCCCCCCACTGCAACTTGAGACCGTTACTCCTTGTTCTGTCATTTGGTATCACTGAGAACAGCCTAGATCCATCTTGTTTTGATCACTGTAATTAGTGGAGGTTCGTTTCAATCGTATAACAAATAATGCTTAAGATGCAAAAAGGCCTTACATTTGAATACCCCCGTACACACAGGATCTGTTCCAGAAGAGCCGAAAAGCAGGTGAACATCCCAATCCCTGCTCCAAAACAGACCATCAGGATGACGTATGGTTTATTTCTCAGAAGCTGCAAAGTTCAGAACGTAGGTTTTAAAAAAATAGGTTCAAGTTACTTGGGCAGCAAATCCCAGCAGCCGCCCACCTGCTGGCCTGCCCACGACAACAGGATCGCTGAGCGTGACAATGACACCGCGCAGGCCAGGCAGTATGTACACTTGGTCCTGCCGCAGCGTAGGGGGCTGGACTTGGCGACCTCTCAAGGATGCTATGTTTGATTCCGGGGTTCACCTCTCTGCACTGTAGGACACTTACCATTTTCAAGCCTGTGAAAAATGGCTGCGAGGTAGAATGAGTGGCGCTTGCTGATGGTGGAGTTGGAGGGACCTTGTCGTGAACACCAGCTGTGGCTAGGATGCAGGCTGCAACTGCAGGGCTGGCGTACAGTCCAAGCTACGAAACCCAAAGCAAAGACACGTAACCAGGTTGCCCGACTCCAATGCTACTGAATATATAAACCCCAACGACACTGCATACTAATGAATCAGCTTTCGCTTACCATCAGTGGTATATCTTTTTCTTCAGACACAAGCGCAGGGGACAGCAAGTTAGCAATAAGAATTCCCAAGGGATTAGCTAGATTGAAATAAAAAAGACAATGTTTTTCTATACAAATTGAGAGAATGTTACACATTTACCAAAATGTCACGAGACATCCATTTCACAGCATCCTCAGCTTAAATGAAGCCATGGCTAGGGGGGGAGGGAGATCAGGAACAAGACATCTGTAAGGTTACATCTGGAGGGTAAAACTCACAAAAATACTTAAGTGTCTTAGCCTTTTCTGGACATTTTACCTGGAATTCCACTAGGGACATAAGACTAGGCAGGATCTCCTGGGTCATTAAGTCCAGTCCCCTGCTACTGCAGGCAATCCCGTCCTATCATCCTGTTCATAAACTTGTCAAGCTTTCCCTCTTCAAGCTAGTTGGGGTCTTTGGCCTTGCAGAACCTCACTCCTCTGATGGTTAGAAACCTCCTTCCAATTTCCAGCCTAAATGTATTCCCGGCCACTTTACCTCCATTTGTTCTTGTGCCACCTTCACTTTTTGATGTAATTGTTCCCCCCCAAAGCATGGTAAAAACACATCCGTCCTGGTCTTTGAGTAGTTCTTCATCCCTTCTCACCAAGTTGCCCCAGTAAATGGCTTACGGAAGGAACAAAAATGAAGATGGAACAACTCTAGTTGTCAGTCCAAATGCTATCTGCCTGCAGTTATAGTACAGGCCCAGACGCTATGCAGCACAGACTCGCATATCCTTTGCCAAGTTCAAGTAAAATACAACATACCTCATTACTAGCTGACCCACTTTCAAACGTACCGGTATATTACAACACAATGTCTCCGCGGTCGTTGCCGCTAACTGAACATCTAATAGTACTTTACACCGCTTGCACTTTCATCTCACTGTTGTAATGCAATTATCCAACTACACAGCTAGCAGATCAGAACCAGATCAGAGAGGGTTTTTCATTGCAAACTTGACCAATTTGTAGATTTCTATAAGCACCTTGCAGCTCAGCCAGACAATCCAGGCTACCTCTGATTCCGTTTCAGTTTTTCCCATGACTACAGTGGATTCTGTTTAGACTGGTTAATTAGGGCCACTGGGGAGCCAACAGAAATAGCAGGTGTTGGGCAAGCTATCTTGGACCATATTCTAGTGTGTTTGCACGATACACTTACTGTTCTCATACTTATTAGTAATGAACAATACTTAGATCTGACACCACCATTTATTTTTCAAGCGATCACAAAGCAACTTGCCAAGTGACATCCCATTAAAAATAACAGGAACTCGTCACACCCTATACAGATTATATCCCACATTTTACAGATGCTCAGAGATTTTAAGGAATGTTGACATTTATCAGCTAGGTAGTCAATATTCATTGTAGCACGTACCTTTCCAGTGCACATTTATTCAACAGGAGACTAGCAGGGATGCTTTTGATTTTTAAGGATTTTAACTAGCCGTTGCATGCAACGGAGAGAGCTGTCAATAGCAATACGGTGCCGGGAGAGAAGCTAGCTCTGCAAATGGCAAAAACCCACAGCGAAGGATGGCTTCTGGGTGCAATGTTTCTGTTCACAGCCTTTTCGAACACCTTGGAAAGTAACTATTCAAATTTAGAGAGAAAATTAAGTTATCAGGTTTCCTTTCTTCTGTGTTCTTGGTTTTTATTTTCCCTTTCCTGCAGTTAATCTTCCTCCTTTACAAGACCAATGTGTATTCATTACAAGGTGGAAGGACCCTGTTCGCACCAGCAGGGTCTACGTGGGGCAGTTAGAGGTCAACACTTCAGAGCGCTCTACAGTTCACAGCCCTGTAGTCCAGACTGTGGTGCCGTGTAGAGAAGCCCTTGCACTGCCAAAGCAGCTAGCCACTCAAGCCAGTTGTGATTTGGACACCGGCTGACTTGAGGAGCTGGGTTCAAGTGATGGGTTAAGGTTTGGTGACTATTCTGAGCTATTAGCAGCCTGCATGGGATTTGCAGGAGGAAAATGGTCTTGTGGCTAAGGCAGAGGGAAGAGACTGGGAGGTCTGGGGTTTTTACTCCAGACTTTCCATGTGATGAGTAAGTCATGTGACCTGGTCTCCGTGTGCAATGTGGAGACACCTGCCTTACTTCATGGGGTTTTGTGAAGCTTTAGTTCACTTACACCAGGGGTCGGCAACCTTTCAGAAGTGGTGTGCCGAGTCTTCATTTATTCACTCGAATTTAAGGTTTCGCGTGCCAATACTACATTTTAATGTTTTTAGAAGGTCTCTTTCTATAAGTCTATACTATGTAACTAAACTATTGTTGTATGTAAAGTAAATAAGGTTTTTAAACTGTTTAAGAAGCTTCATTTAAAATTAAATTAAAATGCAGAGCCCCCCGGACCGGTGCCCAGGACCCGGGCAGTGCGAGTGCCACTGAAAATCAGCTCGTGTGCCGCCTTCGGCACACGTGCCATAGGTTGCCTACCCCTGACTTACACGTTGCTGAGGAAGGGCTGTCATTGTGAAGTATTGAGTGTGAATAGCTGACGTCAAGATTTTAGCGATCAACTGACCAACGCAGTCCTATAATACAGCTCCATAGGCCACGTACACCACAGGCAGGTTCTGCTGTGGAGTGATCTCGCTCCAGCTCGGCACGTTTGTAGCTGTTACTTACACATTGAAGAGATCATATTTGCCGTAGCTCTCTGGTGGTCTGGGAACCACAGGGCCGCTAGTTTTGTTGGAGAAAAAATGACAAGTGGCTGAGCCAGAGCACAGAGGCACTGTCCTATGAACAGGTACGTGTAGGTCAGGGATCCCAGACTCAGGAAGCTGATGACGCTGAAAGTCCGGATGACGCTTCCAAGCATGTTCAGCCAGGCGCTAAGTATCACCTACAACAAGTAAAGAGGGACTGGAGTCACTTGCTGACTTAGCTGCAGACTGAGGGAGACGGGATTAAGTTCTAGGATGTGGCCTGACTCTAGGTGACCAATCCGGCATGTCCCAGGCTCCTAATCCCTTCGCTGTCCTTCAGACACGTGCAGGATGCGGGCAGCATCGTGGTTCCATCGGAAATACTCCCTCGTTTTCTTTTCATCTTTCATTCCATACAGTCTCAGCAGGGCCATCAACTGACTGGGGCTTGCATAGGTTGAAAGATGCACTCAGGTCTGCTGAGCCTCCGGTAGCATGAAGCCACCTTTTATCACATGACAAGCAAGTTTAGTCCTGGCTAACTTAGGAAGCTTATGGCCTCAAAAGACACTGGTAAATGAGCAACAAAACCAATCCCAGTTGGATGACTGAAATAGACATTCAGGTTCCATAATGCATCTGGTCTCAATACTCTGATCAAGTTCATGTGTGACTATGGGGCAGAGACCATCTCTAAGTGCTTCATGGTAACTTGATGAAGTTTCAAGTTATCAGGAAAGACTTTGTGGAAAATACAAACAAGTGACGTTCAGGGAGATATGTAAATTAGTGGCCCTAAAGAGAGAAAGGGGAAGGTATCAGACAGTGATTCTTTGCTGCTTTTACTCTCCTTTGTGTTTTCTTTTCTTGTTGTTCCCCACTTCATTTCCTCTTGGACCAGATTCTATTCATTGCAAGGTAGGAAGGATGGTTTAAAATACATTCATCTCACACAACGTTCAGTCAGAATGTCATGATTTGGGCTGCTCCTAGGGTGACCAGACATCCCGATTTCATCGGGACCGTCCCGATATTTCGGTCTCTGTCCCGTGTCCCAACCGATCTTTGGTCGGGACGCGGGACAGAGATATCCGCAGGCAGCACTGTTTTTTTGTTTGTTTTTTCCCCAGCCGGGACTCGCTCGGTTCGCTCGGCTTTTTTTTTTTTTTTTCCCCTAGCCCGGACCCGCTCGGCTTTTTTTTTTTTTTTTTTTCTTCCCCCCCCCCCCCCCCCCCCCATGTGTCCCGATATTTTATTCCCCTCATCTGGTCACCCTAGCTGCTCCGTACATTCAGAGTATTAGTTAGCAAAGATGACGCTTCCATATACAAAAATACACAATAGCCCCAGCTTTAGTTAGTTAATGCAGCTTCTCATTCAAACTTACAGCACATTTGAGTCCCACGGTGTCGAGAATCCAGGTTGCCACCAGTCCAAACGGGATAGAGATGAGAAGGTACACCAGAGACAGCCAGTTAATCGTATCCATGGAGATGTGGAAGTAAGCTGCTGTTTTGTCAGCCACTGGAGCAAACGTCAGCCAGAGCTGCCAAAAACAGAACAGAGAGGTTAAGAGTTAACACTCGGTCGGCCAGGGTGAGTTTTGCCCCATACAATCCCTGCATGACTGTGCTTTGGAGGGACACCAGGTGGAGGTGTAGTTTCGCCCCCATTGGAAATCAGCCCCCATCCATCCGCTAGTCCAGTGCAAAGGCCAGAATCTCCGTTGCTGCTGTTGTCACGGTGATCAGCATTTTCTTGGCTCCTAGCCCACTCCCCAGTGTCGGGGGAGCGGGGAGGGAGCACGGCCACTGGATGGCACATGAATGCAGAAGCTCCCCTGCAGGGCCAGTCTGCCAGCGCCCCCACCATGTCCCTCAGTGAGTCTTCTTCAGTGCAGGTGCCCCACTATGGTGACGATCACCATTTGGGTCAGTTTCAGAGGTGATGGTAGGGAGCCTAAACTGGTGTAATTCCCGTTTTCTACGGTATTTACATCACCAGCTTAGGACTTCCTGGGCCAAGTTTTGTCATTTACCCTGGTGTAAACCCAGAGTAACCCCACTGAGTTACTGTAAGAAAGCTGAGCAGGCCCCATGAGATTGCCTTACAATCAATTAGACTGACATGTAAGTTACACCCCCGCTGAGTTATGTCACGACTGAATTTGGCCCTTAACCAGGTATTACAGCTACAAGTTGAGAGACACTCTAGAGTTTGCTACGAAGAATGTTACGCGGATGTTGTACTCTACGCACCCAGCCATTATGAGGGCAGAGGCATTTATAGTCTGCTCTTCGCTACCATCGTCCCCTTTAAAAATGCAAAATACTGTTGATTATAATGCCAAATTTAAGGCCATAAGGGACACTACTATGATCATCCTAGTCTGACCTCCTGTGTAGCACACATCATATGATTTCACCAAGTAATTCCTGCATTCCCTTGTGATGCAGGAATGTTAAAGGAATGAGAGCCTTTTAGACATCCCGTCTTCACAATGGGCACCATTTACCTATAACTGCAAGTCTAGCCGGTGGCATAGGCCAAGCACTGTAACAAGCTACAGGATCTTTCCTGGTATGTCAGTAGCAGCTATCTGCAGCTATCCAGAACTGATGGAATTATCTGTATTCCCCACTGGGATAATGCAAGTTCCTTCTTAAAAACCCCAATTTTGAGATTTAATGTTTCCTTCCAAATGATGTCAAAATATGCCCTTTGAAGTGGTTTCTAAAGCTCTGTGTATACTGCACGCTGCTTCTGGTGGCATGTAGAATATGCACTCGGGTGGGACCCCCGTCCCCCCCAGCGGGGGTTTAAGTAGCGATGTAGACGGCAAGGCACACCTTAGGTGAGTAAAGACACACCGGAAGGGTGTGGGTCCGTATGTGAATACATGTATATGGTTCTCTTCTTGCCCAAGCCTTGCCTGCCTGTCTACACTGCTATTTTTAACCGTGTAGTGTCCTGCTGCCTTCCTCCTGCCACAGCTTATTACTGACACTTGTAGCTACACACCGCAGTGTGGATGCAGCTTTTTTTTTTTCACTGCAGCGTGTAGCTACACATCACCAAAAGTAGAAGTAGCCTAATTCATGAAGATTCTTTGGGTAGCTACAACATAGTTTGTTAGGCAATTTATATGAATACTGTTTTATTAGTTAGGCTAATGGAGTGCTCATGCTGTGCCTTTTGATCCCATCAGCTTGTTTGCATTCAGAGTACAATGTCTTGTGAATTTTTCCCTCACATAATTTGCACGTATGAGATTGGTGTCAACAACTGGTTTAAATGGAGGTCTTATCCTGCCAGAGAGGAGCTTGTCTCGCACAGCGTTTTCCCTGCTAGTGAGAGACAGTTCTGGTAGCTTACAGTTTAAAATGTTTACCCATTTGAGAAGGCTAAGAGTTGAAGAGTAATTACAAACTATCAGTATAATGGGGTTCATTACATCCAGCGTGTCAGTCCATCTCCGCTCCATTCTCACGAAGGGAAATGTTAAGGGCACATCGATCTATTTCTCCAAACTTGGTGCCTGTAGTTCTTCACCTAAATCTGACTTTGTGCCACCTGGATCGTCAGCCTGCTTTGCTGGGTGCCCAGAATTCCTGTTGCCATCAGGTGCTCAGCACCTTTCAATATCAGGCAACTTTTCCCTGAGAGCACCCAACCATGTTGAAAAAACTGGGGCATTGTCTGGGTTTCAAAATGCCCGTGTAGACTTTGTTTCAACGTTTTTCAAGACCAGTTGGTCAACACTGAGAATTCATCCCACATAACATTTCAATTCAAAGCCTAGAGATTGCACAGAATCCTAGAAATGTCGGGCTGGAAGGGATCTTGAGACGTCAAGTCCAGCCCCCTGAGCTGAGACAGGACCGAGACAGGACCTAAACAGATTATAAATGCATCGAACTCTCTCAATCTCAGGCCTTTGTCCAGGTAATTGGAGGGGGGGGGGGGTTCACAACATTTAATTTGATTGACGCTATTGCAGCTCTTAAAGATCATCTTCAGCTTTCGGTGCAATATGCTCCGGAGACATTTGATAAGCAGGTTTGAGCACAGATTAGTGTTTTCCTTCTTTGGCAGGTTCTTGAAGAGCAGTCTCAGTCAGAGCTAACTTCAGCCACTGTTTCCAGCCCCCCGGAGAGGTGTTCCCCAGCACAGCCCTGCAGCCACTGGCTGGTGAGTGAGGTCATGGACGCATTCCCGCTGGAGCATTCAGCACTGCTGAAAGCAGGAGCTTGCCCCTCCCTTACACCGAGTGCAAAAAGCCACATTACACCTGCCTCCTGCACCGGAGTAGCCTATTCCCGTAGCACTGGTGATGTGGGGGACCTGACCTTCCCAAGCACCCCATGAGATCAGGAGTGTTATTTCCATATTGAAATGGACAGAGGTGAAAGCCAACACTTCCAGAAGGGTCCACGAGCTTTGGGTGCCTCATCTGAGTGCTCAGCTTGATGCTTTAAAGGGGCCGGGTTGTTCAAACATGTTGAGAACCCCGCTGCTTTCATCCATTTCAACATCAGTTGCTAGCTGTGCATGATGGGACCAAACACCACGGCACCCAGAACTAGTGGACAAGCCATACATTTTTCTTTTAGAGTGTAGCTCAAGGGTACACTAGACAAACTAGAGGATTGGGCCAAAAGAAACCTGATGAGGTTCAACAAGGACAAGTGCAGAGTCCTGCACTTAGGACGGAAGAATCCCATTCACTGTTACAGACTAGGGACCGAGTGGCTAGGCAGCAGTTCTGCAGAAAAGGACCTAGGGGTTACGGTGGACGAGAAGCTGGATATGAGTCGACAGTGTGCCCTTGTTGCCAAGAAGGCTAACGGCATTTTGGGCTGTATAAGTAGGGGCATTGCCAGCAGATCGAGGGACGTGATCGTTCCCCTCTATTCGACATTGGTGAGGCCTCACCTGGAGTACTGTGTCCAGTTTTGGGCCCCACACTACAAGAAGGATGTGGAAAAATTGGAAAGAGTCCAGCGGAGGGCAACAAAAATGATTAGGGGGCTGGAGCACATGAGTTATGAGGAGAGGCTGAGGGAACTGGGATTGTTTAGTCTGCAGAAGAGAAGAATGAGGGGGGATTTGATAGCTGCTTTCAACTACCTGAAAGGGGGTTCCAAAGAGGATGGATCTAGACTGTTCACAGTGGTACCAGATGACAGAACAAGGAGTAATGGTCTCAAGTTGCAGTGGGGGAGGTTTAGATTGGATATTAGGAAAAACTTTTTCACTAGGAGGGTGGTGAAGCACTGGAATGGGTTACCTAGGGAGGTGGTGGAATCTCCTTCCTTAGAGGTTTTTAAGGTCAGGCTTGACAAAGCCCTGGCTGTGATGATTTAGTTGGGATTAGGTCCTGCTTTGAGCAGGGGGTTGGACTAGATGACCTCCTGAGGTCCCTTCCAACCCTGATATTCTATGATTCTATGATTCTACACGGTTAGTCAGTGTCTAAGCCAGACCTTGAACTCAAGAGTTCCTATCTTAGTCCCATCCATGCTTGGTCGCCCGGAGTGTGTTGCTTCTCATTCATTGTTGACACTAGCAATAAACTAATTAAAAGACTCTCTTGCTGATGGGTCAAAATGTGCCGTCTCTCTCCTGTGCCCTGACGCTTGAAGAACCAGAGGTTCCTATATTTAAAAGTGGGAACCTGAAAGTATATTCTTAAATGCAAGGCAAGTATTTTTAAAGGCTGGGACTTTTCTCCCCTCACATGCACTAACTCAAACAGCGGAACTGATGTTCACATCAGGCATGGGACTAGAGACACAGGCCCAAAACAAGTTATTTTTCTGCAAGGAAAACCCTGCAGATAGGATCTTATTCTAGCTTTCTTATAAGAGCTGCTAGTACAGCTGCAATAGAAACATTGACACAATTTAAAAATGACGGTATGTAAAAACTTTAAATAGAAGATAATTTGCAGGGACCTGCAGAACCAGAAAGATCAAAAGGTTTTTAAATGTGCAGTACAGCAACATTGCTTGGGTGTGCATTCATCTCTCCCTCTTTTGTGGAGGAGGACGATCAGACAAACATTTAGGGTGGCTACGGCTTTAAAGGAGATAATAAGATGTTCTGAAGTTGCCCCAGTATGCGCATCCTGTCCTTAAAACTTGTTACTTAAAGAATCGCTTCTCAGTATGGCACTGCATTCAACTCAGTCTTTAGAAAGGGCTTCTGATGTGTGGGAAACAAAGTGCCAGCAGCAACTGCCTCAGAAGATGAGACGTACTGTGGTCTACAAACATATGTGGTGGAGTTTTCTTTTGTACAACTGAGAGTTTGAGATGGCTCTGCTCGTTTGATAATCAAAGTAATTGTGCAAAGGACTCCCGCCTCAGTGGAAGTGTGATTGCTAAAATTGCCAGCTAGATTAGAGGGACTCACTTCAGGAAAGAGCCAAGTGTCAAGAGGCCAAAACTGCTGCTTCGCTAGCCAAGAGAAATGTTTAATTATAACGATACTGTGATGGTACAAACAGGGAAATATTTTGCAGTGTTTGGGAGAATTAACACTTTTAGGCTTGTGTGAGATGATTCACATCAGGAAAACAACGCTGTTAGGAATTTGGATCCGCCTGCCTCTTCCTCGCAGCCTGGAATATCCTGCCCCAATTCTAAGAGTGTAACTCCGTGGCCCTTGGGTTCTCGTAGGAAATCATATCTGCCTAACAAATTAGATGAAATCCAGAACCACGCTCTGTCCACAATTTGAGCTGTTGGGGTCTTGTGTTTGGATCAATCGTCTGGACGTGCCTGAGCGCAGAAGAGTTTGGACTGAGATTGGAAAGTCCCGGCATTAGAGGGATTCTAACCGCATGGTCCAGTTTGGGCCTCTCTATTCTACAGAAAAGTACAAGAAGATCTGAAATGGGAGTCCAAGCTGAGTTCATATCTGCATGTGCAATGTTCACTTTTGAGCAAGAAAAGTACTGGATTTCTACTCAGCCCCAATCATGCTAATCTTACACTCAAAATGTTTGTGATGTAAGCTTTCCTCGTTGCCTTCTCTACGCTCTGAACATAAGAACGGCCATACTGGGTCAGACCAAAGCATGGCCCCACCCCCCACCCGAGGACCCTTCCCCCGCTGAAGCCCGGAGCCCCCCCATCCCCGCGACCGCAGGTCTCTGCTCCCTCCACCCCCGAAGCTCTTCGCCTGCCTTGTTTCCCCTGAACGATCCCTATCTTCTTGGCAATCCCCACTTCATACTCAGGACTCACCTTCTCTCCATCCATTCTGAGGTAGCCTGAAATCCCACCTTTGGCTATCTTTCCCCTTCCTCTCGCGCTGCCTTTCCCCACCCAGGCAGCTCCGTGGCTGAGGGGCCATCGTTTCTCTTCCCTGCCTGCTTGAGTAGCCAGGGGGCTACCCCTGGCTTCCAACGGGCGTTCTGGCCCCTCCCTGTAGCAATAGGTCTGACACACCCAGTTCTGTGCGTCCCAAGACCTGTCAGTGAGGACTGCTCACATGCTGACGGTTCACACTTACATTTAGCTATAGCCCTGTCAAAAACATTACGGGGATGTTTCTTTTGCAACAGGGGCAGCATTTTCAGCCAACTCCGAGACACCCAAACATCAGGCAGCCGGGAGAGTCAGTCAAAAATGTGAACTGATTTGGACAATAGTGAGCCGGCCAAAATCCGGGGGCTAGACGTCAAGTCATTTTACAGCATTAATTAGAGGGGCACCTAGTGTAGGCGATTGCTGGAATAAAGCCTCCAGGCAACTCAGCTTGCTGCTGTCTGGCTGAGGTATCATTGCACGATGTGGCAATGTGTTTGTGAAGCTTGTACAGCTCATGTGGTTTGTTTCTGCAGGCTTTCAAATGCTAACAGCGTGCTATGCACCAGAGTCAGGGCTTGGCTTTACAGGAAACTGTTCTGACGTCAAAGCCAGCCAGGCAGGGCTGGCTGCATTGTTTTACTCAGTCATGCACGCATAGTCCTCCTGCAGGAATCCAACTTGCTCCTCCCTCCCTCACTAGTATAATGAGGTCATTGGCTAACAGCGAGCGAATGTCTCTCTCACCAGAGGCTGAGGGCCAGATTCTGCTCAGTTACGCAGGTGCAATCCCAGTGGAGTCAGTGAGACTTGCACCCTGCACTGGGAGTAGAATTTGGCCCCTAGCCTGCAGCGAACAAGTAGCTTAACCCTGGGGCACTTTGAGTCTCTGCAATGCAGATTCACTCCTTGCCTTCTGCCGTCCTCAGAATGGGCTCAGTGACCCCTAGCCACACTGGGAGGCCAGAACTGGCTGAAGCAGCCCAGAAAGCGAGTGAGGTGCTCCAGGTACAGAGAACTGCCGCCTGCTACCAGCAGGGATGCTATGGAGCCCTGGCTGGAATTTAGAACTGCCCTTCCTCCCCCCCGGACCCATGGTGGAACCAGCACTATCATCTGGGGCGAATCAACCCTGATCTGTCTTTCTGCACAGGTCAGGGTCAGAGCCACAAAGCAAGTGTGTGGTTGTGCAGAATAACCCGGAGAAGGAGTGCGTGGGCCCTTTGGGGCGTTATGTCCAGCTATGGAATATTGTACAGCACTGTGGGAAATTCCTCCCGCTCCAGCCTCGTGAGTCAGATCTCATCAGGAGGTCTGGCCACACCCGTGTGTGTGGAAATCAGACCAGCCTCCAGCGAGACACTGCTAACCTCTGAGTTTCATGTTCCTCCTACGATCATCTATCAGAAATACTGGCCTCAACTGAGCAACGACAGCTCTGGCACAAGGACCTGGAAGGGCTCAGGGGATGGACTTTCTACTCTGGATTTGGCCTCCCTTTTTCTGTTTGCTGCTTGAGTTCTAGGTGAAACTTCTTACATGATCTTTTGATTGACGACTCAGTTGGGAGTAGGGCAGAGGATTTAGGTAGTTCCTTTTAAAGGAATTAGCTCACTAGACGTAGCTAGCGTCACTCCAGCTTTTTTTCTATACAACCTTTCTTGAAGCCAGAATATTCCCCCGCACAACCTCCCTCCCCTGAGCCCTCCCTAATACACTTTTGCTTGTTGCCTGGCTACAAGTGTGGCTGTTTCAGCCACAAGCTTTTGTGGGGCAAGGAATTTAATTAAGGCCAATTTATTGCATTTTCTAAGTAAGGAAGGAGCTTTAAAGCCAATTGTTTCCTACAGTATATTGGCCTTATAGAAATTATTGTAGTTTTACTTTAAAAATTCCCAAACGTACTGGGTCAAGGTCAACGTTTTCAAGTTTGTGGAGTACCAAGTATTATGGCTTAAGTTTAATGAGATACCACATACAGACCTGGGTAATAAGACCTGTGACATTTTGCTAGAAGAGCTTTCCTTATGCCTAGGTTCTAAGTCAGCGTTGTGGGTCCGATTCCCCACCACTCTGCACACCCGTACAATGGGCGCAAAGCACAACGAGAGCAGAATGTCAGCGGCACACAGCCACTGTGCACGGCTGTCCGTGACAAGGTGCAGAGCAGCGGGGAATTGGGGCCAGTGTTTAGCTGCATGGGCACTTTATTACATCATGTACCTAAGTGCTGTGGAAGTAGAGCAAGGCCTGACAGGGATTGGAAGGGGATTTCAATGCAAACAGGCTAGCTGTGAGCAAGAGTCAGGCTAGCTGTAACCCTAATAACGCGAGATTTGTAGAAGCGAGGATTGTGTGAGGCGAGTGGGAAAGAATTGTATGAGAAGTTGTTGCGACCTTGTAGATAAATATGGAATGTAGACTAGAGTCTAAATAGATGTGAAAAATAAGATATCAGGATGACCTATGTATAAACAAAATGCAGCTGTTGCTTATTATTGTATGTAACAAAAGGTATAAATGCTGCTGTAATTGTTTACCTGTAGAGAGACCTGCCTAGAAGGGGGCAACCCTGTGTCCTAGTGCACTCTCTCCCTCTATGCAATTGCTACAGAAAATAAAGGATCTGATTTGCTGCACCCAACCAAAAGAGTGAGAACTCTGTTTTTCTCCGACAGTGCCTTTCTTTTCTTTTCTTTTTTCTGTCACATTGGAGACCCCTGTGGACAGCTGGAGCAGAGAGAGCACCTCTGTGTACTTCGGCTCTTAAATCTGAATTCAATAATTCTGTCTTGATTTTTCAAGGTTGTAGTCATTGGTACGTAGGGAATGCAGGACAATCTGAGACTAGCACCGAATGGGACTGAACTGGCAGTGTGTGTGTGGTTTCCCTTCTCCTCACTGGTTTTATTTCCGTTTTAAGATCGCAGCGTTTCTACACTTACGGATTTATTAAAACACACATTTTACCATGTTTCAATCTTTGGCGTGGGGCCTTACTGTGTGAGAGAGTTTCACCCACACCACGGCCAGTGTCAGGAGGGTGGCAAAGAGGCTGACTGGGCAGCAGGAGGGTTAGAATCTCTGGGGCTGGGAAAGAGACCAAGAAGAAAGCCAGCACAGACTTCTATCTGCATACTGTGGAGGGGACCCATTTTAAGTGTCCATTATTCATACCGTTTTGATCAGGGCCGGTCCTAGACCAAAAGGCGCCCTAGGTGAGGAGCGTCTTCGGCGCCCCACCCCCCACATTTGTTAAACCTTTGAATACCTTATTTTTTATTGCATTTGTAGCCCGTTTCATGACTTGGATGCACGATTTGCATGCATGATTTATCTCTGTCATATAAGACTGACTGGCGATACCCTGCCCCTTATATACCCATGAGGTAGGGTTGCCAGGCATCCGGTTTTCAGCCGGAATGCCCAGTTGAAAAGGGACCCTGGTGGCTCCGGTCAGCACTGCTGACCAGGCCGTTAAAAGTCTGGTCAGCAGCGCAGCAGGGCTAAGGCAGGCTCCCCGCGGCTCCCAGAAGTGGCCGGCATGTCCCCGCGGCCCCTAAGTGCGGGGGTGGCCAGGGGAACTCGGCACGCTGCCCCCTCCCCGAGCACTGGCTCCGCAGCTCCCATTGGCCAGAAACCTTCCATCCTTACATCTACTCCATCCCCTTTCCTGCCATGTATTTGCTAGAGCTGTGATCTCAAAAAACAGGGCTTCCATCACTTCCCTGGAGAGATTGTTCCACAATCTTAGAGCTAACAGAGTCAGATTTTTCAAGATATTTAACCTAGAGTTTCCCTTTCTTAATTTCATCCTATTTCTCCCAACCACTCTCTTCTTATATCATATTTAAGCCCTTCTAATATTTGTGAATGATTCTCATGCCCACCCTTAGCTGTCAGTTAGCCAACGTCTGGGTGTTTATAGCTTGGTTCTGCAAGCACTTAAGCATTCAAGTAACTTTTCAGGCCCCTCACTTTTAGAACCTGACCCAGTGCCCACCAAAGTCCAATGAAAATACTCCCATTGACTTTGGGCAATGAGTTTAGGCTCTAAGTCTTTCCAGCTGCACCTCAATTGTTTGTTGCTGGCACTGGTTGAATAAAAGTTGCACCTGTTTATTGATTAAAGCAGTGGTCCCCAATGTGGTGCCCGTGGGCGCCATGGCGCCCGCCGGGGCATTTTTGTGCGCCCGCCTAGTGCCCAGCAGGGGAGAGAAGCCGCGGCCCCGCGCCTGACGGGGACAGAGAACTCCGGGGCTGCAGGCTGTGGGCGCCGGTGTTCTCGGTCCCTGGCAGGCGCAGGGCCATGGCTTAAGCCGGAGAGAAGCCGCGGCCCCGCGCCTGTCGGGGACAGAGAACTCCGGGGCTGCAGGCGCCGGTGTTCTCTGTCCCTGGCAGGCACGGGGCTGCGGCTTCTCTCCGGCTTCTCCGGGGCTGCAGGCTGCGGGCGCCGGTGTTCTCTGTCCTCGCGGCTTCTCTCTGCACTGCCCAGAATAATTTAATTAATACCTTTTACATGTAAAATTTCCTTTTTTATCTTATGGATTCATATATTATGTAATATTAAATATGATGTTTTTCATATTATTTAATGTACAAATACAAAATAAGCCTTGAAAAATTGTTGGCGCCCGCCACACTCTTCTGAAAACATGAATGTGCTACTGGCCACAAAAAGGTTGGGGACCACTGGATTAAAGCTTAGTTCTTTATTT
The DNA here is from genome assembly GCA_003942145.1 of Platysternon megacephalum. Taxonomy (NCBI): domain Eukaryota; kingdom Metazoa; phylum Chordata; order Testudines; family Platysternidae; genus Platysternon; species Platysternon megacephalum. Next base: position 2,176,440 of record QXTE01000072.1, read on the forward strand.
GCCAGCTTAGTAGGACTGGGCAGCCATTTTCAAATATTACAAGTCTGGCAAAACTTTTAGAATAAAACATCCACAAGGAATTTTCATCCTTTCTCCAGCTCTTGCTATTCTCTGAGCTCCCCGGACTGCTTGCCTAACTGCTTGTGTTCCTGTAATCTGTTCATTACACTGGGTTTGCCCTGTGAACAGGGCCCCAGGACCTGTGCAACTCAGTTCAGCTCATTCTCCCAGGTATTAGCACAGTGTTCCTATTGGTGCCATTCTGCGGGCATGTCAAAAGCCACTTGATCCCTGGCTGCGGCAGTATAGGAGAGCTATGCAGAGAATGGTCCCCAGTCCTGTAAACACGGGCCCACGAGCAGCCCCTTGGGATTGCTCATGTGCACAGCCGTTTGCAGGACTTGGGCAGGGTGGTGGGAGTGAGCGCACATGAGCTGACAGCTGTGGAAAGCTGCCGCCCAGGCACAATTCAATCCCGTCTGAAGGCAGGATTAGATCAGAGCATTGAAGCACTCACAATAACTGCATTGTGTTTGTAGGGCAGGCAAGCCCTTACAGAAAAGACGCCTGCTTTGTCCGATAAATCCAATTTTTCTAAACCCGGATCATAACAAACAGCTCATAAGAGGCTCTAAAGGAAGCACATTTGGTCCATTTTCTGAGCATTAGATGAGTCTGTTGCTTTACGCCAGTGAGGAAACCAAGCTAATGCCCACTGATGCCAAGCTATTTCCAACTCTATCTTTCAAACACTCTGGGCTAGCTTGTGCCACCCTTGCTCATGCTGAATAGCACCTTCCTCTGTTACTAGCCCTGCTAGCACTTTGCAGACTGAGGAGCTACTCCGTGTACCTAGGGAACACCCGCGCCTTTAAGCAGCAAGTGCCATTAATGCCGTTTAATAGAATTTGCACCATTTCAGTCTGGTGGGATCTTGTCATTCCTGTTGCTAGCCACTTTGCTTTTCGGCAGGCAGCTTTCCAGGGGGATCCCATATTGCATTTTGCTGGTTAGAAAGGAAGTGTTGTGATGCAGATTGGAAAAGCAGCAAGGAAATCGCATGTTCAAGATGAGAAGATGCTCGTTACTTGCACTTGGTTGGTGGCAAGTTTAGGGCTTCTAGTGTGCTCAGTTCTTACTTTCAAGTTCCTTGCTGAAGAGCTTTGACTCTACAAAACGGAACTAGATACGTTCATGGGGGATTGGTCCAGCACTGGCTATTAGCCAAGATGGTCAGGGATGCAACCCCGTGCTCGGGGTGACCCCATGGGTGGCGGGTGTAACAGGCCAAGGAAGGCTCTCTGGCCCGGGGCTGCTCTGGTGGCGGTGGGGGAGGGGAGGCTCCAGCCAGCCCAGGATTTCTCTGGCCACGGGCAGGGGCTCAGGGCTCCTGCTGCAGAGGGTGGGGCCTTGTGTGGAGGGCCCCGGGGCTAGCCCATGGGTGACCCTAAACTTCTGACTGCCAGAAGCTAGGAGGGAAGACAGGTCGATCACTCCAGCAGCCCCCAAAGTTTGGGTATGGGGCGCTATCGGCAGACAGGATACTGGCCTTGATGGACCATTGGTCTGGCCCAATATGGCAATTCTTATGTTCTTACATTTAAAATGTCCAGTATTTTACTGGTATGAAGTAAGATGCCATCCATGTTCACATCACTGCAGACAAGACATTGGCAAGGAGTTTGACTTGAAAATGATTTAAGGTTTTTCATTTCTTCTTGCAATGTAGAGAAAGAAACATTGCTGTGAACCAAGGACACAGAGTCCTGGCTTCCCCCCACTGGTCTGCCAAGGCCAGTCCTGGACCAAGGTACAAGGTGTTGGCCGGGTCTACACTAAAACTTTTGCCAGTGTCGTCATGTTGGTTAGGGATGTGCTTTATTTTTTTTAAATAATTTTTTAAATGTAAATGATGAGGGGGCTGGAAAAATGATCAGGGGGCTAGAGCACGAGACTTATGAGGAGAGGCTGAGGGAACTGGGATTGTTTAGTCTGCAGAAGAGAAGAATGAGGGGGGATTTGATAGCTGCTTTCAACTACCTGAAGGGGGGGTTCCAAAGAGGATGGAGCTCGGCTGTTCTCAGTGGGGGCAGATGACAGAACAAGGAGTAATGGTCTCAAGTTGCAGTGGGGGAGGTCTAGGTTGGATATTAGGAAACACTATTTCACTAGGAGGGTGGTGAAGCACTGGAATGGGTTACCTAGGGAGGTGGTGGAATCTCCTTCCTTAGAGGTTTTTAAGGTCAGGCTTGACAAAGCCCTGGCTGGGATGATTTAGTTGGGAATTGGTCCTGCTTTGAGCAGGGGGTTGGACTAGATACCTCCTGAGGTCCCCTCCAACCTTGTGATTCTAGATTTATACCAGCAAAAGTCCTAGTGTAGCTGCAGTTATATCGGTGGTATAGCTTATTTTATTTGGGGAACTGGAATCAACTATGCTGGCAAAACACCCTTTTGCTGGTACAAGCTGCCTCTAGGCTACATGTATAGCTGTACTGACAAGCGTTTCCGAGTGTGAACTAGGCCTTTGTGGCAGGATTCCAATTCAAATAACCCATCCAAGCTCTCCAAACACTTAAAAATAATAAAAGCAGCCTACAAAAACCAGGAACGATTAACCAAGCACGCTGTTAAATTTATACCAGCTGTGTTCGTGTATTTTCCAGCTCGGTTTTGTCTAACGCTTGCTGCTGTTACGTTGCCATGGAAAATAGTTCTTTGTAACTTCCCAAACAAACTATGTAAATACACAAGACAAGGGAAGCTCCCAAAGGAATCCTCTACAGGCTGCTTAGATCAGATTTTTTCCTCCTCGTTAAATCCATTTGAAGTTAGCGTTCTCCGTATTTTAGTTTTGCTGTGTAATCTCTCGGCCTGGGTTAAGGTTGCCACACCTTTTAGCTCATCACACTGAGTAAAGGTTCTGCTCTGGCCGATCTCTTTTCAAATCACAAGTGGCTGCTACCTAGACAGACGCTTAGGACACAGCGTATTGTCACAGGTAATGCATTAAGACAAATCTTTGTTTCTTGGAAGCTCGTCTGCTGCAGAGGCTAGTTGGGACAGAGCTGTTCTCTCCCCACCAGTGTCACAGAAAGGCAGGCTTGTTCCGGACCAGAACGTCAGGTTTCCACAAGAAAACAGGTTTAAGCGCTGAGGGCAGTGTCACTGGTACTCACCATGGCATTGGAGCAGTTCAGCAGGCAGACCACCACCAGCAGGAACCATCGCCGCCTGTAAGTTCTGAAGGGCACCGGTTTCCTCAGCTCAGCCGGCCCTGGCTTTTCCAGCACGGTCTCGGGATTGCTTGTTTCCTCATCCATCTTCCCCTCCTCAGGATGCTCAGAGCGCCTGTCTCTGGAAGCTGTGGTGGTGGTTCTCTGTGGGGAGGCCGGGAAGCAGCAGGGTGTGACTGGCAGACCCTGGGCACATTGTTCAGTGCCCAGCACCCGCTCTCCTGTCAGGCGCGCTGAATGCTGGCTGCTTTCTCCTGGGTGCAACAGCTGCACTTGGGCAAACCTGTCCCTGCCTTTCTCTTCCTGCCTGGTTCAGCAGGAGGAGTGCCTGACCGGCTTATGAAGGAGTTCCTTTTTCTGCTCCCACAACCACTCCCTCCTCCACACCCCACAGGGTCCTAGTGCTGGCCTGGCTGAAACACTGCAGCCTGGAGCCAGCACAGCAAGTTCTGTCGGGCAAAGTCTGCAAAGCCAAGCAAACACAGCGCGCGGCACTCCTCAGCTGCAGTGCGAGGGAGCGAGGCCTGCAGGTGGCAGGGGGGGGGGAACACAGGCCTTGGACACGTGCCACATCAGCACCGCAAGCTGAGCATCGCTCCCCCTCATCCCCCACAGCGGCTTGATTTGTGCCTAGGGGGGCTCTGCGCAGTCCCGCTCACAGGGTGTGGGTTTCATGGCAGTGCCTGTGGGCCTCCTCTCCCGCCCTTCCCTGTGCTGTTCCTGAACAGCCTCAGGGCGGGGCTATACAAGGGGGGGTGCTGCTCTGCCCACCTGGGCCCCTTCCTGCTGCTGCTGCAGATGGATCAGAAACCTCGCTGGGTGGCTCGGACTCATTCCAGAGGGTTTTATGTTTCTACCTGTACTAGCCCGGATCCACGGATCCAGAAGGGAATCGGCCAGGATTTAAAAGGTGGGCCTCTTGTCCTGCTGTATTCCCCGCCTCAGACGCCCATGTTGGGTGCCTGGTTTGCTTGGGAAGCGGGGCGAGATTCTCCAGCTTGCTGCGCCACGCCCAGACTCACAGCACCTCCACCCCGAGGGCTCCGAAGGGGCATTAAAACCTGCTCCAAGCCTTGCTTCTCCAGCTTTAGCTGCCAAGCCCTCTGCTTTCAAGCCTAAAGGATCTGAGCATATGGATAAGCCTGCCGCAGCCTCAGCTCCAGTGCTTAAAGTGGGGGTCACGAGAGGTCGTAGACCTAATTAAAAAAAAAAAAAAATTACAAATCAAGTCAGGGCACCCACTATCCTATTAAAGCTGCTCCTGTGCATGTGAGAGCCTCTCTCGCGTTCTTCAGCACTGCCCAGCTCCTTCGGGAGCTAAAAAACAGTGCAAGAGATCACGCAAGGTACCGAGCTCCGTTAGCAGGGAAAAGGCCAAGATCATGGTACTCCCGGATCCGCAGCCATCGGGAGCCTGCAGGGGGCGGCCTCTGTTAGCAGAGCCCATCTGCGCCCCTGGACACCCTCCGATCCCATGGTCTCCATGCTGAAACCTCCTTCTTCCCCCAAACCAAAGGGTCTGTGATAGCAAAGCCCCAACAGAGGGTCATACCCCAAATGGAACAAGCACATCGGTTCCAAAAATGGTGGCCAAAAAAGAGGCCGGAGACAACTTCAGACTCCCTGGCACTGTCCGCTTCCCCCTTCCCAGCGGTGGCCCAAGTACATCAGTCGGATCCAGAGGTGGGTCTGTACATGGATTTGAAAGCACCCCTGGTCAGGGATCCTCAGGGGAAAAACGTCAAGGGACTAAGGAAAACTTGAGGGCTCCTGTTGTCCCACTTCTCCACTGGGAAAGTAAAAGAGAATCCCCTCCCAGAGTGCCCCGGCCTCAGTGACCGGCCCAGGGCGGTCGTGCCTAGTGGTCAGAGCAGGAATCAGAGCCCAGGAGTCGCAGCTGATGTCAGAGGCCAGAGGCCAGAGCCAAGGGTCAGCGCTGAAGCCAGGAGTCAGGAATCGGAGCCGAGGATCAGGACCAGGTTACCTGCGGCGAGGCACAGCAGGAGCGTGGCTGGGAACAAGCAAGCAGAGGCGCTGTTGCAGCCGCGGGTGAGTGCTTGGAGCAGCTACTGGGTTTGAGAGCTGGTCTGGTGACTCTTCCAACCAAGCAGGCACTGGAGCCAACTATAGGCCCGCCGTGCTCCTTCAGTAGCCGGGAGACAGGGGCGCCGGAACCGGGGAGCCCAGGGGCAGCCATAGCCCTCCCGCTTTTTGAAAGTGGATGGACGTGGCCTGTCCAAGTTTTGCCCGGGGTGGACCCCACCCCCTTCCCTTCCTCTTCCCCCCGAGGCCCCACCCTCCAGCCAGGCCAGCGGCATGGACCCGCCACCTGCCCGCGGTGCGGGGGGGCTGGAAGCAGTCCCCAGCCCGTGTCCCGCCCTGAGCAGGTGGAGGGTCCGCGACTCCACGCTGGGTCACGACCGCCGCTTAAAACCGACCCGGCTCTGGCTGGGGGGCCCTTAGAGCTGCAGCCTGGCCATGGTAAAAGCTGCGGACCCTCCACTTGCCCTGGGCGGGGGGATCCGGGGGCTGCTCTCGGACCCCCCGCACCGCAGGCAGGTGGAGGGTCCACCGCGGTTCCCCACAGCTGTCCGCATGGCTCTTATGGCTGGGCTGAGGGTCCCTGGCCGGAGCCGGGTTGGGGAGAGCCCAGGTCCCTCCACCTGCCCTGGGGTCTCCAGGGGAAGAGGAGGGGTGGGGGCGGGGCCTCGGGGGGCAGGGCCCACCCCGCCTTTGGGAAGGCTCCAGCACCCTTGCCTGGAAACTGCCTCTGCTGCAGGCCCTGATTCCCAACATCCAGTCTAGGGTGACCAGATGTCCCGATTTTATAGGGACAGTCCCGATTTTTGGGTCTTTTTCTTATATAGGCTCCTATTACCCCCCACCCCCTGTCCCGATGTTTCACATTTGCTGTCTGGTCACCCTATGCGTGTCTAAGGGGCTTATCAGTTGTGCAAAGAGGAAAGCTACAAACAAACCTAGAAATCCCCCGGTCGGAGCAATAGATCACATTCCGCAAGGGCAACGGCTGCTTGCCTGGCGTGGTTTTGGAAAGACGCAGAGCTGCGATCTCCAGCTCTAGCCATGCTTTCAGAGGGCACTGTACACTGGAGCTAGCATCCCCGTTGGAGGCTGGCTGGGCTTGGAAAGGCAGGACTGCTATCTATTCAATGAGGACTCAGCACTGCTGGAATGGTTCAGAGGGTGATTTCAGAGGAAGATTTGAACCCACAGCCTGCACTGCTCTTTGTGGATGTTCTTTAGAATGCAATTTGCTGCTCAGACGGTTTTTGCCTGTTAGCTTCTTAAATGTCTGGGAAATTGGGCCTCCAGCTGTCACTAGCCAAGGCTAGCTACTATGTGAGGGCTAAAATGAATTAGGCAGCTGTAACGATGCTGGTTCTGGTGGGACCCAACTGAGAGTGCCAATTCAGGACAAATTGCTTAAAACAGGGCAGTTACAGCCCAAGGCTGGTTTTTTTTCACCTCTAAGACAAACCAAAACCAGCCAGACTGAAAACTTTGGTTTCACCCCACTGGCTAACCCAGGGGTCTAAAACTCAAATGACCACGAGGGCCGCATGAGGACTAGTGCATTGGCCCGAGGGCCACATCACTGACACCGCCCCCCTCGCTGGCCCCGGCCCCGCCCCCACTCCACCCCTTCCATGAGGCCCTGCCCCTGCCCTGCCTCTTCCCTGCCCCCATTCCAACCCCTTCCCCGAACTCCTCACCCCAACTTTGCCCCCTGCCTGCCCCCAGGGGGTGCAGGAGGGGTGCGGGGTGTGGCAGGGGCTCAGGGCAGGGAGTTGGGGTGTGGGGTGCAGGAGGGGTGAGGGGTGCAGCAGGGGGTTGGGGTGCAGGGTGTGGCAGGGGGCTCAGGGCAGGGAGTTGGGGTGTGGGGTGCAGGAGGGGTGAGGGGTGCAGTGGGGGTTGGGGGGCAGGGTGTGGCAGGGGGCTCAGGGCAGGGAGTTGGGTGTGGGGTGCACCAGGGGGTTGGGGTGCAGGGTGTGGCAGGGGGCTCAGGGCAGGTGGTTGGGGTGCAGGAGGGGTGCGGGCTCCGGCCGGGCGCCGCTTACCTAGAGCGGCTCCGGGGTGGCAGTGCCACGCACCGTGGCCAGGGCAGACTCCCTCCTTGCCTGCCTGCCCTGGCCCCGCTCTGCTCCGCTCCAGGAAGCAGCTGGGGGGGGAACAGCGCCATGTGCTGCTTCTCCAGGTACCTCCCCCAAAGCTCCCATTGGCCGCGGTTCCCCGTTCCCGGCCAATGGAAGCAGCGGGGGGTGGTGCCTGGAAGCAAGAGCACGGAGCCCTCTACTTCTCCCCCTGCCCTGCCCGGGGCTACAGGGCCATAGTTCCAGCTGCTTCAGGGAGTGGCACGGGGCTCGCGACACCACGGGGTAGGCAGAGGGGCGGGGGGGCACGGGGAGCTTGGCAGGCCGCACGAAAGAACCCCGCGGGCCACGTGTTTGAGACCCCTGGGCTTAACCACAAGTCACACAAGCAATTCCCTTAGAAACTCCAGTTTCCCAGTATCACCACCAGTGCCACTCGTTATGGGGACAAATGGTTATGAAAACCAATACCCCAGTAAAAGAAAAAAGTTCTCTTGATCCCAAAGGACCAAGCCCCAGACCCAGGTCAATATACAAATCAGATCTTACCCACAAATCACGCTGTTGCCAATCCTTTAGAATCTAAAATCTAAAGGTTTATTCATAAAAGGAAAAAGATAGAGATGAGAGCAAGAATTGGTTAAATGGAGTCAATGACATACAGTAATGGCAAAGTTCTTGGTTCAGGCTTGTAGCAGTGATAGATAAACTGCAGGTTCAAATCAAGTCCCTGGAGTACATCCCCCGCTGGGATGGGTCATCAGTCCTTTGTGTAGAGCTTCGGTTTGTAGCAAAGTCCCTCCAGAGGTATGAAGCAGGATTGAAGACAAGATGGAGATGAGGCATCAGCCTTTTCCAGGTGTAAGAACACCTCTTTGTTCTTACTGTGGAAAATTACAGCAAAATGGAGTCTGGAGTCACATGGGCGAGTTCCTGCATACTTTGCTGAGTCACAAGGCATCTGCCTTCTCTCAATGGGTCAATTGTGTAGCTGATGGTCCTTAATGAGTCATCAAGCAGGCTAGGCAGAGCTGACACCAACTTGTCTGGGGTGTCACCCAGAAGCAGAGCGTAAGTTTGAAATAAAGACAGTATAGAGCAGGGGTCGGCAACCTATGGCACACGTGCCAAAGACTGCATGTGAGCTGATTTTTAATGGCACGCTGCTGCTTGCCGGAGTCCCGGCAGGCAGCAGCGTGCCATTAAAAATCCTGCCCAGCCCGGCCCGCTCTTCTCCGCCCTCCGCTCCCCCCCCCCGCGGGGGCAGGAGCATAGGCGTGCGCACGGGGTGTGCCCAGGCACACCCTAATGCAGGGGTGGGCAAATGGCCCCATTCTCCCGGCGCGGCAAGCCGCCAGCCCCTCCCCCGCCTTCCCCCCCTCTCCTGGAGCNAGTCAGGGGACAGGGAGCAGGGGGAGGGTTGGATGGGTTGGCAGTTCTGGGGGGGTTTCTCAGGGGGCGGGGAGCGGTTGGATAGGCATGGGAGTCCCGGGGATCTGTCTGGGGGCGGGGGTGTGGATAAGGGTTGGGGCAGTCAGGGGAAAGGTAGGGGGTGGAGTCCTGGGGGGCAGTTAGGGGCAGGGGTCCCAGGAGGGGGTAGTCAGGGGACAAGGAGCGGGGGGGTTGGGAGTTCTGAGGGGGGCAGTCAGGGGGCGGGAAGTAGGAGGGAGTGGATGGGGGCAGAGCGGGGGCAGGGCTAGGGCATGGCTCCCTGGGTGCACACCCTAATGAAATGTGCTGCGCACGCCTATGTCCCTCCCTCCCTGCCGGCTGATCAGCTGATGACCCTTGCGAGGGAGGGGGTCGGGAAGGAGCAGAGTCAGCATGCTCGCTGCTCCCGGGGGAGGCAGAGAAGAAGTGGGGGCAGGGCCTTGGGGAAGGGAGTGTGTGGGTGGAATAGGGGTATATCCCCTCCAGCCCCCTGCCCTGACCCTCCTCACACACACCCAGCCCTCTGCCCTGAACCCTGCAGCCCCCTCACACACACCCAGCCCTCTGCCCTGAGCCCTGCACACACCCCAGGCCTGTGCCCTGAGCCCCACACACCCCCAAGCCCCTCCCTGAGCCCTGCAGCCCCGCACACCCCCAAGCCCCTCCCTGAGCCCTGCAGCCCCGCACACCCCCAAGCCCCTCCCTGAGCCCTGCAGCCCCGCACACACCCCAGGCCTGTGCCCTGAGCCCTGCGCCCCACACCCTGCGCCCCACGCCCCCCCAAGCCCCTCCCTG
>QXTE01000072.1:2187040-2229510 GCA_003942145.1 Platysternon megacephalum
CTTAGGTATTAGCCTTTAATCATGTATGTTATGTTGGTTTAGTCCTCCTTGTGTAGTTATCACTATTATTCAATAAATAACTTCTATGGTTAAGTTGGTTGCTTCTCTCTCTCTTGCTGAACTTTACTCGTTTGTGTTTTTAGCTTCCCCCATTCACTCTACAGCAACGCTTCTTTTACCTAAGCTAAAGATCCCTGCAGCGCCCAAAATACGGTGGGGTTTGCTCATCGAGTAGGTTACTGCCAGTACAATTGTGTTGGGGGAGTGGGGATAGGGACGTGCTGAATTTGGGACGCATAAGGGTAACAGCTTGAAAGTGCTGCTTGACCCAGTCCATGGAGCCCAGGGGCATATAAGGAGAGACAGCTTGAAAGTGCTGCTTCCTCCAGCCCAGTGAGTCCAGAGACATATAAGGGGTCAGCTTGACAGTGCTGATTGACCCGGTCCGCTCAGAATTGCTCTGTTAATGTACGTGTGGGTGTGTGGGTGTTCATCTGGTTCTGGGGTGGGAGTAACCCAGCCCTAGGGACCCTAGGTCCTGAAGGATAGCTCCATTGGGAGGGGACTTGCAGAAGGGAGAAGTAGAGCTCCATATGTAAACACAAGTGACACAAGCAGTACATTGACAGGATTACAGAACCCCCTTCCCCAGAGGAGTAACCCGAATAAATGAGCATACCCCAAAGTAATGGGCACTTCTGGTAACAGTGGGCTGAGCCGCTCAGCCTGCTGCTGGTCTGGGGTCCCGGCCACCGGCCCCGCTCAGCCCGCTGCCGGTCTGGGATCCTGGCTGCCAGCCCTGCACAGCCTGCTGCCGGTCTGGGGTTCTAGCTGCCGGACCCTTGCCAGCCGGGGTCCCGGCCACAGGCCCCGCTCAGCCCGCTGCCGGCCTAGGTGAACAGAACCCCAGACCAGCAGTGGGCTGAGCGGGCCGGCGGCGTAAGATCAACATTTTAATTTAATTTTAAATGAAGCTTCTTAAACATTTTGAAAACCTTGTTTATTTTACATAGAACAGTAGTTTAGTTATATGATATATAGACTTATAGAGAGAGATCTTCTAAAAAACGTTAAAATGTATTACCGGCACGCGAAACCTTAAATTAAAGTGAATAAATGAAGACTCAGCACACCACTTCTGAAAGGTTGCCGACCCCTGGTATAGAGCCAATATTCATAACTTCAATTACAAAAATGATACACACATATAGACAGCATAATCATAACCAGCAAACCATAACCTTGCCTTAGACACCTTATTTGACCCCCTTTATAAAAAATTTGGTGCCACTACAGGACCTTGGTTGCAACCAGTCCCAGTCCCAGTTCAAGTCAATAATGTGACATGGTTTTTAAAAACTTTTGCCTGTTAGCTTCTTAAATGTCTGGGAAATTGGGCCTCCAGATGTCACTAGCCAGGACTAGCTACTATGTGAGGGCTAAAGGTAAAATAAATGAATTAGGCAGGAATCCCTGAAGCGCTTGAAGGTAAGCTTTAGACATGTAGGATGGATTGTCAGTGATAAATGCACTATCATCAAAATCCACCCCCAAAAGTATTCAAGCTCTTTACAATAGCTTGTGCAACGGTGGGGTAATTAACAGCCTATAGGTAGGGCCCCACCAAATTCACGGTCCATGTTGGTCAATTTCACGGTCATAGGATTTTAAAAATCGTAAATTTAATGATTTCAGCTATTTAAGTCTGAAATTTCACGGTGTTTTAATGGTAGGGGTCCTGGCCCAAAAAGGAGTTGTGTGGGGGGGGGAAGGTCACAAGGTTATTGTAGGAGGTGGTTGTGGTCCTGCTACTCTTACTTCTGCACTGCTACTGGTGGCGGTGCTGCCTTCATAACTGGGTAGCTGGAGAGCGGCAGTTGCTGGCCGGGATCCCAGCTCTGAAGGCAGCGTTGCCGCCAGCAGCAGCGCAGAAGTAAGGATGGCGCAGAAGTAAGGGTGGATGGTATGGTACTGTCCCCGTACTTCTGGGCTGCTGCTGGCAGGGCGCTGCCTTCAGAGCTGGGTGCCAAGCTAATAGCCTCTGCTCTCCAGCTGCCCAGATCTGAAGGCAGCGCAGAAGTAAGGGTGGCAATACTGTGACCCCCCTAAAATAACCTTGTGACCCCTCTGCAACTCCCCTTTGAGTCAGGACCCCCAATTTGAGAAACGCTGGTCTCCCCCATGAAATCTGTATAGCATAAGGCAAAAGCACACAAAAGACCAGATTTCATGGGGGGAGACCAGATTTCATGGTCCATGACACGTTTTTCATGGCCGTGAATTTGGTAGGGCCCTATCTATAGGTAAACTGTATAAGTGAGGACAGCTTTCAGTTCCAAGTCAGATGCATTTTCACCATTTAGGCCTTGAAAAACAAACAAAATATGTAATACCTACTGTGCTGCTGTATAAGAAAGATGACCATTTGTATCATTGTTGCTACCACTGTTATACAATTGCAACAAATCTTGTACAAAGCATGTCATGTAAGGTGTCAATAGAAAACTTATGATTTGCTAAGTATGATTATCTTGTTTATATGCATGTATCATCTTTGTATCTGAAGTTATGAAGATTGGCTACTGGTATCTTCAACGTGTGTCGTATTCCTGGGTGACCCCCCCAGATACATTTATGTCAGGGCTAGACAGCTGTGTGTTGATGGCCCATCAAGAACACTCCACTCTCACAATGGGCCATTGAAGAAACTCATCCCACCCTGATAGCTCTTCCTGGGGATGCCTCAGACAACGAGGAGCCAACGGCCGCCCCCCTGTGATTCAGCAAAACATGTCAGGCAGGTGATATGCTCCTGTGACCCTGGACTCCACCTTGGGTCAGTGACTTTCCATGTACAGGGGCTGTGGGCTTTGTTTGGGACAGTACATTTCCATGCACAGGACAGAGGATATAAAAGATCACAGAGACACTCCATTTTGCCGCCTTCCTGCTCTAATTCTCTGGAATGTGGATTTACAACAAAAAGGATCATTTTGAACTATGGACTGAGGACCTTCCAATCTTGTAGAAGTCACCAGAGAAACATTATGTAAGCGGGGGAATGGTCCCGCTCTTGTGGGGAACTTTCCTGGCTTCTGTGCTACCCCGGTGAAGTGGGCGAGCGAAAGGATGAGTCCTCGCTCCCACTTCCTTGACCCAGAGGCCTCCCTGCCCTTGAGGACTCTCCTGTCTGGCAGAGTTCTCGTAGCCCCAACAAGGCTGGGCCCAGGATTCCTGGGGGGGCTCAACCCCCAGCCCTGCTGTGGTCACCTAGGACAGGGGCTAAGGTGTCCCCACTCCGGGGTACCCTTTCTGCACTGGGCACCTCCCTGACCCACTGATTATTTTATACAATATAAAGCAAATACAAGTTGTTTTACTTAACAATTAATTTAAAGAAAAGAATAAGAAAAAATGGGAAAGGTTACAGGAAAACACATCACCCTGCTCTGTGGCAGGGAACATTACAAACAGTGTCTCTGGACATCAAAGCACTTTGCAGTCTGTTCCTTGTAGGTCCCAGGCCGCCTTCTCAGGGCCTGGCTGTGCTGCAGTTATGCTGCCGGTTAGACACTTGCAATGGCGGTGACCACACACCTCCAGGCTGTGGGTGGTGGGACCCTTCTTCCCAGTGCCAGCCCCCCAGTCAGGTTAAGATCCCCCTCCCAGCCTGGCCCGCATGGACCCTTGGCTGGAGTGTCTTCCTGCGCTGGGCCCTTTTACCAAGGTTCCCCCCTTGGCTGGCCCCAGTTGCTCACCACACCTGGTTCTCTGGCTGCAGCTCTGCTCCCAGCACAGGATCTGCTCTCCCTGGGCTGTGCCTCTTGCTCTCTGGCTGCAGTTCTGGCCCCTCTGGATCTGGCCCAGCTCTGCTCTCCCGCTCAGCTTGGGCCCCTGCTTTCTCCTTAGCTCGGCCCCACTCTGTCTGACTCAGGCACATTCCTGCTCACACGGAGGACGGGACCCACCCTGGCCTTCTGTCTCCTTGATTAGCTGGCCCGCCCTGTCAATCTGGAGCATTGGCCTCTTGCCATTGTTCCTGGGGACTATCAGTCTCAGGGTCCTGATTTGCCATTGATCCCTCCCCTTTTAGTGCTGGGAGCTAGTAACCAAAACACCCCCACTGAATGTTAGTAAGGGGGCAACAGTCCCCTTACATTTACAAGCCAGCTCTCTATTCCATCACTGCTACGCACCTGAGATAAGGATTTTGCAATCATTTGTATGTATATGATCTATTAGCCATTTAGTACTCTCTTCTTTTTGTGTTTTTAAGAAACCTTTTGTGAGTTTACTAAGGATTGGCTGACAGTGTGATATTTGGGCAAGATCTGAGCTTCATATTGACCTGGGGATACGTGTCTGATCCTTTGGGATTAGTAGAACCTTGCATATGGTGAAATGGGTTTTCACTAGCCTCTCACTATATTAGACCTGTTTGTTGGGATGGGAGCTGGAATGTCTAACAGGGACTGTGTTTGGCTTCTGGTTAACCAGTTTGGTACTGCAGAAGCTCTCTTGTTACTGGCTTGGTGAATATAATTATTTGGGGATTGTCTGTCCTAATTCTTGCAGTCTGTCCCGAGTGTGGCATTCTCAGTGTGGCCCATCCAGGCACCTGGTTACACCTTCTGATCACGGGCATCAGTTGATTAGTCAGTGACCAGACAAGCAACCTGATTGCTTCACTCATTCTAGAATCTCCTGCTTGTGACACTTGACGGCGCTAGGTAAAAACCGATCTCTGCTGGGTTGATGAAGGAATCGCTCAAGTTGCTGCATCCCATCTGAAGAATTCCCTTCACTTTTAATTGTCCAGGTTTTCAGGAGGGATATTTGTGCAATTAAAGGCCTGTCTGGTCAAAATGTAGAGAGCGATGTGCTTCATGGTTTTCAGTGGCATAGTGAAACAAGAAGTCACCGTTTTTTGTTTTGTCACAAGTAAAGCAGTTGCCATACTGCTGTGTATTTCCACCTCTCTTGTTTGGTGAATACCCGATTATAGATGCCTGTCTATAGACCCTTTTCTGATCAACAGTAACATTGCAGGGGATACAGAGGAGCTTCCCTCCACTGCTGTGTAAATCTCCTGCTGGATACTGCTTTTTGCAAGCTACTGCAGACACTGTTTGAGCCTTTTTTTTTTTTTAGAGACATCCATTTTCTGGATTGGTTTGGGCGGAAATAGTCCGTGTTGAGCGTCTGCCTCTGGCTGAATTTTTTTGGGAAAGATTCTGCAAAAATGGTTCAGTTGTTTCTCAGAACCTGCTTGGAGAGAAAGAGGTGGTTTGCTCGTGTTAAGGATGCTTAACTGTTTTGTTGGTGAGCTCTGGAGTCTCCAGGCTGTGGAGCCAGCAGGGCCGGCTCCAGGCACCAGCTGAACAAGCAGGTGCTTGGGGCGGCCACTCGGGAGAGGGGCGGCACGTCCAGCTATTCGGCAGCAATTCGGCGGAGGGTCCCTCACTCCCGCTCGGAGCGAAGGACCTCCCGCCGAATTGCCGCCGCAGATCGCAATCGCGGGTTTTTTTTTTTTTTTTTTTTTTTGCTGCCTGGGGCAGCAAAAACCCTGGAGCCGGCGCTGGGAGCCAGGCACTTGATATTTGGCCAGGGGCCACTCTGGAGTTAGGAAAGTGCCTCTTGCCAGCCTGGGGAAAATGTGCCCAACTTGTGTGTCACTGAAACCTCTCGGTTTGCACGTGCTCAGTGGAGACTAGTCAGAATATGGCAGCTACAGTCTCTGAAGATACTGCCTAAGTGATCATGCTCCATCCCAGGGGTGCAGAGGCTGAGCAAGGCTTACCCTGCAATTGCTGCTCCCCGTGCTAGTGGCCTACCCTGTTCCTGGACACAGAAACTGCAAGCAGGGAGACTCTCTCTCCTGTTCTCTCAGTGCCCCCTGCTGGCCCCTGGGCAGCGTGGAGGAGGCTGCAGCCTGACTGCAGTGACTGTGAGGGTAGTGGGGTCTGACAGGCTGGAAGGGACAAGGACAGACGGGTCTGTGGCCTCTGTAGCACAACCCCTCAGAACGCGAATGGGACCCGGGAGTCCATAGTCTCAACGCTCCTCTGCTCTCAGCAAACAACTGTGGAACCCGCTGGCAAAGTGTGTCTCATCTCCCTCTAGTGCCTGAGCTTCACACTCAGCTTCTACTAGTGACTCTGTTAGCTCACGTGGAGAGCATCTGTGCTCTAAAGGTGGAGGTCCAAACCCTGCTGATGACCCAAGCTGGGGGGCTCAATGAGGTGCCACAGGGATTTAATCCTCCTATATTACACACATTCCAGCTTCTGCAACAACAGGTCCCGGAGTCCTACAGACCCCGGTCTACATCACTACACAGCCCTGATTCATCCCCCAGCATCATTCATCCTGTGCAATGAATGGGGCCAAAAAAAGTATGTGATCCTGTAATGAAAAACTATCATCATGCATATGCAGAAGTGGGATACAATAAGACTGAAAGGGGTAAGGCTTTTGGGCATTTCCTAACTTGTGTTTGACTTGGCATCCTGAATGCAATTTTTGTATGTAATAGTGTACATAAGAGACCGTATACCTAGATTCTATATCACTGACTCCCTCCTCCAATGAGAAACTGACCTGTAAGGCCCTGCAATCTGCTGCTGCTTGGCAGACTGACAACAAGGAGTTTGCAGCTCCTGCTACCCTGGCCCCCGGACCTGATAGCCGCCCTGCAAAATAAATGTTAAATGATACTAAGACCTTGCCCCGAAATAGGCCCAGTTACCAGACTCCTCCCCCTTCTTGGCTGGCCTCGCCTCCCTGCTCCCATGCCACTGCTGCATGGTGATACTGGGTTTGACCAGGCTGTTCCTGCGGCCCCTTCTCTGACAGGGCAGGCAGGATTTAGAAAGACTGTCCTCCTACAGTAGGTAACGGCAGCTCTCCTAGGCCTAGGGATGCCACCTTTCTAATTGCTGGCAAACAGACCCCGAGGCCCTGCCCCACCCCCGCCGCCAGCTCCTCTCCCCCTCACTGCCTGGATCGGCTCCAGGAGCCTGCCTGCAGGAAGGAGCCAGCCCCGGCTGAGCAGGGGCTGGCGTGGGTTAATGACCTGGCGCCTCCCCCCACCCCACGGTAACTGGGCTTTTGGTGCCGAAAACCAGGCACCCGGCAACCCTAAAAGGCACCCGGACACAGAAGCCAAAAACTGGGTAAAACCCGGGCGGGTAGCAACCCTGTGTCTGCCTCTCTTTGGTACTGAGCTCAGCAAATACAAGATGGAACGTGGCCACCACCAGCTCTCTACTACGAGGCTGACCCATGCCCACCTGTCTCTTCTCCCCTTTCCACTGAGGAGCTTGGGGCTGGCTTCTCCCTGCAGGACAAGGAGTCCGTGTCGCTGGGCTCAGTGTCATAGGGAGCACGCACGAGGCAGTGACAATGTTAGGGAGGCAACTGGGGCACTTTAGGCCTAAGTTATGCAGTGAGGCCCCCAGGCAGGTGGCAGAACTACACCGACTTCCATGGCCATATTAAAAACCAGCTGGTAGGTTAAAAGGTGCTAATGTCAACTGTCTGGTGAGTCTGATCCAGAGGCAATCGCAGACCTCCTTGAACTCACTGGGGATGCCAACGAGAGCTCTGGCAAGTAGTACGTTTATCAGAAAATGGTTTGGTGACATCAAAACTATTTGCAAGTTTGGGTCAAACTTGGTGAATAGTTTCAGCCAGAAAAAAAATGAAAACACATTTTGGAAATGTTTTGAATCAACAAAAATTTTCTTTTTTTCATTTTAGCGAGAAAAGCCTACAATCAGTTTTGGTCCAAAAACAAAACATTTTTTCAGACTTTTCAGTTCAGCGCTGAACTGGGGAAAAAAAATCAGTGCGCTCTCTCTAGTGCCAGCGACTCTTTCAGACTCAAGCGAAGGAGCAGCTAGGGAGGTGGTGGAATCTCCATCCTGAGAGGTTTTTAAGGCCCGGCTTGACAAAGCCCTGGCTGGGATGATTTAGTTGGGGTTGATCCTGCTTTGAGCAGGGGGTGGGACTAGATGACCTCCTGAGGTCCCTTCCAACCCTGATATTCTATGATTCTACGCATATGTTGTTGAGACAGCTACAACCAATGGAGGGGCTGCCCAAGACACACAGCAGATCAGAGCTAAGTCGTGTGAGCTGAGCAGAAAACCTGGAGAAGCAGTTGTGAATATGACCCTGAGAGGAAACAGAGAGAGACTCTTGGGCACAGGACTCCCTGGAGTAGGAGACCTGGGGAATTTTGAAGGAACCTGCCTGCTGTTTCGTTCTACTGGGGAAACAGGACCATCTCTCCAGAGGGAGAATCCAGCCCTGAAAGGTCAGTTCCTATGCTTAATCTATGGCATATCATAAATCCTCAAGTCTATCTGAGAGCATCAGAAACTTCTGTATTAACACTTAGAGCAGTGGTTTACAACCTGTGGTTCGCGGACCACTGGGGTCCACAAACTGTCTAAGGGGTCTGTGAAAGGTTGTCGTTACCATAGAACAGTGGTTTTCAACCTGCGGTCTGTGGATAAGGTTGCCAGTTTTGGTTGGAGGTATTCTTGGAGGTTTCATCACATGACATCATCTCTAGTTAAAGATTAATCTGTAATTCCTGGAGACTCCAGGGCAATCCCGGAGGGTTGGCAACCGTATCTGATTTCCAAAGGGAGCCGCGCTGCCATTCAAAATTTTGTACGGGTCCACAAATGAGAGAGGGTTGAAAACCACTGCCCTAGAATACTTTCTAGGTCCTGCATGCTAAAGAGAGAGGCCTGGGTCTTCCTCTTGTTTGTAGTTAACCAGCAGAGGGAGCCCTTAGAATTGCCTGACTGTAACAAACATGAGCAGCTGTAAAACTTGTTTCACAAGTTCCAGTGTTTACTTAAAATTGTGTTCCACGTGCGGTAGCCCTAGCTATACACACGCAGGTTTTTAAATACAGTCAGGGTTATAAATGACAGACTTCAACTAAAGCATCAATAAAGATCATAGAAACCGACCATGTAGTTCTCCCTAAATGAACATATTCTATATTTTTTGGTATATGACCAATTGAATAGGTCAGGGGTCTCAAACACGCGGCCCGCGGGCTGCATGCGGCCCACAGGGCTATTGCCTGCGGCCCGCGAGCTCCTCCCGGCCCCCCCGCCCTCCCCCAACGTTTACCTGGCCGACCAGCACCGGGGGCAGGGCAG
The DNA here is from genome assembly GCA_003942145.1 of Platysternon megacephalum. NCBI lineage: Eukaryota > Metazoa > Chordata > Testudines > Platysternidae > Platysternon > Platysternon megacephalum. The sequence goes on from QXTE01000072.1 coordinate 2,196,226, forward strand.
GCTCCCNCCCCGACCCCCTGCCCTGACCCCCCCGCTGCACCCCTCCTGCACCCGACCCCCTGCCCTGAACCCCTGCCACACCCCACACCCTGACCCCCTGCCCTGAGCCCCCTGCTGCACCCTGACCCCCTGCCCTGAACCCCCACCGCACCCCTCCTGCACCCCAAGCCCCTGCCCTGAGCCCCCTGCCGCACCCTGCACCCTGACCCCCTCCTGCACCCCTCACCCCAACTCCCTGCCCTGAGCCCCCACTGCACCCCACACCCCTCCTGTGCCCCCTGGGGGCAGGGAGGGGGCAGAGTTGGGGTGGGGATTTCGGGGAAGGGGTTGGAATGGGGGCAGGGAAGGGGTGGGAAAAGGCGGGGCAGGGGCAGGGCCTCATGGAAGGGGTGGAGTGGGGGCGGGGCCGAGGGCGGCAGGGGGGAGGTGTCAGTAAATGCGGCCCTCAGCCCAATGTACTAGTCCTCATGTGGCCCTCGAGGTCATTTGAGTTTGAGACCCCTGGAATAGGTCCTTAAATTCAATTTCTAGCCTGTTGAAGTTGTGATGGTGCTTGTACAGCTGGCTACATTGGCAATGAGGCTTCTGAGTGTTACAAGCTTTTGCGTTGTTCCACTCATGTTTACTTGCTAGGCTGGAGTGAAGCCATCACTAGGTACAGGAGTGAGTCAGCATATTTGATCCCTTGTGTCTGATGGCTGAGCTCAGAACATGGCTCTACCCAGAAAGTCAACAACAACCTCCCTCACCCACACAGAGCAGAATACCTGCCCCGACATACGACAAAGGATGCATGGAGCAGTTTTTTTTTTTAAGTGTTACACCAACCATCTGATATAAAGACTAGTTCCTCTAGAGTGCTCAGGGATACTGTTCACAAGCTGCCTACCATATTCTCCCCTGCTGAAAACTACATTACATGGGGAATTAAGGTTGGGCATCTACTTTTCAGGAATTTAGGGTGTAATAGAATATATTACAGGGACATTCTGTCCCAAAATACAGCACTATAAAGGAAATTCAAGGTTAATGTTAAGCTTAAAAGAACTGCAAAGATGCTACTGAATAGAAGTGAACGGTGAAGGCAAGCAAAGAACCTTAATTCTGCCCTGTAGGGATGCCATACAATGATCATAGAGTTAAGATTAATGCATTTTACTGGGTGTACTCCCAGACAGTGTGGTTTATGATTTTTTTCTCCCTGATGTTTCTACAGGACAGAGTTGAAATTGTTTGGGAACTTAATTGGACATGATTGACCATGTTTTGGTTTTTTTAACCTTAACTCTTTTGATTTTCCTGGGTTTACTGTCATGTAGTTTACCCTAAATTATTGATACATACTGCCAATCTCAAGTTTGTATTAATTACTTTATATCTGGGAGCTTGTTTTTAAATTAAAAGTTACTTTTTATGAACACTGTGACAGGGTTTGCTGCCTGCCTCTTCGGCCGGGGTGGTTCTTTGGCAGCCTGCCTCAGTTTCCCCTCAGGGTTTCTCAGTAACTCCACAAAGGCATGAGTCCAATAATATCCCTTCTTGGGGTCTGGTTTATTAACATGAAACTCAACACACACACACGAGTCTTCCCGCCCAGGCTCACACTAGGCTGACTCAGCCCCTTCTCGCTGAGGTCTGTCTGTCTTTGAGTTCCAAGCTGGGCACAGTTTTTAGGCTCTGCTCAGGCTCTCCACTCAGTCCACCCTGGGCTCTTTCAAGCACCCCCTGTTGTTCTTGGAGCAGCCACCCCTAGGCCTTCCTGCCTGGAGTGTTTCCCCATTCTTTATCTCTGCAGGAATTCCCAGGCTTTTCTACCTGGAATCTCACAGGCTCAGTGTCCGTGTGGTGCTCCAGGTACAAACAGTTCCCTCAAGGGCCTCTGCCCCAGCTTCCTCTTTCTTTATAGCATCCCCCCATGGGCATGGCTACGCTGCAATTAGACACCCGCAGCTGGCCCATGCCAGCTGTCTTAGGCTAAGAGGCTTGGGCTAAGGGGCTGTTTCACTGCAGTGTAGACGTTTTCGATCAGGCTGCAGCCTGAGCTCTGGGCCCTTCCCACCTCCAGGTCCTGGAGCCTGGGCCCGAAGCCAAACATCTGCATAGCAATTAAACAGCCCTTAGCCCGAGCCCCGTGAGCCTGAGTCAGATGGCACGGGCCAGCCCTGGGTTTTAGTGTAGACAGGCCCTATCAGGCCCCATCCAGAGGCTGTTAATGAGACACAGGGGGGCTGGAACAGTTCTCTTTTAAAGGGCTCAGTCCAGCCTGTGACAAACATTAAGTAAGAAACCACAGAGGATGTTGCCATGTGATAGTTCTGAAGATCTGAAGTATCATCTTTAAATTTTTTCCCAATGGATAGCCAGATTCAGCTCTTGCTGCTTTACCCTCTGCTGGAGCAACCCAAAGCAGCCGGCGTATATAGGCCAGTTAAACTGGGCTGACAGCTGCTTTGCAATATCAGATTGTTAGCCAAACAGGGCTCGTTTCCCCCTGGAGCTTACCTAATTACACCAAGGAGGCACGGAGAGACAAGCAGATGGGTACCAGCAGCTTTATTACTCGGTCGGCCGATCGGGTGTTCTCATCGGCTCATGCCAGAGGAGAGACACACCCTGCATGGCCGGACTGGTTCTTTTTATAGTTACACATACAGAGTACTATATTAACATTTAATATTTACCATACCTTTTTGTGCACAGACAACCAAAAGGGGCCAAATTCACACCACGGAGGCGTTGTCCTCTAACCTTAAGAGGCAACGCTCTTACCATCCGGAGTGGCCACGTCCGCTTTACACCACGGGGGCGCTGTCCTCTACCCTAAGAGGCAACGCTCTTACCACCCGCAGTGGCTGCGTCCAGCTCGCGGACTCCCCTGCCAAATTCACACCTCGGAGGCGCTGTCCTCTACCCTAAGAGGCAACGCTCTTACCATTCGAGAGTGACTACGTCCAGCTCGTGGACTCCTTCTGGTACCGTCTTATTTCCGTATTNGCCGCCGCTGTTGGGGGGCGGGATTTTGCGGGCGGGACCTTCCGCCGCCTAGGGCGCCGGCAAAGCTGGCGCCGCTACTGGGGTTGGGGGTGCAGGAGAGTGCTCCGGGCTGAGACCGAGGGGTTTGGAGGGCGGGAGGGGGGCCAGGGGTGCAGGATCTGGGTGGCGCTTACCTCAAGCAGTGCCCGGAAGCAGGGGCAATTCCCCTCTCCGGCTCCTATGCAGAGGTGTGGCCTGGCGGTTCTGCGCGCTGCCCCATCCGCAGGCACCGCCCCTGCAGTTCCCATTAGCCACGGTTCCCAGCCAATGGGAGCTGCGTGGGTGGCGCTTGGGGTGGGGGCAGCGTGCGGAGCCCCCTGGCTGCCCCTACGCATAGGAGCTGGAGGGGGAACATGCTGCTGCTTCTGGGAGCCACGGCACATGCAGAGCGGGGCAAGCCCCCAACCCTGCTCCCTGGCAGGAGCTCGAGGACCAGATTAAAACCTCTGAAGGGCCAGATCTGGCCCCCGGGCTGTAGTTTCCCCACCCCTGTATTAGCCCCTCTGCTTTCAGGAGATTAAGAACACTTAAAAGAGGAGGTAAGATGCCTATCTTTGCTAAGAGCAGTGTCTGACTTCAATCCCGCTGAAAACAGGACACGGCAGACGTTTTGAGTGAAAGCAAATCTGCACAAGTTTCACCAAAAGCATCCTCAGCCTCTGCTGGAGGAGAAGCTTTCAGCCATGAAAAGTAATAAGTGGCGATTCTTAACAGTATTCTTTTCCAGAACACGCCAGTCTGCAAAGTCAACTCCAGAGGTATTTTGCTCCCTAATGTGTATTTAGACAAAATGTAAATAGGGAGCATTTGGGACCAAAATCTAAAATGCACAAGGTACTAAGTTTCTGAAGTGACTCTTTTTGATGAAATTTAACTCTGACTGAATATTTACCTATAGAGTCTGAAAGTTTTCTGTCCTCAAGGAGTGCTATATATTTGGAATAGATATGCTGTATTTATACAGGACAGTAAAGTAATTTAGTTCTTGCTTTCAGTGTGAAACTCCACAGAGTCACAGCTAGTATCTCTACAATACACTTAAAGCTTTTCAAATGAAAGAAGCATTCTAGGGCCTTTCCTAGGGTTTTGGGGGGAGGGAGGGTTGGACTTATTTCTTAGCATTTTCCTCCCTACTTCAACCAGCATTTCTAGTCCCAGGAATGTTTTTTCACTACTAAGTGAAAGACAGAAGAGGTTGTATGTTGTAGGACTGCAGGCTTTGCTCCTTTCCCAGCATGCTTTGTGCTAAAAAGGATTTGATTGGTGGGGCTCATTTTTTGTGGAATGGGATTGTGCTTTGGAACGGCTGTGTCTTTTTTCACAGCTAAGGAAACTTTTATTATATGGGATTTATTTATTTTTCTGTTGAGGGTGGGGGCAGGAAAGGGAGCCCTAATATTTTTTTAATGGTTATTACTCTAGAGCTCAAATATACCAGGGATTCAATCCAATTTGTTAAAATAATCTTTTAGGGTTTTTTTCCTCCCCTTTTGAGGTTCTTTATACTCAATGACTGTTGGCTTTGTCATGGAGCCAGAAAATTGCCAAAAAATATGTAATAGCATCTTGTAAATATTTGTTAAGAGCCTATTAGACTAGAATTTTATTTTGTATAGCACCATTTGTATTCTAGGGGCCAAACTTTGCACTATTTTGTGGAAATGCTCAGCTTTCACTACTGTGAACAAATGATGTATATCAAGGCATAATTATTTAACAACCACCCCATTTTGCTTCCCCTGAAGTTCCTCATAGTAGCTCCCACAAAAGCTCTGAAGTACACCTGGTCAGAAAACAGAGTTTCTGGCTTGTGAAATTTTTAGATTTGGGGGGGGGGGGGGGCGGAAATTGTCCCAAATCAGGATGAAAAACCAAAACTTCCAAAAAAAATAAAATTCCCCAAAATTAAAAAATATGGGTCAATTGAAATGTTTTGTTTGGCGTTTTACCCTTAATTCTGAATATATAAAAGAAAAGAAAATTTGAAACAAAGAAATCAAATCTTTTAATTCCAAAAATATTTAAATGGGACTTTGAATTTTTTTAAACAGACCTTTGTCAAAATTACAAGATTTTGTGAACATTTTCAGTTTTGTCAAAATGGTATTTTCCAACCAGCTCTACTCTGTGCTAAGAGTCCTGTTCACCTTAACCGTGTGCTATTAGGGGCATTGTGCTTGCAGGGACCTGTTTTGTATATGCAAAATTTACACAGAAGTGTGAAAAAACCACCCTCTGACCTACAAAAGTGTCACTGACAAAAGCACCAGGGTGGATCGTGCTGTGTCGGCTAGAAAGACGCTCTCCTGCCCACATAGCTACTGCCGATTGTTAGGGGTGGTTTAATTATGCTGGCAGGAGAGTTCTGTCCTGCTGGCATAGAGTGGTTACATGAGAGTGGCACAGCTGCAGCGGTACAGATGTGCGACTCTAAGGTCCGTAGTGTAGATATGAGTCAGTTAAAAAAAAACCAACCCAACTGTTTTTTATGTCCCATTTTATGACAACCCTTCCTCCAGATAAAGATGGCCACAGCCACAAGCACAAATTAAAAGCTGGGAGCAGGGACAGAAAAATGCAGGCAGCAAGTTATCCAGATGGAGTTTGAAACTCCTTAATGGAATATAAATCAGTTTCAAATTCTAAGAACTGCCCAGTTCCGTTAATATGCCTCATACTAGACTCAATGGTCTAATCTTGGCACCTAAAAAATGAAATGCATCTCATTTGCAGATTCATTGAGTAGTAGCAGCCGTAAATTACAAAAATCTCAAATAGATGAATTCTAGCATTGTTCAGACCTCCAGGGAGGGTTTATGGAATTGATATGAAAGATATCTGAGATAAATCTTGAACCGTATAGGCCTGCAAAGATGGTAGATGTGGAACTGATTGTTTGTAAAAACAAATGCAAATTACAATAGCAAAATCAGCATAGTTAGTCATTCAGACTGGTATTTCACTATATTATACTGATACAATACTAATAAAAAGCAAAACCTGTGTGAAAGACAATTAAGATATTAAACTAATGCTCTGAAAATCCAGCTCTACATTTCCACAAAGAGCATGCCATCAATTGCATTTTTAGATAAACTCATTTGCTACTGAAAGATTATCAGTAAGGTCCAATTTCTTTTTATGTAAATTGATAACCCAGGCACAGCCATTTCATAGACCTGGGGAGGCTTATTTTTCATAGAATCATAGAAGATTAGGGTTGGAAGAGGCCTCAGGAGGTCATCTAGTCCAACCCCCTGCTCAAAGCAGGACCAACCCTGCACTTTCAGAGAAATGGATAACGTTGGTAGAACGCAAAATGTGCCCACATACTTTCCCGCTCCAGAAGTCGTGTGAATTCCAGCAGAAGCTTCCATTGCCTCCTGAGATGCAAGTTTCCCACAGTGCAAGGGGGTGCTTTCTCATGGTAATAAATCAAGCTCTCTTCAGTTTTCTCACAGTAGAACAGGTTTCCTTAAAACACTGGGTGACCGACGAGAAGGGCATTGGGAATCTTGTTCACCCACGTCCACCAAACGTTTGGCATTGAAAATCAGACAGGGACCTAACAAAGGTTGTGCGTGGGGGGAGGTGCAAGGTCGTACCAAAAATGTTGTGGGGGAGGGGAGGAATTCCTCCCGTCTTCCCCCTTTACTTGTGCACGGAGTAGTATGAGGATGGTTCTATATAGCAGAGCCCATCAATTTCACTCTCGAAAAGGCCCAGAGAGTTGCTATGGTCCCAGTCCGGCGCACAGAGATGCTTGTGAGCGGTCCTTTGAAGTCAATGGGAGCTGCTGGGTGCTCATCACGCTTGACACTCAGGCTGTTTGAGATGCTCAAGCATAGGTTGAGAAGACGAATTTCAGCGATCCATTTTTGATTATCGTAAGCAAAATGTCTCCTCCTGTGTCCACGATAATTGACTCCAGCTAGCCCAGGAGCAAGGGTTACATGTAAAAGTGTTATACGGCAAGAAGGTTTCTGTCACTGTGTCCTCCAGAACTTTGACGTCTCTTGTATTGGAACTGTAGAGGAGATGTTATAACACTAGCTCTTTGTAACTTGGCTTTGGTATACAATTTTACCCTATCCTGATTGTCTTCAGCATAGCTTGCAAAAATCATGCTTCTTTCGCTCACCTAAATGGCAAGTATCTCGGCTTTGATTTGCAGATTTCATGCCTAAAATCAAGCACATATGGGCAGCAAACGGAGCTGATCCCAGCTGTAAAAAACATACTTTGGCCAAGTCCAGAATGTTATTTCCCCTCTGGAACTTAAATTACCAATGTGGATTAAACTGCAGCAAGTTCTTTCAGCTGCCTAAGTTTCCAGAATTCTGATTTCCCAACTTCTGCCCCTGATTAATTTACATCACAATCTGCAAGTTAAGGACATTTTGACGAATGAGGTGATGCTAATTTGGAAGTGAAAGGCCCTATAAACCTACCCAGCTTTATTTAGGTTCAAGATCAAGCTTAATGTAGACAACAACCATTAGAAAACTAATCACCAAGGCCCTGATTGAGGGAAAGCACTAAAACATGTGCTGAAATCCCATATTATTTAAGTGCTTTGCTAAATAAGGGTGTCTTCCGGGTCTAATTCTACAGCCAACAACCTCTCTAGTGAGAGGATATTACTAAGAGTCGATCAAGAAAACGCAAGACTATCTAACACAACATAATTGAATAACATATGTACCAGGGTATGAATCACTAATATATTATAAAATGGAGTGGCTGTTTGGAACGTAACAGTGAACAAAAAATAATTGGAAATTTCTGTTGTGAAATGTACCTTACTGGGTTGCTCCTTGCAGAGAATTGTCCTTTATTTTGTAAGTGGCAGCTCTGAGCGAGAGGAGGAATCTACTAAATCAAATGTTCTCAAACTTTTTATAGTATGGGCCACATTTTGATTTCTCATAGACCCCCATTGGTGATTGTGAACGTTTCTATGGCAAGTACCGTCATTCTTGACTTGGAAAAAACACTTCAGCAACTGGAAAAAAGAGTTAGTAGCATCATGGCTCCATGGACTCCTAGCTCTGTGGCCTGCAGGCCCAGGTTCAGAACCACTGTACTGTTCTGGTAGGGATTGGATGAGTCGCGGGGAAGCTTTTCACTTTTTGGTGAACTGCAAACCCAGGAGGGAATCACAACCCTAACACCACTTGTTTGTCCCATTATATTTTAGTGAAAATGGCTTGGAACTAATTTGGGATAACTAGTCTGGGCCCCCCCAGCTCAGATTTGATGCAAGACAAAACTAATTTCTGGCTAAAGAAAACGTAAGAGGCTTCCTGCTCTGAATCGAGGTAATTTTACTAGCAGTGGCCTCTCCTGCTAGGAGGGGAAGAGAGTTTTAAAATGTCCTAAAAAATCCTCAATCCTGTGCCTCAATCCTATGTCCTAAAAAATCCTCAATCCTATAGCCTATGGAGCAGCTTTAATAGGATAGTGGGTGCCCTGACTTGAAATGTAAAATTTTTTCCCCTAGGTCTATAACCTCTCATGACCCCCACTTTAAGTACTGGAGCTGAGGCTCCCAAATACGTAAATGGCTCCCGCTATCTCCCTGAATGAGACCGTGATTCCATCCTGCTCTCCGCCTCTTTATTTACTCTAATCAAATCTACAGGAAAATTAAGAACACCTTATGACTGAGGACCTTCCACACGACAGTTAGGACTAAGAGGGTATGAACAGCCGTGCGCACCAAAGTGCTGTGTTGACACGGCAACTGTAAACTTAAAGGGCCTTAATTTGCACTAATAGCGTCCTCTTCCAAGAGGTGTGCCAGCCGGCCCGGTTTGAAACACCAACAAACCCAGGTGATAGGGTTCTGTGTGCGGACGGGAGGGGAGGTAGGGGCAACACTGGAGTAAGAGCCCAAGTTAACTCTGCAGTGAAGACAGACCCTAAATAACTTAGGTGGGCAAGTCTTCCTGACTTTAAAAACGAATTGTGCTCCTAAGAAAATCACAACGGTCTAGCGTTTGGATCAAGGTTCATGTAGGCGACATTCTCCAAGGGAGACAGGGTGCGTACACGATTTATATTTGTATGCAGTAGTGTTGTAGCTGTGTTGGTTCCAGGATATTGAAGAGACAAGGTAGGTGAGGCTATTGGACCAACTTCTCTCTCACCAACAGAAGTTGGTCGAATAAAAATATTGCCCCAGCTACCTTGTCTCTCTAAGATCGATGTTTATCAGCCTTGGATAATTATATATTCTGAGAACAGTGAATACAAATGCAATAAAGGCAGCTAGGATCAAGTCAACAGCTAGGATCAAGTCAACATTGTTGGAATGGTGATCTTTCTCTCCTTGCACTGACACTATTTTTAATGTTTGCACTTTTGAAAATGAAAAGTTTTGAACAGGAGGGGATGTAGACCTGGGAGCCAGCCACACAAAAATGTAAGTGGGAAAAATGATGGCCTTATGAAACTCGGCCTTACGTAAATTGGAAAAAGCCTGCCCCTCACAGACAAATAAGAAAACATCTTGTGCAAGTTACATGATGCACAAGATCTCCTTCCAGGCACCGTAACCATCTTAGTTACAGTAGAACACTTCAAAACTGGTGGGTTGGAAATAACCATCTTGCCCACCCCAAGCATTTAAAAAAAACACGCTTTCTTCCACCCCTCCCTCCCAAAAATCACAAGATTGGCTTAAAAATCATGACATTTTAAAGAACTATAAAATATGGTTGATTTCGTAATTGCCTTGTTGGTGTCTAAGTTTTTAGGGTGCACTTGGTTCACATTTTCAAGCTTTTCTCTGTAACGGGGAGGGTTAGAAACTTCCTTTTTCTTTTTCTTTTTAAACTTGAGATTCATAGGTAATCACTAGATTCTGTGATCTACAGATATAACATCACTATTGTGGGACTTGTGATAAAACTGAGAGAGTTGACCACACTGTGATCACTCCCCATTTGCTTGGCTTCCCGATGCCCTGGGCTTTGTCACTTTCCAGGCTTTACCTTCCAGGTTTTTTGACCCTGGAATGAAACTTTCCAAATTGGGTCTTGCCGCCCCCACCCACAACTCCACAGGACACTCTGTATTTAGGAATCATGGCACTTGCTTTTCTTTCAGCTGGCTCAGCGTTAAGCTGTCTGTGTTCGATTTATGTCCAGTAGGGGGGATTTGTTATACCAATATTTCAGTTGGTGTGGTCTTGAACAAACTGTGTAGAGAGCAGGAACCCACCGGGCCTTTCATTGTGCTCTTTCAGGTCAGTAGCCCAAATTAAAACATCAGTCATTAGAAGGTCAAGGCCATGTGATCTGTTAAATACCCCAGGAGCAGAACTAAACACACCAAGGATTTGCTTATCTTAATAATTTCCAAACGGGGGCAGTGAAAGTCAAGAGTTCAGACCTTGACTTTTGTGAACTTCCCGTGCCAAACTGTATGTCCTTCATCTAATACAGACATAGTTTTGCTGCTGGTAGTTTTCCTGCTGCTGGTTCAACAGCCTGCATCAGATACAGTTGATGTTGGGGGGCTTTGTTTGAATCACCTCTTTGGCCTCTGTCTGTCCTTCCCCCTCTTCCACCTGCTGCAGAAGTGGCCTTTGGTATGGGGGGGTGAGAGAAAGGGGGACCGAGGTGGTGTGTTTTACAAGGGGAATAATATAATGTGATATAATGAGGGCACAGGAATAGTAGAAGGTCGAAGCAAGTGAAGCAGAAAACCCAACAAGAGAAGGATGCAAAGATAGGAGTAGAGCAGGGCCACAGGGAGTTTATGGACTGGCACCACATGGAGTGAGGCAACCGAGGGGTGTGTAATTCCTGGATGTAGTCCTGATGATGACCATGGAATTAACCCAGTTTACATGTGCCACCTTATCCATACTTTCCGCAAGTCTGCTTTTTATCTGTTGGGAGAAATGGCTGTGTTCTTTATGCATGGATCATTAGAGTTGATCTAGGCCTTGATTCAGCTAAGCACATGAAGTCATCTGCTCATACTCCTTCCAGACATCCTAGGCCTTGAAAGACATATGAGCATTGACAGGAGTATGTTGTCTCCTCTATTGGTAATTCTGTGGCTTTTATAGCAAACATCCTAACATCATGGCTAGACAGATTTTCATTCCTAAGAGGCGATAGAGCTGCATTTACTAGTCAGAAAGTTAAGCGATGTTGGTTTTTAAAACTAGTTGTAATAGTTACTTACCCTTGTCTTCTAAATAAGAAATGAACTTGGCTTCTAAATGTCGATCATTACCTTGTGTACAGTATTTATTTCCTGTTTCTTACTCTGTATTGCAATTTATTAACGGCATAGGACCAAATTCCACTGGTTGAACTGAGGTTCAGCTTGGTGGAATTGGGCCTGCTTACCCCAGGGCTGCTAGAAGCATTGTTTTGAGTGTTTACATTTGAAACCTCCTTGCACCACTTAAATCACAGGTGTAAATGCTTGGTTTTTTTTAAATCAAACTAGCAATAAAGTTGCTCAGCCTGGGAGCGAAGTTGAAGATTTTATTTCCTACATTTTAAATTAAATCTCCTCCTGCTTCTTGAGAGAAGCTTTAAAGATGGTTTTAGATGCATCTTTTGGAGTCCTGAAAATAGCTATTGTTTGAATGAAATGTGCCAGGCTCTGGAGTTCAGCCTAGCCTCGTTAAAAATAAGTCTTATGGAAAAGCGAGTTGCGGTTAAAAGTCTCTTTTTAAGAAGCTATTTAAAATATTACACTTCCTGTAGAACCATATAAATTAGAGATATAAAAGAGCTATTATGGCAGGCGTCACCATGTGGAGCTGTTACACTTGTCTTTCCAAGTACTTTTTTTAGTGTGCGAGCAAATCTTCAGTCTTCAGAAGACATGCTATGCAGCGGGGGTAGTTTTGCTATGTGTTAGGTTCTGGGTAGAGGCATTGCATGACCACAGCAGAGTTTGCTCTGTCTTGGGCTCTCTGTGATTGGAGCAGCGGCGGCTCCAGGCACCAGCGCTCCAAGCACGTGTCTGGGGCGGCAAGCCGCGGGGGGCGCCCTGCCGGTCCCTGTGAGGGCGGCAGTTAGGCAGCCTTTGGCGGCATGCCTGCGGGAGGTCCGCCGGTCCCGCGGATTCGGTGGCAATTCGGCGGCGGGTACGCCGAAGCTGCGGGACCGGGGACTTCTCGCAGGCATGCCGACGAAGGCTGCCTCACTGCCTGCTTGGATCTTATGGGGGGAAATGAGACTAAAAGTAAATGGGTGCAGATGCATTGGTACCTATTTTACCAACGGCTCCATCTCTGGCTTCCTTTCCTCCCAGCCTGTTCCTGTTGTGGCTGGGTCATCCTGGCCCACCAGGGAGTACTTGGTGACAGTCATGCTTACCACTGCTTCTGCTGGGCAGCTTTCTGCCTCTCACACAAGCTGCAAACCCAATATCCTAGCTTGCAGGCTGCAATACCCCTATCCTGCCTTTGCAATCACCCACACGGCTGAGCTCTGATCTGCCATGCGCCCTGGGCAGTCCCTTTGTTGCCTGTAGCTGTTGTCTGTAGGAAGAGGCCTAATTGCTCCTTTTTTTGAACCTGAAAGGGTGCTTGGTGCACCCATTGACTTCAGTGAGGTCTGGGATTGTCTTTGGAACAAAGACTCACTTGATGGCAAGCCATTAGCCCAGGGGTGGGCAAACGTTTTGGCCCAAGGGCCACAATTGGGTATGGAAATTGTATGGTGGGCCATGAATGCTCATGAATTGGGGGTTGGGGTGCGGGGGGAGGTTGGGGCTCTGGGGTGGGGCCAGAAATGAGGAGTTCAGGGTGCGGGAGGGGGCTCTGGGCTGGGGCAGGGGTGTGTGGGGGGGGGTGAGGGCTCCGGCTGGGGGTACAGTTTCTGGGATGGGGCTGGGGATGAGGGGTTGGGAGTGCGGGAGGGGGCTCTGGGCTGGGGCTGGGGTGTGAGGGGGGTGAGGGCTCCGGCTGGGGGTACAGTTTCTGGGGTGGGGCTGGGGATGAGGGGTTGGGGGTGCAGGAGCGTGCTTTGGGCTGGGAGCAAGGGGTTTGGACGGTGAGAGGGGGATCGGGGTGCAGGCTCTGGACGGTGCTTACCTCAAGCAGCTCCCAGAAGCAGCGGCATGTCCCGCTTCTGGCTCCTACGCAGAGGCGCAGCCAGGCGTCTCTGTGCGCTGCCCCATCTGCAGGTGCTGCCCCTGCAGCTCCCATTGGCCATGATTCCCAGCCAATGGGAGCTGCGGAGCCCCTTGGCTGACCCTATGCATAGGAGCTGGAGGGAGGACTGCTTCTGGGAGGCGCCTGGAGCCACAGCACATGCGGAGCAGGGCAAGCCCTGGCTGGAGTGCCAGAGTGGGGCAAGCCCCGGACCCACTCCCCGGCAGGAGCTCCAGGGCTGGATTAAAATGTGTCAAGGGTCGGATGTGACCTCCAGGCCATAGTTTGCCCACCGCTGCATTAGCCCCTTTCATTGTACTAGTCTATATCCCGCATTGCATTTAATCACCACAGTTATGAACTTTCACACTAGTGATCAAGGTTCATTTTTCAGTGGACATAACATTTTTGGTTTTCAAATTTTGTATCTTAATTTAATCTTGCACTCAGATGAGGTCTCTGAGGTATCATGCTGCATTAATCCCTGCCAGGCTACGCTGTCCACTGTATAGGTTACACCCATGGAGGAGACTGGGAACCCAATGATTCTGCACTCGTCGGCTTCCCACCAGATTGTTACACCTGGTTGGCAGAGTTCTTCCTCTCACTCCCTGCACTTAGAATGGGCTGGACTTTCAGCCCCAGAGATCTGCAAGAGCCCAGGAGATCTGTGGAAGCCCCATGCCATCTGTGGAAGCCCCATATTTATGTAGCCTGCAGCTCCTCCCCCATTTGCATGGCAATATGGCAGGTGCTGTCGGTGGGGATTCCACACTGGAGAAGGAGAGTGGCTGAGTCACTCCTGACAGGGTTAATGCAAACTGACTCACTGCAGTCTTGTGGGGTTGGAGGGAGGAGGATAAAGCAGGGGACAGATGTGCCTGTGCCCTTCCATGGACCTCAGTCTTTGTGGAGCTCCCACAGTGGGCTTTTCGTATGTTCGAGTGATCCAGATAAACAGGTTCAAAAGGAAATAAAACAACACAAACAGACTTCTCAGAATGTTTGATAAATCCACAAGTGGGGACAGAGGAGGAGACTTCCAGGGGAAAAGGTTGTCACAATGTTTTCTTTTTATGCTTCTGTAGGTGCGAGTGGCAGCTCAGAGTAATGTCATCCTGTTTACCCACAGAAGAGGGACCAGGGGCGCAGCAACCTTCTCCTCCTCCTCTGTCTGCTAAGCAGCCGCTCCCTAAGCACCTGTATAAGGAAAGGGGAAGATGAGCTGGACCAGGCAGAATTCCTGCACTCCTAACTATTATCTGACTCCAACCAATGCTTTCATGTCTGAATGTGTCTGCAGTTTTAAGCTACTAAAATGGTTAGTAGCAGAATTCCTTGTCATCAGAAAGAAACACCACGTGGTGCTTTGTTCTTGTAACGGTTCAGTTATTTTCAAAGTGTTCACTCGCTGTCACCAGAGCTGGTAATATTATTGACAATAAAAATATTTGATTAATAGCTTATTACTCCACTTAGTGATTTGGTATTTGCATAGTTTAGCCTTTATAGAATTTGGTCACTGCCATAAATACATCCACTAAACTATTTTATAATATGTGAGGATTAAATGCAAACATTCCCAATTAATTGTCGGATTCTCCAGGTGGATTTCATATAGCATGGAATGAGCATGGCTTGTTTAACAACTTCTGATACTACTCACGATAGTTAAGTCCCAGGCAGACTGCGAAGAGCTACGAAAGGATCTCTCAAAACTGGGTGACTGGGCAACCAAATGGCAGATGAAATTCAATGTTGATAAATGCAAAGTAATGCACATTGGAAAACATAATTCCAAGTATACGTATAAAATGATGGGGTCTAAATTAGCTGTTACTACTGAGGAAAAATCTTGGAGTCATTGTGGATAGTTCTCTGAAAACATCCACTCAATGTGCAGCAGCAGTCAAAAAAAGTGAACAGAATATTGGGAATCATTAAGAAAGGGATAGATAATAAGACAGAAAATATCATGTTGCCTCTATATAAATCCATGGTACGCCCACATCTTGAATACCACGTGCAGATGTGGTCACCCCATCTCAAAAAAGATATATTGGAATTGGAAAAGGTTCAGAAAAGGGCAACAAAAATTAAGGATATGAAACAGCTTCCATATGAGAAGAGTTTAATAAGACTGGGACTTTTCAGCTTGGAAAAGAGACGACTAAGGAGGGATATGATAGAGGTCTATAAAATCATGACTGGTGTGGAGAAAGTAAATGAGGAAGTGTTATTTACTCCTTCTCATAACACAAGAACTAGGAGTCACCAAATGAAATTAATAGGCAGCAGGTTTAAAACAAACAAAAGGAAGTATTTCTTTACACAATGCACAGTCAGTTTGTGGAACTCTTTGCCAGAGGATGGTGTGAAGGCCAAGACTGTAACAGGGTTCAAAAAAGAACTAGATAAGTTCATGGAGATAGGTCCATCAATGGCTATTAGCCAGGATGGGCAGGGATGGTGTCCCTAGCCTCTGTTTGCCAGAAACTGGGAATGAGCAACAGGGGATGGATCACTTGATCATTACGTGTTCTGTTCATTCCCTCTGGGGCACCTGGCATTGGCCACTGTCGGAAGACAGGATAATGGGCTAGACGGACCTTTGGTCTGATCCAGTATGGCCGTTCTTATGTTCTTGTGTAGTTAGCTAGTCTACAAATGATCTAGTGGCACTGAACTCACTAAAGAGAATCATATTTAGAATGGAAATTGTTCATTTTGGCATTCAAATATATGGGTGTGGATTAACCACTAGAGATTCCTTTTCAGGTATTCTACTTTGTAGTATTAAATGGCAAGGAATACTCTTTGCAACAGATTTGGGCTGTATTGTATATTTTTTTCAAGGTACCAGTTGTAAAAGGTGCTCACTTCAGAATCTGCCATGGGCTTACATTAGCTAGCTAAGAATTTAGAATTCCTGCGTGAACCAATCGTATTAATTGAAGATTCAGATAAAGCCCCCAGTCCACAACTGCATGATGGGAGAAATTTGAGTAAACTGTACGTTCAGTAAATTGTGTATTTTTAAAGATAGAGTCTTGAATATTTTTCAAGGTACTGTCTTAAGTATGGATTTAAATGTTTAATTTCTGCACTCAAGCTGGAGTATTTTCCCATAGTGACTGAACTTGCTCCCATCAAAGCAATGGCAAAAACCTCTCATTGAACTCCGTGGGTGCTCAACTGGGCCCAAACTATACCCCCAAATCCTTTAACTTAGCTTAACTTCAACCTATTTTCTTTCAATATAGTCAATACGTGAGTTCTTCAGGGGGCTTAACTATGTGGGAAGTCTGAATTGGTGATAACAAGACCTTTTTTGAGTCACAGGGAGACGTGGAAATAGCAGACAAAAATCAATGTTTCAAAGCAGGGTATTTTTCAATGACCTCTAACAAAAGTCTTTTCAATTTTCTTCAACCCTCACAAACCTTTTCCTTGGCTTCCAGAGAAACGTGACAAAGTTCCACTCAAAGCAAGCTTGTAAGCAATGCTTTTTAGGGGTGCTAAACCAGGGTTTCACCATGAAAGCAGATTGCTACTTTAATTATGGAGAGGACAGTGCTTTTCCATAATGTTTAAAAAGAATTAAAGGCCAGCATGTTTCCAGTGGCTAATTTGGGGTTCCTAACTTGACACCTTTAAAGTGTCCTGATTTTCTGAAGGTGGGTGCTCAGGTGGTCTCTTCAAGGCTCTCAAGTTAGGCACCCAACTTGCTAGTCATTTTTGAAAATCTCAGGCTCCGTTGACAGGAAGGGTAAAGTATGCCTCCGTCACAATTGGATGCCTCAGTGGACTGAGATTCGTTATGCAGAAGTGCCTTTTTTGCAAGGAAGTGATGTGCACTTTTAATTTTCAGATGTGTGGCTGGCTCTCATACTGAGTGGGTGATTTGGCTGACTCACTGATCCTTAGGAGAAACTGTTAATCATTGGGTGACTAGTTTGCATGCCAGAAAGCGATGCCTCAGACTGGCTCCCTTTTGGGAGTGTCTGCTTAAAATAAGGTGTATATAGTTTAATAGAAACCCATGTGTTAATTGTTGTGTATAGTTGTAGTTAGAGAGAGGTTGCTCATCTACCTTACATTTCATGCTAATGCAGATGGTGTGCACTGTTAGAGGAGGATTTCTGGACAGGCAGTTCCGAGCTTTCAGGCGGACAGTCCGTACTGCCTCCGTTACGGGGGAGTGGTGGTATTTCCATTCAAACGTGACATTGCTCTGGGTTTCTGCAAATGTTTCTTCTTGGCTCAGGCTTGCAGCTAGCCCATGGGGGAGGCTGGAGGGAGCTGATGGGAGGCAGTTAAAAAAATGTGGGGGAGTTTCTCGGAATTCTCTCCCAGAAATAAAATGAAAAGTAATGTAACATCTTTACAAGCCAATTCAACCTAATCTGGGGTCACAAACAGAAATGCCTTAATCAGATGGTTATTGTATGGTGTGGCTACAGGGCAGGAGGAGGGTTGTTTGGATGTCTAAATAGGCATTTCCGTACCTAAGTGTATCTGGATTTCTCTTAAATGTAACCTTAACTCAGAATTGCCTGGGTCTCTAGTGCTTGACTTTGGGATAATTACAGCACCACAGCAACATCTGTAACCCCAAATTATTAATAGGTATTCTCAACCTCAACTCCACCTTCATGTAGTTTTTGCTGCAACTATCAAGGGATAACCCAATGTAATATATTTATATTTACAGCATACAATATCAAGTGATAAGCCAACATTGCGAAGTTGCAAAAATAACGAAAACCCAACAAGCTAGATGACGCTTTATGTCTTTGCACAGAAACGTCACCATGAGATCTTCTACACTCCACAAATCCTACCAACTGGAAGGAGAAATTAGAAGGCCCAAGGCCCACTGTAAACTCAGGGGTCTGGTCTGCAGTACAAATACAGCTGTGTCAGCAGATCTGCTTGCCACATGATCATCTCTGGCAAAGATAAAACCTTGTGGTGTGAATGGGAACCAACCATTAACCTTGTCCCTCAGCTATGTGAAAGCTTTCTAGTGGGGCTTTCCATATGAGTATGTTTGTAGCGTCTATGGACCCGAATGATAGATGAGGAAGCAATTTATATACACAGGCAGTGAACTTTCTGTAAAGCAAACAAACAAAACCCAACCGCAATTGCTGTAGGTTTCAGAGTGGTAGCCGTGTTAGATGGGAGTTGCCTTACCAAGTGGGGTGTGTGTCAGTCTAATAAGACAATTCAATTAACAGTAGAGTACCAAGGGAGGAAAAATAACTTTTGTAGTGGTAATGAGGGTGGCCCATTTCAAACAGTTGACAAGGAGGTGTGAGTAACAGTAGGGGGAAATTAGTATGGTAAAATTAGTTTTTGTAATGACCCATCCGCTCCCAGTCTTTATTCAGGTCTAATTTGATGGTGTCCAGTTTGCAAATTAATTCCAGTTCTGTAGTTTCACGTTGGAGTCCACCCCACCATCAACTCCCATCTTTTCATGTACTATGTATATATATACCTGCTACTGTATTTTCCACTCCATGCATCTGATGAGGTGGGTTTTAGCCCACGAAAGCTTATGCCCAAATAAATTTGTTAGTCTCTAAGGTGCCACAAGGACTCCTCATTGTTTTTTTCAGTTGCTTTAGCTTTTGCTTCCCTTTCCATCTGTTACAGTTTTCCTTCCAGCACACATTGGGATTAACCCATTTCCTTTGTCTTCCCAGAATGTTTTCAGTTCAGTGTTTTAGTTGTCCACTCTTTCTCTCTCTCTGATCTCTTTCTTGCCCACTTTGGTCTCCTCCCCCGCCATCTCCTCTTTCTCCTGTCTCCTCCTTTCTCCTGTGACAAAGTTCCTCCTCTGCCTTGGTGGGTCCTGTGCTTATTGGCGGATTTGATCACCTCAGAGGTTCACGACAGGCCTCAGTTTGGCCGCTTCTGCTAGAGGCTCAAACCTGTCGTTCACTCAGCTCACCTCAGCACTGGCCAGCCTGGGGGAAACGGAGAACAATCCCCACAGTCCCTGTTATCCCACCTAGTGGGTCAGGGACAGGCCAGATCCCTTTCCAAATTAGACCTTCCCTTCTGGTGTGTCTCACAGACCCAGTCAACTCCTCCTGTGTCCAATCAGGGGATGGGGGGAAACCCAGCCCCACCCTCTACACCGGGTTCCAGCCCAGGGCCCTGTGGATACCAGCTGTCTACAGTGTTCCCTGTATCAGCTGCGTGACAGCAACAACTCCCTGGGCTACTTCCTCAGGGCCACCCCCCAGCACCTTCTTTATCCTCACCACAGGATCTTCCCCCTGAAGCCTGATCATGCTTGTACTCCTCAGTCCTCCAGCAGGTTCTCACTCCCTGTTCCTTGCATGCCCTCCACTAACTGATGGGAGGTCCTTTTTAAACCAGGTGTCCTGATTAGCCTGTCTGTCTTAATTGATTCTAGTAAGTTCCTAATTGGCTCCAGGTGTCTTAATTAGCTTGCCTGTCTTAATTGGTTCTAGCAGGTTCCTCATTGCTCTAGGGCAGTGGTCCCCAACCTTTTTCGTCTGGCGGGCGCCAAAAAAAACCAAACAAAACCAAGCGCTGCCGGCGGGCGCCAAAAAAAACCCAACCCGAGCACTGGCGGCAGAGCAAAAAAAACCAAACCCCGAGGGCTACGCGGGCTCACTTACACCGCGTTGGGGACCCCTGCTCTAGGGCAACCCCTGCTCTGGTCACTCAGGGAACAGAAAACTAGTAGCCAGTATATTTGCCTTTGACCAGACTCCTGCACCCAACCGGTCTGGGTCTGTCACTCCCATGTCTTCACCTTCTTATCATCCACCCCTCCTCTCATTATGCTCACTCGCTCCCCACAATCCACCCTTTCATTCCACATTGGTCTCAAAGCCCCCAACTCCTTCAGCCCACCCGCCACCAAATTCCAGCAGCAGCAGCCCCTGCTCAGTCACACTTTACTCGGTACCCGCTATCCAACCTTCCTTCCCACTCCATTAGTCTCCCTTGTTTTCTCCCGCTCTGTTTCTCTCCTGTCTGCATTTGCCCTTCCCCTTCTTTGCACCCCAGTCTCCAACTCCCTCCTTGTGCCGGTAGCAGCCAGTCACTTCCTCATTTTGCTCCATGACCCTGAGCAATTCTGCTTCCAGCACTTCCTACCTTCCCCTCACACCCATCCAGCTGCCCCTAGGAAACCTCCACTGCCCCTGCCTGCCTCTGCCCCGGCACCCACAGGGAGTAGCTGCCTCTCCCTCCCCTTTACCCCGAAAAACCACCCCTCTGCCTCCTGCTCAGGATTAAGTCCTGGCCGCTGCTTTCCCGCCATAAACCCTCAGTACCCAGCCAGTGCATCTGCGCCTCCCTGTACCAGCCCCTATCTGCTTCTCCTTTCTTCCCACTAGGAACCATGCCCTACTCGCCCTTTGCCCCCAGCCCCATCTTGGGCGTGCTGGAGGGATGGCTGCCTCCTGAGGCACTGATAGCTGGAAGCAGCTGGCCAGCATGGAGGGAGGCGCAGAACACCACCTCCATGACACTGTCTGGCAGGCAGGGGCAGAGACTGTGCAGGGTTCTGCAGGAGACTCTTACTGGGAGCTCTCTGGCCAGACAGTGTCATGGAGGTGGCATTACCCTGTGGTGACACAGCTGCTCATACCTATGAAGGGGCTTGTCTGCATTGGAAAAACCTCTACCTCTGTGTGACCACTGCTTCCTCCCTAGAGAGCAGGAATTGCAATGCCTCTTTCCCTCCACTGAGTTGGTTGAAGTAGGGAGCCTAAGGCCACCTTAATCTGCTCAAGCTAAGAGGTGTTCCAACACTCCCACACTAGGGAAAAGGTCACAGATGGTATTGGTAAACCCAGAGAAACCTTTGTCGAGGGTGAGTAAACAAGGGCATGGCTCTTTAAACGGCTCTTTAGGGAACTTCAAACAAGTGATTTTGGCCTGACAAAACTTCGGAGCCAGGGCATTACATTGCATAAAGTGATCTTGGTGGTCCAGAATGACTTAAGGGGTAACAAAATGTTCCTTAGACTGTCTCCCAGCTGAGGATAGATACTCTAAATCACACCGTTCCTAATTCAAGCCACAAAGGACTTTAAATTGGAGTTAAGGTTGAGAGGACCTCTCTAATTTAAGAGTAAAAACCAAGTTCATTTTGATTTGGGTCTCTGGTTTATTTGGATGATAGGTACTATGGAGAGGGGTGGTCTAGTTCTGCTGGAGAGAGAAACCAAGCAAGGAAATGGCTGCATTCCCATGGCAAAGAGGTGAGATCCTGCCACAAACCCCTAGGGTCTTTCATCCAGTGGTCTCAAAGTACTTGATATGTACACTGATATAGTTCTTGATATACCCAGGCTGATTCTCTGAGAACATCATGCTGGCTGGATTCCTGCTCCTGGGTCTCGGGTCGCAGCGTGAGACCAGTAAGAACTGCCCCAACTCTCAGATTTTGTTGGCCCTTTGAGCCACTAGCTGCGCAGTGTCTTTTTGCCAGGGCCACAGCACCCACCTGTTGAACATTCTGTGTGTTCCTCTCTGCCCACACTCAGCTAAGGGGCTCCCCACTGGAGCTGAATCCTTTTAGCCTGGTCCCAGCCCCTGCTGCCCCATGGACTTCAGCTTTGGTTTGGATGGTATTTTTGTGGCCGCTAACTGATTTGCCCTGTTCCCCTTTAGTTCCCCATGGCATCTCCTCACTCCCTAGTTTCCCACTGACACTTAGCTGTAAAAATTGGGTTACTTGAGTTGCTTACATCAGAAGCAGCACATTTCTGGGCTGCAGCAGTTTATGTGGGTTGAGTGTGGCGCTCTGTGCCTACATTTCCCTGGCAGTACATTTGAACATCCTGCGTATTGATGGCCTTGGCTCTTGACCATCAGCCCAGGATCTTCTGAGCACCTGGAGATTGTTTCTGTGTTTGTCTTCTCCTAGACTGGCCTGAAATCATGTTAATGAATTCAGTCCTTTGGGATTGTTAGGGTCTTTCCCTGTCCTGAAGGTATTAACCCAAGCTGTCCAGAGAGCGCAGAGCACCTGAGATCTCCTAAGGCCTCTGAATGTGACTCTGTTAAGTCAGAACCTTTCTCTGCTTGAAGTCCTTTAACGTCCAATCACTGGTCTTCACCTGGCAGAGATGTTGACCCAGGAAAGCATAGAAGCTTGGGATACTGGTGAGAACTGTCCTTTGAACCTGAAATCCATGCCTCAAAGCAGATCTGACCTTAGAGGTGCAGGACATGTTGAGACAATGGAGCTTAAAGGAAGTGGTATCTCTTGAAGCAATACAGTTAACTAACGAATGCGGTATGGTGTCTTGTAGTGTACCTGACCCTATTGAACCCTGTTATACTGCATGCCTGTCTGCACTCTACCTGTGGCTTTCTCTGTAAGGTAGGACCTAATTAGTATCCTTGGTATTCCCCATCTAGAGTGGGATAAGTCATCTTAAAGGGTGAGTTGCATATTAGGGCTATGGTACCCTGACAAGGGTTGATAGGAATATGCCTCCAGAGAGCAAAAAGCATCACAGCCTATGGCACGGAGACGAGTTAGGAGCTTGGGTCTAAAGCATCAGTCAGTATGTGCAGTGTTGTTAGTGCTCGGTGTACAAGAGGAGACTGTGGTCAGCACAGGTTATGCCAGCAGAGTGTCTGCAAGGGAATATTGTGCCTCTCCAGAATGCATTTAAAAAACTAAACAGCCAGATACAGAGAACACTTACGTTGGAGTTTTGAAAAACTTTTGGCAGAGTTCCTCAAAAAGTCTTAAGGAAAATAAATAATGAACGCAATAAACAGGGTAACACGCAAAGCTTGGTTGTGAAATAACTGGTTATTAATAGGAGAGTCATATGACCAAATCTAGCCTTAGAATCTGCAAATGCAACTCAGTTGAAGTCAGTAGAGCTTTACACCAGGCTGTTTCTGGCCAGTAGTAAATGGCTGTTTCTCAGGGCAGAGAGGTTGATGCCTGGACTCTCCAGGGGTTGGTCCTGGGACCAGAGCTGCAGATCCATAGAAACCACTGAGGGAGGAAGTGGACAGGGAGCTGATAAAGTCTGTGGAGTCCTAAATCCATTGTTCTGGGTAGTAAAATATGTGGAAGACTGAAGGAGGATAGCTGCAGGCTGATCATGTTGTGAAATAAACATGAGAGATGAATTTCTGTAGGTATAAGGTAGTACACAATGGCAAAACACACCGCTGGCATAAGTGGGTATAAATCCATTAGCGTCAGTGGAGTTCAACCCACGTAGTCAATTTGGCTCCTCAGACTCTCAGGCCGAGCTCTGAACTGTTAGGAAGAGGATTCGGGAGCAACAGTGGTGGGAAGCTGAACAGACGGCAGCCCAGTGGGAGAGATCAGTTTGTACCGTCACATCGGATACTTTGGTGCATTAAAAAGAACTCGGAAATGTTATGCTATATTTGACCAGGGTACCTCTTCATCTGGAGTTGCATGTCCAGCCTGGGGAGTCATCTTAGAAACAATTTAGATGCAAAAGTTCTAGAAAAGGACAATGAAGATGGTTAGAAATAAGGTGGGACTTGGAATGTTTTCCACACATTGAGGTGTGCCATGACCTTGCAGTTAAAAATCCTTCCCCCTGTTAAATATATGCATAGTCTGATACATCAGTTGATGAATCATTAGTGATTGTGACAGTGCAGATTCTCTAGCTGAATT
The DNA here is from genome assembly GCA_003942145.1 of Platysternon megacephalum. NCBI lineage: Eukaryota > Metazoa > Chordata > Testudines > Platysternidae > Platysternon > Platysternon megacephalum. The sequence goes on from QXTE01000072.1 coordinate 2,220,072, forward strand.
ACACCAAGCAGAAAGTTATCTCCCTTCTTAGGTCTAACACAATATCTAGGGCAAATAAGAAAGCAGGACTAGTGGGTAGAAAGGCCAATAGGTTCAGATGACTAATATGGGAAGCTAAGGATGGCTGTTCTCTAAGTAGGGGGACTACAGTCTCTGAGAAAGGAGTGTTCCACACCCAGGATATATTTACAGAAGTTAATTAAGTGACATTTCCCAGCAGGGATTCTACCACTAGCATAGATTCTAGTTTATACAAGATTCAGGAGTTTTTACTACCCCAGTGAACCATAAACTCCTGAGCCCTGGATGGCTCTTTGCTGAATTAACCGATCCATTATACCAACTAACAGTGGCTAATAAGCCAACCCAGTAATTTTGATCTCTCACTAGTGGGGATATTTCCAGGAATATGATTATTTCACATGTTGTCAGATACTTGCTAAAATAGTGTTCATATTGCATTTTTTCCAATGATCTGTAAATAGGTTCATCCCATTAAATGTAGCTTAATGGATTTTGTTACAAAGTGTAAAGAAACCAATGGATTATTTGAATTTGGCAATAGAGAGAAAACAAAGTTTTTTGATGGGGAATGTAGGTATATCTGAGGAAAATGAAAGTGGGGAATGAAGAGCTCAGCTGGTTGTTAGGACTGAAGGTACAGCTAAATATCAGTCTTTTAGGTTTAAATTGCCTGGGGTATTGTGTTTATTATCCTTTCAAGAAAGAAAAAACACTGCAGATCAGAGCAGTGGCTAAAGTTGTTCAGCTCAAGTCTGAGACACCGGGCCTTGTCAGCTGTGTAGCAGGGGCAATGAGGGGAAAGATAGAAACATCCAGCTAGTCAAAGAGACTGCTTCTTGGGGCAGCTAGTCCTGGAACCCACAAGGGAGAGGTAGTTCTTGATTTAGTCCTAAGTGGAGCACAGGATTTGGTCCAAGAGATGACTATAGCTGAACTTCTCGGTAATAGCAGCCATAAATTTGACATCCTTGGGGGGTGGGGAAATACCAAAGAAGCCCACCACAGTAGCATTTAATCTCAGAAAGGGCAACTACACAAAAATGAGGAAGCTAGTTCAATGAAAATTAAAAGGTACAGTCACAAAAGTGAAATGCCTGAAAACACTATAGTAGAGGCTCAAATTAAATGTATTCTCCAAATTAAAAAACACGGCGAGGACACAAAAAGTGCCACCATGGCTAAACAATAAAGTAAAAGAAGCAATTAGAAGCAAAAAGGCATCCTTTAAAAAGTTGGACATTAAATCCTACTGAGGAAAATAAAAAGGAGCATAGACTCTGGCAAGTCAAGTGTAAATGTATAATTAGGGAGTCCAAAAAAGAATTTGAAGAGCAACTGGCAAAAGACTCAAATTAACAACAAAAACTTATTAAAGTACATTAGAAGCAGGAAGCCTGACAAACAATCAGTTGAGCCACTGGATGATTGAGGTGCTAAAAGAGCACTCAAGAACGATAAGGACATTGCGGAGAAACTAAATGAATTCTTTGCATTGATCTTCACTGCAGAGAATGTGAGGGAGATTCCCACACCTGAGCCAGTCTTTTTAGGTGACCAATCTGAGGAACAGTCCCAGATTGAGGTGTCAATAGTGGAGGCTTTAGAAAACATTGAAAAATTAAACAGTAATAAGTCATCAGGCCAGATGATATTCACCCAAGAGTTCTGAAGGAACTCAAATATGAAACTACAGAACTACTAACTGTGGTATGTAACCGATCACTTAAATTAGGTTCGGTACCAGATGACTAGAGGATAGCTAATGTGACGCCAATTTAAAAAAAAAGGCTCCAGAGGTGATCCTGCCAATTACAGGTTTGTAAGCCTAACTTCAGCACTAGGCAAATTAGTTGAAACTATAGTAAAAAACAGAATGATCAGACACATAGATGAACACAATTTGTTGGAGAAGAGTCAAAACGGCTTTTGTAAAGGAAAATCATGCCTCACCAATCTATTAGAATTCTTTGAGAGGGTCAACAAACAGGTAGACAAGGGTGATCCAGTGGATATAGTGTACTTGGATTTTCAGAAAGCCTTTGACAAGGTCCCTCACCAAAGGCTCTTAAGCAAAGTAAGCAGTCATGGGATAAGAAGGAAGGTCCTCTCATGGATCAGTAACTGGTTAAGAGTCAGGAAACAAAGGGTAGCAATAAATGGTCAGTTTCCAGAATGGAGAGAGGTAAATAGTGGTGTCCCACTGGGACGAGTGCTGTTTAGCATATTCATAAATGATCTGGAAAAAGGGGTAAATAGTGAGGTGGCAAAATTTGCAGATAATACAAAATTATTCAAGATAGTTAAGTCCAAAGCAGACTGCGAAGAGTTACAAAGGGATCTCACAAAATTGAGTGACTAGGTAACAAAATGGCACATGAAAATCAATGTTGATAAATGCAAAGTAATGCACATTGGAAAACATAATCCCAACTATATATCAAAATGATGGAGTCTAAATTAGCTGTTACCACTCAAGAAAGAGATCTTGGAGTTATTGCGGATATTCTCTGAGAACATCCGCTCAATGTGCAGCAGCAGTCAAAAAAGTGAACAATGTTAGGAACCATTAGGAAAGGGATAGATAATTAGGCAGTAAATATCATAATGCCACTATATAAATCTATTGTACAGCGTCACCTTGAAAATTGCATGCAGTTCTGGTTGCTCCATCTCAAAAAAGATATATTAGAATTGGAAAAGGTACAGAGACGGGTAACAAAAATGATTAAAGATATGGAAGAGCTTCCACATGAGGAGAGATTAAAAACACTGGGACTTTTCAGCTTGGAAAAGAGATGACCAAGGGGGGATAGAGGTCTATAAAAGATGATAGAGGTCTATAAAAGATGATAGAGGTCTATAAAATCATGAATGGTGTGGAGAAAATGAATAAGGAAACGTTATTTACTCCTTCACACAACACAAGAACCAGGGGTCACCCAATGAAATTAATATGCTGCAAGTTTAAAAAGGACAAAAGGAAGTACTTCTTCACACAACAGACAGTCAATTTGTGGAACATGTTGCCAGGGGAAGTTCTGAAGGCCAAAAGTACAACTGGATTCAAAAAAGAATTTGCATATGTCCATCAATGGCGGACGACGGGGGATGGATCACTTGATAATTGCCATATTCTGTTCATTCTCTCTGAAACACCTGGCATTGGCCACTGCCAGAAGACAGGATACTGGGTTAAATGGACCATTGGTCTGATCCAGCATGGCCATTGTGATGTGCTGGTGATCCTGTGGATGCTATAGGAAGTTTAAGATTTAGTGGATGAAGTTGGTATTGTAGTAAAGCTTGTTCTAACTGTATGCTATGTGTCTAGGCATGGAGAAGACACACAGAGAATCCAGAATGAACAAACAGAAATTGATTGGGGTTTAGGTGAAAAGGACTGGCTCCTTCACTTCCACACTCTCACTGCTCTGAGAAGCAGTACCACATACCAGTTGAATGGCATAATTTTGGGGTGCTGGTCCAGCTGTGCTGGAGTCTCTTGTCAGCATCCCACTCTTGCTCTGCCTTGCACGGTGGAGAGGAAGAGGTTTCATCTTGTCCAAAACTACCTTTTGCTTTCTTAGCACAGATTTTGCCAGTCTAGACAGGCCTTCAAATGCATGGGATGTTAAAATAGCCGAGAAGGTGGAGAACGCTGTGAATTCATGTTCATTGATTGATTGATTGATTGGTGAGGCACTGCACTTTAGCCTTGCTATTGCTGTCATGCCAGACTGTCGGCCAGATCTTTAACTGACGAGGAACCAGAGTAGCAGCACAGGAGTCATGAAAAGGGTATCGTGCTTCATTGTTGGGCACAAATTCTGCCCTCCTGACAGCCAAGCTTGTACATTGGGGAACTTGTTGGGAGCTGGAACTGAATCCTCTCCTTCTGCCCAAATAGCCAGCCTCTAGGATGCCATGTCACCTTAAAGATGCACTTGAGAGCATTATTCTCCAAGAAGGATGTTGATAAATTAGACAGGATTCAGAGAAGAGTCTTGAGAATGATTAAAGGGTTAGAAAACATGCCTTCTAGTGATAGACTTAAGGAGCTTCACAAAGAGAAGGTTAAGGGGTAACTTGATTACAAACTATATATAAGTACCAATATGGGGAACAAATATTTGATAATGGGCTCTTCAGTCTGGCAGAGAAAGGTATAACACCATCTAATGGCTGGAAGTTGAAGCTAGACAAATTCAGACTGGAAATAGGGCATATGTTTTTAACAGTGAAGGTCATTAACCACTGGAACAATTTACCACGGGTGGTGGTGGATTCTCCATCACTGATAATTTATCCAGATTGGATGTTTTTCTAAAAGACATGTCCTGGGAAGTATTTTGGGGAAGTTCTATGGTCTGTGCTATCCAGGAGGTCAGACTAGACGATCACAGTGGTGCCTGCTGGCCTCAGAATCTATGACTTTAAAGGTTCATGAGGCCATTTGTTTCCCGTTTTACAGAATTTTGAACAAGTTGTCATTCTGGTGTGACACATCCATTTAGATACAACAAATCCTGCATCTTGGCAGGGGGTTAGACTAGATGACACTTGCAGTCCCTTCTAACCCTATGGTTCTATGATTAAGCTCAAGGACCCCATCAACAAGACTTTGGGTTTCTTTCATCAGAGTTTTGATGCAAGCTTGGCTATCAGGAAGCATTCAAGGGGGTCTCATAGGTCAATGTCCTCGTTCAAATGTTCCTTTAGAGCTATTGTGAGAACTAAAGACTTCCATGGAGACAGATTCCTGTGCTACATGTTCTCTGTATCAATACTTATGAACATTGCTTTGTTTCTCTGAAATATTTAACTCTTAAGTTGGTTCTTCTAAAAGCCATTATATCGGTGTGCCCAGTGTATAACCTATTGTCTCTGGCTCATTAAACCTTCATTATTGGTGTTTCCAAAGATAAGGTTGCCCTGTGTATTATCCCTTCCTCCATTCATACGTGCTTCTCCAGTTCCGATGAGGAAATTGTGCTCCGTTTCAATTTCCCTTAAACTTCAGTGAGGCTGAGATGCTAATATTGCCAGCCCAAATGTTTGAAAATCCATGAGTCCAGCCCAAAAAATTATGAGATCGGCTTAAAACTAAGTAAATCTTACATAATTTGGAGATATTTAACATCCATTTTTGAAACCATGAGTGCACTCAAGTCATGTTTTCAAGCTTTTTCTCTAGCTCTCAAAGTTGCACCAACTTTTTAACTTAAAGCTGAGACTCTTGCCTAAGGGTTTATCTCCAGGAACTGGGGCTTTAAGGAAGTACAACACACAATATCGTGAGACTCATGATGAAATTGCAAGAGTTGGCAATACTGAATGCTGTCATAGTCTAGATGTCAAAGGTCAAATGTTAAGACTTACTCTTCTAGAATAGTATTTTTCATCTCATGAGCTGAGAGGTAATGCTCCCTTAGAGCAGATCAGTAAAGCTGTGGTTTTGTCTTCCGTGCATTCTTTTATTAGCCACTCTAGAGACTTATGCTTGTACAAATAGAGCCTTTTGCTGAGCCATTTTGGCTTCTGTACTTGAGAAGTAATCACTTCTTGTTACATTTGTGGGACTGCAGTTTAGATCCCTGCAAATTTGACTTTGTCCACTTCAAGCTTTGGTTGCTTGTAAATGATATCTCCAAAAATCATTCTTGGACTATCCTGTACTTTAGCTGCTATCTCAGAAATTGTGTATAGTTTGACATGTTTCCCCCTTCACTTTTAGCTAGGATTTTTGCTCTTTAATCTTATTCAGCCTGGAGAGTTTCCAGTACTGAGCACTGACACTGATTCCCCTTGTAACCTTCTGCAAGTTTCTTAACCTCAGCTTAATTTATAATTATAACACTCTGGTTTTGCAGGGGCGTTGAGGATTAAAGTTTGTTAAACGTATCAAGGAGAAATTCTTTAACTGCTAATTCTTGTTGTTCCATCCAGATCTCTTTCTCTCTTCTTGTTGCTTTTCCCTTGGTGCAATACTGTTGATGATTGAGATGCTAACAGGAAGTTCCAGCTCAGCATTCGTTCCAAATGCTACAGTTCCTATGACTGCTTGTACCTGTTCAATCATAATGTAAGTAGAACTGTATTTAGTTACAGGCTGACCTTGCCTGTCAGAAATGTTATTTACAGGTTAAATCACTGTTCAATGGTAGCAGCAGCAGCAGAACTAATGTTAGGGCAAAGAGGTTACTGTGAGAAGAAACTATGGCCTCAGCTCTCAGTGAAGGGTCAGGACAGTCACTTCACACATTTGCTCTCAAGGGTATTTTTAAAGTAAATTAATTCCTTGAGCAGACGTGGTCTTGTCATCTCACTCTGATGTAGACGTCCCAAGGAAGCAGACTCTTACAAAATATTTGTAACTAGAGATGGAGAAATATCTATAACTAGAAGCTGCAGAGTTCAGGCCTTATCTTTCCCCAGCTGTAGGGTGGGATATAGGAGGTTTAGGCCTTTCAGTAATACAAAACGTCATATAAACTTTTAAGAGAACTGATAGAAGGTATTGGAACCTTAAGGCCAAGCCATGTCCTGGAGCCTTTGACATACGTACTGGGGAGGTGCTGATGGATTTGTCTTGCAGCGTTTGCTTGACTAGTTAAGTGTCTCTCTAACTCACACACCTCCTGAGTGTGGTGCTCTGTCCCATCTAGTGGCACTGAGACTACTTAAAGAGAGAGATATTAATGAGTCTGCTCTACAGCCTTAGCTAATACCCATATGGCTTTTAGGTCATGCAGAGGCTCATGCACTAAGCTCCAGAGGTCCCAGGTTTGATCCCTGCCCGCCGCCGACTGGGGTCTATCGGTATTGCATCTCCTCATGTGACACTTGCACATTTGTTAGTTCTGCCATGCTTGCCCAGAGACCTTTCCCCACCAAAAAGGTAATTTGGCCTAAGAGAATACACACTGGGCTGGAAAAAGGCAGGAGACTATGGGTTCTAGTTTCACTTCTGTTAAGTGCTGTTAATATTTCCGTGCAGCTCACTACCCTTTTTACTGGTCAGTGTCTCATATCGCAACCCCAGGAGGCAGGCAACCATCAGTTTTCATGTTTTAAATAAGGTAACAGAAGAACTGCATACGGTCATTTGAGGCAAAACTGGGAATAGGACCCAGGTCTCTTCCAGACAAGTCTCCTCCACTTGGCCATACTGCCTTTGAAGCTAAATGTGCCAAATCTATAGGTTTGGCTTACTGTATATACCCACTGATCTAGCCACTAGATAACACTTTGCTCTTAGAACCAGGAACAGACCTCAGGAGTAGATACATAAATGTTTAAGACAATAGTGGAATATTGGGTAACCCATGGGCAAAGTGCTATGTCCCCTCTAGGGACTGTACCACACAGGACAGCCTACCTGTGCTCAGCGCCGGCTCCAGGGTTTTTGCTGCCCCAGGCAGCAAAAAAAAAAAAAAAAAAAAAGCCGCGATCGCGATCTGCGGCGGCAATTCGGCGGGAGGTCCTTCGCTCCGAGCGGGAGTGAGGGACCCTCCGCCGAATTGCCGCCGAATAGCTGGACGTGCCGCCCCTCTCCCGAGGGGCCGCCCCAAGCACCTGCTTGTACAGCTGGTGCCTGGAGCCGGCCCTGCCTGTGCTACCAATTGCTCTTCTAGTTGAAGTGGAAGCCACCTATGCTTTGTCTCTGAAAGTCCTGGGTTAAAATACTGCTGAACAACTATGTGGGGAAATAGTGTGTGAGCATGTAACTAAAGAGTACCATGGAACATATGCACAAGGGGGAGATGCAGGTTTGCACTGGTAATTTTAATTCGGAAAGTCTTAATTTTGGAGTACTTGTCTTTGCAATCTTAATGTTCTTTTCCGTGGTTTTTGTATATGTATGTGCCCCTCAATGAAAATGTGATCGTGGAATAGTTCTAATGGGAAATGGTATTATATTGCAGAAACAATCTATTGAGAAGAGAATTTGGCTGTTGTGTTAATATTGTATTAGAACTGCATTTAATACATTTATATTTCAAGAAAACAAGCCTAATTTTTGAAGGTGTATTATTAGCACTTTACTGAGGGACTGGATGCCTCAGGGCACTACTAACGAGCTACAGAGCCTTTAATCTATAGGTCACCAGTTTGACCCCAGTCCAGCTCAGCGGAGTTTATAATTTTCCATCTAAGGGATGATGATTAGTATCCCCTATTTGGGATGAGTTTGGGCCTCAGTTACAGATCCCACATCACAAACTCACCACCATGCTTGCATGAATTGACAGACTTGATAAAGAGACAAGGTGGATGAGGAAGAGACAAGCTTTCGAGCTACACAGAGCTCTTCTTCAAGTCTGAAAGACTTGATAGAATGTAATAACTGCATGGACCATGGAGTCTGAACTACCCCCTTTTACTCCTGGAGGAAGCTCCTCCCGCAGATCAGTATTGCTCTAATGGCAACGCGGGAAGCTTGTCCACTAAATGCAGAGGACTTCATGTACACTTGTCAAACCAAACCAATGCTTTTCACCAGCACTAAATCCACTTACTTTCATAAACTGCAGTGTATGGTCTATCTGCAAATTAGCTCATTGCGTAATTTGCATATAATTCAGTGTTGCCAGCTCTTGTGAGTCTCTCAGTAACTGGTGTATTTCTTAAACCTCAGCTCATGGAAGTATATGATTGAATGTCAGTTTTCTTCTTTTTCTTTTTTTCTTTAAAAAGTTACGTTTCTAGCCCTCAAAGTTGTAGAAAAAAGGCTTAAAAAGATGTGTAACCAGAGACTCAAACTGGAAGGCAAGTAAAAAGCTCCCAAAAATCAATTGTCTTTAAATGGTCAGGATTTTTAAGCGAATCATGATTTTGGGGGTGACTCATGATTTTGAAGGCTTGGGTTTTTTGGCAATGCTGTGTGGAGGTTTCAGTAGATGTTTTTCTGGTGCCTTTAGCAGTGTGTGTGGGATTGGTGCTGTGTGTTCTGGAGTGGGCACCAGCAGATATTTCTGGAGCCTTTTGCTTGTGGTGGTGTTCGCGCATGCCTGGGTGTTATGGTGAGCTGGCACTTCAGGGTGTTTAGCCCTGTCTCTGAGGAGATTGTTGGGGTGTGTTGGTGGGTTGTCAAGGAGTCTTTAGTGCTAGGGTGGAGGGTTGGGGGTGTCTGGCTGTCTAATATGGGTGTGTGTGTGTGTCCTTCCTGTGTGTGGGAGGGGTGTGTGTGTGTTAGTGGGTTGTCCCGGAGCTTTTTGTATTGCATTGAGGGTGTTGGTAGATTGTCTTGGAGCCTTTACTGGAGAGTTCGGGGGTATCTGGCTCTGTGTGTGTGTGTGTGTGTGTGTGTGTGTGGAGCAGTTGTCCTAGAGCCTTTAGTGGAGGTTTGGGGGGGTTGTCTGGCAGTGGGAATGGGGGTGTGCAGCCCTCTGTGATGAGGGTGTGTGTGTGTGGG
>QXTE01000072.1:2230506-2242059 GCA_003942145.1 Platysternon megacephalum
GGGGGGGAGGGAGGTAGGTAGGGCTCCCCGCACGAGGGGGGGGCACGCGGCTGCTCTAACGCTCCCAGCGCGCACACGTCACCTCCCCTCCCCCGCGCGGGGCTGGGAGCCGACCCCCCGCGGGCGGCAGCACGAGCGCAGCCCCCTCCCCTCAGCGCGTGGGAAGGGAGGGGGGAGGCGGGCGCGGGCAGTGCGCATGCTCCTGGTGCGCGGCGCCCCCGCTCGGCCGCGCTCGGCGCCGCTCGGCTATTTCCGCCTCTTTGTTTTAAACTCCGGCCGGAATTTTTTCCTTCTTTTGGGGGAGAGTCGGAGGGAGCGGAGCCCCCCCGCGGGCGGACACGGCGCCCCGCCGCCCGGCCCCCGCGCCGCCAGGTCAGTGCCCGGCCCCCGGGCCCCCTTCCCCCCGCGGCGGCCCCGCGGGGCTGACCCCGCTCCGGCGGGCCGGGCCGTGGCAGGCTGCCGAGGAGCAGCCCCGAGACCCCCGGCGCGGGGCAGGGGAGGGTCCGGCGTCCACTCCCCCGGGAGTCGTCGCCTCCCCCCCGCAGCCCTTCCCCGGGGAGGGGGCGCGGGGAGGGGAGCAGGGCCGCCCCCTCCGCCCCCCACAGCCTGGGGAGGGGGCGCTTCAACTTTCTGTGTCGGCAGCAGCAGCAGCGTTTGTCAAGGACGTCTGCACCCCCCCCCCCGCTGTGTGTGTCTGTCCGCTTCTCCCCCCCCCCCCCCCCCCCGCCCGTCGCTCCCCCCCCCCCCCCCCCCCGCCCGCGCCCCCTTCCCCCCCCCCCCCCCCCCCCCCCCAGGCCGTGTCTGTCCGCCGCCCCCCCCCGCCTGTGGTGTGGGGGTGTCTGTCCGTGCTGCTATTCCTCCCCCACACACACACACACATCCCCGTGTGTCCGTCTGTCCCTCCTCCCCCCCCCGGCTTTGTATGGCCAGGGCTCTCCTCTCTGCAGCCCCCCTTCTCCCAGTGTGCAGAGCCGCCTGGCATGTTGGGGAGCCCGCTCGGCCTGTCCTGGTAGTGCCCGGCCCCAGCCGGCTAAGCTCCCTCTGTCCCACCAGCTTGGCAGAGACTCCCCTGTTGTGCAGTGTCTCAGGTGTGTCTGGGTACGGTGTGTGGGGTGGGGGCTGGCGGAGTCTCCTTCTGAGTCCCCCCCCCTCCCCCCAATCAGGTTTACATTGCTAAGAAAAACCCATCATTTGAAAAATGTCTGTCCCTGGGGCCATCGAGAGAAGTGGGGTTAAACTGGGTGATAAGTGACCTTAGCTGTGGATAGCTATGGCTCTTAGTGGTGTGTGTGTTTGTGTGGGAATGAGGTGTGTGTAGGAATCTGGAATAGCTCATAGGTTTTCAGGCTTGTGAAAAGGATCACCTGAAGTGGTACCAACTGGTAAAATAATGGATCTGTTTTTGCCAAAATTTTCTCATGGCCTGACGTTACACAGTGAAGTTTGGTTGTTTTCAACTGTAATGTTGTGTCTTCTCAGTAAGGTGCAAATTTAATAGTAACACTGCAGTGTCTTTTAGTCCATAAGTTATTAGTGTCACCTCAGACTGGCCTGTGAAGAAATGTAGTGTATCATGAACTTGATACTATCATGGTTAAAGGTCTTGGTACTTACACCGTATTACTATTTGAATTCCCTTTTACTAGTGCAAATGGAACTCACTCTGAAAAAATTAAATACTTCTAATTTAACATAACTTTAATCCAGGGTTAGTGTAACTGTTTTTCTGCACTCAGGTTTCTGGTTACCAATATATCAAATCCAATCTTTATAGATTCTGCTTAATTATCACATTGTGCTCTGGAATTTTCCTTTAAAAACTTTTAACGTTGATGTTCTCCAGCTTTATTACTGCCAAACTGTCCTACTTATTTTTCTTAGAAAAACAAATATCCTTATAAGAAAAACTCTTCAAATTTATAGGCATGTATACCTCAAGTTGCAATGTATACTACAACTTGTAAATCAGATGTCACTTCCAATGTTTGTTCTACACTATAAAACAATCTAAAGTTCAGATTATTAATGGCAATTCCATGTACTTTGAGGACTTAAGTACAACCTTTCTTAGTGCTAAGTGTTGTGTACGTTCCATATTGATAAGATCCCCCAGTGACTGATTTAAATAAAAAGCTGTTTTAACCAGTGATGTGCCTTGTAAAGGTTTGTTTGTAATTCATAAGACTTATTTGATAGGTGAGAAGTTTCCTTTCTTGGAATGGATGACTTGTACACTTCATAGAAAGGCCTTGTTTAAATTTCTTTAGTTGCCCATTAAAACCTATTAATTAAAAGTGTATGTAAGGGAATACATTCTGCGTGGAACTGGAAGAAGTCAGTGATCATTTACCCCCATAGGATGAGGGACACCAGTCTTTTTAAAGAGTGCTCTACAGAAGGTACAGCAGAAAAGTTAATTGATTTAAATTTGGGTGCTGGTATAAAGATTGCATTTTTTCAAAGCCCTTATTGAACCAAAAATCTGTCATTTTTTTATTCATATGGACTGATCTAGCCAAATCTGATCATGTGAGTCAAGGATGAATACTTGTTAAATATTGTGTTGTCTTGAAGCTGATTGAGATTCGATAGCAATGCTAGCACAGTATAAATGCCTATCTAGATAAAACTAAACACCATTGTATGAAGGTTTTTTACTACTAGGTAAACTCTGAACCAGAACCTCAAGGTACAGTACTATAATCATTAGTTCTGATCAACTTAATCCTGCATTCTCATAGACTCATCTGACTAAGGCTATGTCTACACTACCGTGGTCAATATGCAACTCCAGCTATGTGAATAACAGCTGGAGTCGACGTACCTTAAGTCGAATTACGTGGGGTCTACATCGCGGGGGGGTCGACGGGAGAAAAATCTCCTGTCGACTTACCTTACTCTTCTTGTCGGGGGTAGAGTACAGGGGTCGACTGGAGAGTGCTCTGCAGTCGATTTGGTGGGTCTTTACTAGACCCGCTAAATCGACCGCCGGTGTATCGATCTCAGAGCGTCGATCCCCGTTGTAGTGTAGACCTGCCCAAACTGTGTCCACTAAATGTGAAATAGACTTATATTGTAAACAGGTAACCTTACTAAATATTATTTCTCCACTAACATACTTGATTATTAAATTTCTGCTTTAATGGACTTCAATATATTATGTTCCCAAATGACTCCTTAAACTAGGTGGTCTTTATTTTAGTTAACTGAAAAAATGGACAGTGTGGTGGTTACTCAAGGCTGAAAAATTAGAATCTTTTTGAAAATTGGACTCTACAGTAAACCGCCCATGGAATACATTAAAATAAATCTCTGCATGGAAAACTGGCTTATTGATGTTAGGGAGAAGTCACCTGTTGAATTGATGTGAACCTGTGTTTTGAAAACCATTCAAGTCTGTAATCATCTGCTTCCCATCAACTGTTGTCTTTGAGGCTGTAATATCTTAAAAACATGCAGTGGAGCAAGATGTCTTGCACGAATTTGAGTGCCAGCATTTTCTGGTGTTCTTTCATATTGGGCAGGTGGCCCAGTTGGTACATAGTTTGAAACAGAAATACTTAGAAGCATTTATTAATAATTTGGAGCACATAGTGCTTGGTGATATACGACTAACTTTAGCTCTTCCACCTCCAGGTGCTCTTGAATGTTCACTACTTTTTGACATCACTAATAAAAATGATTGAATGTCATCTAGGGCTATGCAGTAGTGTTGGTATAAGTACACTGTCAATTTTGTCTTGTGCTAGTTTTCTCTAGCTTTGCTGCCCTTCAGTCTGATCAAAATAAGTTCAGATCTGGGCAGATACTGTTAATGTCCAGAATCTGCTAGTTATGTGTTGCATTTTTAGTAACAAAAGTTCTGTCTAGTTTTACTATGAATTTAGTTTAAAGGCAAATGTTAAGCAATTAAATAAGGGTCAGGCTGACTGGCTTAAAGACTCTCTACTTGCTGTGTTCATGTAGACTAGCGAGGATAAAAGAAAGTTGCTTTGCACCAAAAGCCATCCCAGCTGTTGTGAAATGCCACTGGCTTTTTGTTAGAGATGATGCCACTAGTCTGATAGAAGAGATCCATACACTACACACTTGTACTGTAGTGCAACAGTACTAATTTTCAACAGTTTAGAAACATTGCCATTCTTAGATTCACTCAAGAAAATATAACTCATATTTCCGAATGAATACTCTACCTGTGTGTGTCAAGTTCACAGCATACATAGTAACAAGAGGGGGGAAAAACTGGAGAAAAGTGGTGAGAACTCATGGGGTTGAAAACATTGACTGCTATTGAAGACATTAACAAAACCTGTCATCTCAGAGGTTTAGAATTCTTCCCCCCATGTTACGGGGTAAGTTTGTGGGGAGGAGGGAGTGGAACAGAAGCAAACAATGGCTTGATAGTTCAGACACTTTTTTACTCTTTCACAAGAGAGGCTGCTGTTTGGTTGAGAGTAAGAGTTCTCTAACTTTTCTGAAGGAACTACAGAGACAGAACTATATACTGTGCAAAATAGTGAAAATTCTCTTCAGGGGAAAATCAGAAAATTGTCAGTTCCTGAAGTGACTTGTCAGCCCTTGCGAGACACAATAGGTTACTGTATTGGCTTATTGAAAAAGCCACCTCCTACTATAACCAAATCAGTTGTAGCGTTGCTGTGTATACCTGATCTAGTGCTAATGGTGCTTTTCCCCAGAGGTGCTTCTGATCAGCAGCTGCACTGATGTGTGCAAACTCTGGAAAGGTATCTACCTATGTATGTACTGCAATGAACTTGATTCATGAAACATGTTAAAGTGCATTTGCATTGTTTTGATGATGGTATGAAGCATTTGACAATGGAATGCAGCCTTCTCATTTGTTTTCTGACAGTTTTATTAATGAAGATGTTCTCAAATACATAATTTTTAAATGTTATAGAAGATTAATTTGAAAAGTGGATTTGCTACAAGAGAATAGTTTACTTTAAGGAAACCCCAAATAGCAGTTCCCCATCTTTGTACTATTCATCATTATAGTCTTTCTCTGTGTGTGTGTGTTTTAAAAGCCTTCTCACCTGAAAGTTCCTTCCATATTTCTTTCAACTACCTCAAAATCATTATTTTTATTTCGCTCTAGAGTGACAGGAAGTGAATTTATGATATCCCCATGGACATGCGTTTGAGCTGCTATTGACACATAACTTTATGATCCTTTCATATTCTAACCTTGTCACTGACAGTAACTTAAAATGTCCCAAAGTTTTAAGGTTAACACTTGTAATTCAGTGGCAATAACTTCCATTATCAGATGAACTTGGGGATAATTGTCTACACTTCACAAATAGCATAGCTTTGTCTTGGTTTCTGTTAAGATGGGAAACATTTATTTCTTAATACACACCTGATGCTGCTGTGCAGTAGCTGATTAATTATGAAAGCAAATTTTTTCAGCTAGTTAAAAGTGAATACCATTGAATTGCTAACTTGCAAATGATTATATTGTCGACAAACCTCTGTTTAACTAACACATGAATAATTTTTCACCCTTATTCTTATATCCAGATATTCAATGTGTGACACTTCCGTATCTTCAATAGAACATATATCCATTACGGTGGCAGTGGATGTATTATAAATCTTAGGTGAACTATGACTGTAATTCAAAATTAAAAAAGACCTAGCCCAATAGACTATCTCTGAGAGATTCTCTAACAGCGTGCACTCAAAAACATAATCTAACCGTGTACAGATATAATCCTCAACCTATTTAGAACAATATGTAAACCTAGCCGGTGTCCCCAGATTGCACAGCTTTCGTATGAAATGTCATTCTTATACAATGCTCTTTTCATTTTGTCAACTGAAGGAACAACTTGAAGTTAGTTACTTCTCTTGTACTTTCAAGTATTTTATTTTAAAAAGCTCTGGTTCACGTCTGCAGATAGTGTTTCCTAATATGTGGGAGTCATTTATTGGTTTAAGTACATAGATTGGCATAATTGAAGCTATGAGTAAACTGATTACTAAGTTGAAGTGCATTGTATTGCCAAAATAATTCTGTGTGTGTTAACGTATTAGACAGGAGCAAGGCATTTTTCATGGTGTAATCAGGGTGGATTTGATTTAAATCAAATTGATTTAAATCATGATTTAAATCGCTAGTCAGGAAGACTCGATTTAATCATGGATTTCTACATAGAAGTGCATTCTTGTTGGTTGTTATAATCTTAATGCATATTCTTCACAACTCAGAGATAGATGTAGGTTTCATTTTTAGAAGGTACACACTATACATTTTGAAAGTGATTTACTTTGAAAACTTTTCAGATTAGTTTTACTGCTATCAGAAAATGAATGATTGTTTGGTTATTTCATTTACCAAAGGTAATTGAAGCAGATAGTTCACCTCCCAATGACTTCATAAATATCTCCAATTCAACAGGTTAATCATTAATATTTGGAGGATTTTCTTGTCATTCTGTATTAGGAGGAGAGCATCACCAGACAGAAATTTAAATTGTTTTATTTAACTAAAACAACAACGTTATGTATTCTGGATTTTTTTCTTCAAGAGCAAACATATAATATTTTAACAAAACAAGCATATGAATTTTTGAATTTAGTTAAACAATCAAGTTTTTTAAAATCAGGTTTGTTTTTGTTAAAATTGATTTTACCTAAAATAGTTAAATGAAATATTAAAAAAAAAAATTAAATTGACTGTCAACCAGGTCAACATGAGAAACTTAAAATATTGGCTTCTGCAGCTAACTCAGTCATCTTCACCTTCATTTTCCTGTTTGTTCATAATCTGGAAAAGAAAAACAAGCTTTCCTGCTTTTTCAGGTCCCAAACGATTTCTCAATTTGGAATGAATTAGTCCAAAGGAAGAAAATATTCTTTCTACACTGGCTGAAGAAGCTACTGCTGTTAAGTGAGATTATCACTTCAACAGTTTCTGAATCCAAGTGCTTAAGTGACTTCCACCAGTTCACTGGTGTGACTTTCTTTAAAACATCATCAGCAAACACATATTTCTTGAATGGTTCACCCTTAGCTCTGATGTTTATTATAGTTGGCATTATGGAGGGATGATTGCTGGATGTCCATGTCCTAACCAACTCCTCCTCTTCAGCAGTTAAGGTTTGACCCTGGTACCGAGTATTGAGAATATTTGCAAGAAAATGAGCTGGAGATGGTGCTTGTGCCATTTGTTTTTTTTATGCTTGTAATTTAACTCTGTCATTGCATATTTCTCTTTTTAAGATCTCACTCAGTTCCTTCCAAATTTCAACAACGTCAGCAATAAAACAGCTATTTCCCTGCATTTTGTTCAAGGCTACAGAAATAGGCTTCAGGGTACTCAGCATGTATTCAACATTTCTCTTAAGCCCAATATTGAGAACTTTGGCTGTGACAGTGCCATCTATTTTTTCATGATTTTGTTCACAAACTGTCATCAGATTAGGCCAGTCCAAACCCCAAAGTGTCTCAGGCCATTGGAAGTGAGGCTTCCAATGATAGAGTTTAATGCCAGAAGGTGCCATTAGATCGTCTAGTTTGACCTCCTGTATATCAGAGGCCTTTAAATTTCATGCAGCTGCCCCTGTCTTGAAACGCGTAACTTGTGTTCCAGAACTTTTGATTTGAAGACACCGCTTCCCTTGATAGTTTGTGCCAATGATTAATCACGCTCTCTGTTGAAAGTTCTTGCCTAATTTCTAATTTGAATTTGTTTGGCTTCCACTTCCGGCCATTTGTTGGTATGCCTTTCTCTGCTAGATTAAAGACCCTTTAGTAACTGGTATTTTCTTCCAGTGAAGGTACTTATACACCATAATCCATCTTTTTGATAAAATAAACATATTGAGCTTTTAAAATCTCACTGTAAGGCACAGACTCTAGCTTGTGAATCATTTTTGTGCCTCTTTCCTGCAACCTCTCCAACTTTTCAGCATCCTTTTAAAAATATGGACACCAGAACTGGATGCAGTGTTCCATTACTGGTTTCACAAATGTTGTACACAGTGGTAAAATCACCTCCCTAAACCTGCTCATTACTCCTGCTCCTGTTTAGATATCCAAAGATCACATTAGCCCTTTTTGCCAAAGCATTGCACTTGAATCTTATGATGAGTTACTTTTCCGCTGTGAGCCCTGAATTGTTTCCACGTGCACAGTGTTTCCCAAACCCTTGCTATATAATCCCCCTTCAGGAAAATAAATAAAATGTACACCCATGCCATTTGTTAAAGGCCTACGCATCTTAAACAATACTTCCACACATCCCAGTTGGTGGTTTGCTTTCCCGAAGCGTTGTGTCCCACAGTTGGAGTAAGGCTGCCTCTGAAAGGACAACCTGGTGGTGATGAAGTTGGCAAAGTATATTTTAACTCTCAAAATCAAATCCAATATAGCTCTAACTTGCTATATTGTAATGAATTGAGAATAATTAATCTCAGTAGGCTAGCATCTGTTGAATGTGAGACACTTCTCCTAAACTGCTTTGTAGTAGTTTTCACAGAAAGCGATGGCCAGTCCACACTCTGGAATAGTCTTCAGTCTGATGAAATCCCAGCTAAAGTTGTCAATATCATGAAGGCCAGGTACAGAGATGCAAAGTGCTCGGTAAGGGCGAACCACCAGACAGTAGAGTGGTTCAATGTGGACACTGGCGTGAAACACGACTGCATTTTACCTTTGTTATTTGGCATTTCCATAGACTGGATAATGAAGTGAATTCAGTGGAACAGGTGCAGAGAAGGGCTTCTATGATGATCAGCAGAATGGAGAATCTGCCTTATGAGTGGAGACTTAAGGAGCTTGGCTTGTTTAGCCTAACCAAATGAAGGCTGAGGGGAGATATGATTGCTCTCTGTAAATACATGAGAGTGATAAGCAGG
Organism: Platysternon megacephalum; assembly: GCA_003942145.1. NCBI lineage: Eukaryota > Metazoa > Chordata > Testudines > Platysternidae > Platysternon > Platysternon megacephalum. The sequence continues at coordinate 2,239,392 of QXTE01000072.1, forward strand.
AGGGAGGGAGAGGGAAGATGTAAGCTAGGGACTAATGCTGACACAAGAACAAATGGATATAAATTGGCCCTCACAAGTTTAGGCTTGAAATTAGATGCTGGTTTCTAACCAGCAGAGGAGGGAAGTTCTGGAACATCCTCCCAAGAGGAGCAGTGGGGGCAAAAAACCTAACTTGTTTCAAGACTGAGCTTGATAAGATTATGGAGAGGATGGTATAATGAAGTTGCCAACAATGACATATGGCCCATCTGCGACTACTAGTAGCAAATATCTCCAATGGCCAGAGATGGGACACTAGATGGGGAGGGCTCTGAATCTACAGTTAATTGTTTCCAAGGTGTCTGGGTGATCGGTCTTGGCCACGTGCACAGGCTCTAACTGATCACCATATTTGGGTTTGGACGGAATTTTTCTACAGGTCACATTGGCAGAGATCCTCTGCACCACGGGGCATCAGTCACTTGCTGGCTTAAGTAGAATAAATGGTGGAGTCTCTGTAACTCAAAGTCTTTATATCACAATTTGAGGACTTGAGTAACTCAGCCAAAGTTATGGGTCTAGTACAGGAGCGGGTAGGTGAGGTTTTGTGGCCTGCAATGTGCAGGAGGTCAGACTAGGTGATCATGATGGTGCCTTCTGGCCTTAAAGTCTGAGTCTATGGGCTTGTCTACACTTGCGGCGCTGCAACAGCATAGTTGCAGCACTTAGTGAAGACGCTGCTTATGCCGATGGGAGAGCTTCTCATGCTGGCATAGGTATTCCACCTCCCCAAGAGGCAGTAGCTATGTCGACATGCCACTGCCTACACTGGGGGTTAGGTCGGTATAATTATGTTGCAAAGGGGTGTGGATTTACTGAAATAAATTGGTAGTGTAGCCCAAGCCTGTTAGCAGCACAAACACTGGTATATCATGGGCATATGGAAAATGCCCAGAAGACCTAGACTTTGATGATGATATTGTGCTACTGAGTGACACCCCCGAAAAGTTACAGCCAAAGACAGACAAGCTGGCAAAAACTGCAGGTCAACCAGGCTCAAAATTTGTTATGCTAAAACAAACATCTTTGAAACGCAGACATCAAGCAGTAACATCACATAAGAAGGCAAAAATATCCAGAAAGTAGAACAGATCTACCTGGGGAGCAACATATTGGTCAACAGATCTTAAGAAGAAAGTGACATCAAAGATAGAAAAGGCATCCACAGCATTTACTAAACTTAATATGGGGGGGGAAGGGGAAGAGAGCATCAGAACAAAACTGAGAGTTTGCAATTCAAACTAATCTCAGTGCTAACATATGGCTGCGAAAGCTGGAGATCTGCCAAAGAGAGAGACAGAAAACTAGAAGCTTTGAAAATAAGTTCCTACGTTGGTTGGAAAGACTTCAGTATCTGTGGAGAGATCAGAGAAATCACCAACCAGTAAGCTTGTTTCCACCAGAATCAGAAGGAACTGCTGGATGTATTTTGGACATGTACACCGGATGCCAACATACAAACTCTCACATGTAGCTGTCAGGTGGAAGCCAACTGCTGTGAAGAAACAAGGGCGCCCAAGAGAAACAGTTAAGAAGAACTCCTAGCAGAGAGGACAGAACAATCTATCTTAACACATTAGAACAGATGGAAGCAGCAGCAAATGACAGAGAAGAATGGAAAGAGACTCATTTCTGTCCTGTGTGCCAACATTAGTATGGGAAGGATGTAATGTAACGTAAAACAATGGCTATACCTTTCTCTGACTTAGAGGTGACTGGTGCCAACTGGCCCTGCTGTTTGACCCAACCTATGATGCTGGTATTTCTGATATTAGACTGCCAAGATAGGAACTATAAATTCACAAAAGCTCAGCTTTCTTTAAAAATTAGTTTAGAATTTAGAAGTCTTTGGCCAAAGCACATATCAAGCTATTAACATTTTTGTAGGGTTTTCAAACTTTGGGTTAGGGTGGCTACCAAAATGTGAGTGTTTCAGATAATCTGATTATGAAGAATTTCCCTCTTTCTCCCCCCATTCCTCTCCCTCCCAAAGATCTATAAATTGAGTGAACTGTCGTCATGCCTGGAATTTGTCACTCCTGGTTACTGATGCAACCCACCTGTATAATGTCTGTGAAGTGCTTTTCTTAACTCAAGTTGTGGATGATATCATAGTTGCGTACACTGTCAAAAAGTNCAGCAAGGGGTTTGGGAAGTTACACAGGGAGAAGCAGCCGCAGCAGCAGCAAGGGGTTTGGGAAGTTACACAGGGAGAAGCAGCAGCAGCAGCAGTAAGGGGTTTGGGAAGTTACACAGGGAGAAGCAGCAGCAGCAGCAAGGGCAGGTGAAACTTACAAGCACTACAATCTTAGCAAACTATGACTTACTAGCCTAAAAGGCAAAAACCTATGGTGCACCTTATGCTATGGGGAAGTCACAGAGGGCAGAGTGCAGTCACAGAGGGCTCAAGTTGCAGAGGGGGAGGTTTAGGTTGGACATTAGGAAAAACTTTTTCACTAGTAGGGTGGTGAAGAACTGGAATGGGTTACCTAGGGAGGTAGTGGAATCTCCTTCCTTAGAGGTTTTTAAGGTCAGGCTTGACAAAGCCCTGGCTGGGCTGATTTAGTTGGGTTTGGTCCTGCTTTGAGCAGGGGGTTGGACTAGATGACCTCCTGAGGTCCCTTCCAAC
>QXTE01000072.1:2242884-2332810 GCA_003942145.1 Platysternon megacephalum
GAAACAGAGTCAGCAGCTAAAAATAATAAAATGAAAGTATAGAAAGTTTCACAGAGGGATTCTTACCAGTCCCCAAGGCAGCAGCAAAGGCAGAAGCAGCAACAACATCAGAAGAAGCAAGGAGGGCTCGGTACGGTCTCGATAATCACGGGGTCTCTCAGGCAGCAATTCGTTCTTCGTGGGAGGGGGGTTTAAAACGGGGGTACGCTCAAAAATAAAACGAGAGCGGAGAAAGGACCCCCCCAGAACCCCTGGCTGATTAGACCAGGCAGCAATGCAGGAACCTTTCTGATCTGTGTTTCAAAATGCCTGTTTTTTATAGACAAACTTAGGCAGTCTCCCGCCAGTAATCCTGATAGGCTCCCTCTGTCACAGGGGAGGAGACACAGGAAAAAGAAACTGCAGGTGAGCACAGAGACATGCCTGGGCAGAGTCCTGGCCTATGACTCATGCCCAGGATTTCAAAAACACATTAGGTCTTGCAGCTCTGGACATTGCCTACCCTACACAAAGCCCAGGTTTAATAAGGTGATAACAGGACTAACCCTTTGAATAGGGCAGTGGTCCCACTTAGCATGTAGCACAAGTGGCCATCCCTTTGAGAAGGGCAATGGCTCTTGGTAAACGACTTAAGGGGCCCTCCCTTTGAGAAGGGCAGTGGCCCTGGTAAACAACTTAACAGCCAGGGAGGAGCAGCCACAGGAGGAGAACAAGACAAAATGGAGTAAGGGGACAGCTGTAAGAAACAAAATGGAATAGGGGGAAAGCTGTAACAGACACAGGGTATAAATCAGACACTAACTGCCTGGAGTTGGGAAGAAATTTCCTCTCTGGATGGGTTTTTGCTTAATTGTCCCTTATGAGATGATTTACAACTTCATTGAAGCATCTTGTATTGGCCATAGTCAAACAGGACGGTGGCTCACTGGTCTGGACCAACATGGGAGTCTTCCTATGGCAGTACACACTATGCAGTGGTCAGCTGGGAAGGCTTTTAGTCAGCCAAAGTGAGTGAAGTTTCATGTATCTACTCTCCTGTGTGTTACTAAGGTTCGCTTACCACTTGATTTCAAGAAGACTCATGAAGGCCAGGAAAGTTATGTTGGTGTACAGGTCTGTCGCATCTTAGGCGCATTTAACATGTGCGATTTCAGCTTTACGCGGTCGGCAAAAACAAGAAAAAAAACAAACAAAAAAAGAAAAATAACAATTTAAATACTGCTTCTGTAGTGCGGGCGATTCTGCCCGCCATTACACTCAATGTCATTTTGACTATACGCGGTTTTCGCTTTAGGCGCTGACCGCGGAACGTAACCCCAGCATAAGATGAGACAGACCTGTATTTTTAAACGAAAGGCTTACATTTTGAAGCTTTCATTGACTGAATATATTTGACTATCACTGTGATATACACAAAATTTAAAAAGTAGCCTGTTGGTCATAATCCGTTATTAACTTTTTAGTCACTAAATCTTAGTTGTTGCTACTTTTAAGAATAATGATTTCTATAATCTGGAATGTATTTGCTATAGGGAGCTAAAAATGTTACTCAAATCTCTTAAAGGGAGCATTTACAAATGCTGTCTCATGAATTGTTTACTTGTGACTTTTCAGAAAATAGTCTATACTTGGAGTAAATGCTGTAAGCATGTAGGGATAACACTGTATTACCAATATTCAAATTGGATATTCATTTATCCCAGTAGTAGTCCCAGTAAAGTCAGCGACTCTTAATGAGACACCATATTCTGTTTGGAGTTACTCTATACTTATGACCTCCATAATGTAGTGTCTGAGAGCCTTGCAGTGTGTTTATCCTCGCAACACTCCTGTGAGGTTGGGAAGTACCATTCCCATTTCACAGATGGAGACTTGAGGCACATAGGTTAAGTGACTTACCCAAGGTTGTTGAGGGACTTGAAACAGGTCTCCTAAATCCTAGGCTAGTGCCTTAACCACTGCATAATCCTTCCTCTCATATCACACAAACATAAAACAAGATTANCCAATGTACTAGTCCTCATGTGGCCCTCGTGGTCATTTGAGTTTGAGACCCCTGCTCTATAATATGAGCAAATTTGAACTGAATACATTGCAGTGACCAAAAATGCATCATGCAGATATGTTTATACTCTTTTTTTACCTTTTAAAGTGCGGATATGCAATCTTTTTAAAGTGGTTAAGAGGAAAGTATTTCTCCATTTTAGCCTTAATCAGTTGGCCTTGGCATTGTTCTATGACCCCTTCATTGGAGCCAAATAAGTAAGGGTGAGCTGCTCTGTGAGTTCTCTCACAACTGCCTTAGTCACTCAAAGCTCCCCCTATTAATGAACCACTTCCCTAGCTAATCACCAGTATGGCCATTAACAGGTATTAAAGGTTTTTTTGTTTTTTTTTAAATAAGGAAAGAATTTTCAAAAACATTCCCTGGATTTTCTCTAGACCTAAAAGCAAAAAGGGACCAAATGCCTCTGAACAGAGTTTCTTAGATCAGTGGCTCTCAACCTCTCCAGACTACTGTACCCCTTTCAGGAGTCTGATTTGTCTTGCAGACCCCCAAGTTTTGCCTCAGTTAAAAATTACTTGCTTACAAAATCAGACATAAAAATACAAAAGTGTCACGGCACACTCACTGAAAAATTGCTGACTTTCTAATTTTTACTATATACTTATAAATCTATTGTACTTGCATTTCCTTGTATAGTATATAGAGCAGTATAAACAAGTCATTAACTGTATGACATTTTAGTTTGTACTGACTTCGCTGGTGCTTTCTATGTAGCCTGTTGTAAAACTAGGCAAATATCTAGATGAGTTGATGTTCCCTCGGAAGAACTCTGCATACCCCCAGGGGTACACATGCCGCTGGCTGAGAATCACTCTCTTAGATTATCTGGGTGTACTGTGTGCAGATCTGTTCATGTGGCTTCCCAAGTGGCATCCTCGCTCCTACCAGCCATCCAAACTTTTAGCTTTTAACACTTCACGTTATAACAAAATGATCCAAAAGGTTATCAAACAAAGAGCAAGGAAAAAATCTGGCTGTAGTGGCAGTGTTGGATAACTATAAATGTCTGTTTGTCACAACGTGCAAGTCATATTTTAAGAGGTACTTTCAACCTAAAACAAATAATAATAAAAAAAATCCCTCATACAGATCTTCAGATCTATCTTGTTCTACTGCTGTTTATATTTTAATAGTTTTCTTCAGTCGGGTTTATCTTTCTATTTGATCTCTCAATTAAGTCATAATTCTCTTACTGCTGAAATTTGTTACCATAGAAATTTTGTCATTCAGCATCATTATTTCACTGTAGATTCAAATAGAAAAAGGTTTGTATTAAAACAATTTAAACAGCAAAGATTGTAAAAATAAAATGAAAATTTTCAGTGTGGATAGATGTAGGTTTAAGTCTGATAACATTTATAAGTTTTTTCCCTCAGTATTAAAAGATTTTTGAATTAATTTGAAAGGTTTGTTTTGTTTTATTTTATTTTTAAATAATTGGCAGTGTCTGGGCAAAGCAGGAAAAAGTTACTAGACTTCAGCTAGCCTTTGGGAATAACATACTAGTCAGAGGCCAGTAGAGTTCTGAGAAGCCACAGCTTTTCCCAAAAAGGGTGGGTGGAAAAAGGAGGCGTTAGGCATTGTGCACCAAAATGTAGGGGGTACTTCACTGGTGCAAGAACAACAACTGGTTGGACCAGAAACTCCTGACCCGTTGGGACTGGTGCATCTCTGCTACGCTATCATTCTTTTTTTTTTTAAATCTTCTCTTTGAACAACTCCCAGTGCCTACTTTAGGTGCTTGCAGCTTTTTCACATAGCAGCTAAGCAAGACTGGCATGAATATTGTTAGTTTCACTGTTGTCCACAGCATTCTGAATAGCAGCTGAGAATATGACTGGTGTTTTGTTATCTTTGCTCTGCCTCTGCTTAGGGAAAGCAGCAAGCAGTAGATGCACTGGAGCTGTTTGTCTCCAGACTGAGGAAGGTGACATCAGTGCCTAGATACCATGGTGAGCAGCGCTATATTGGTATGAAAGCAAATTAAAAACAGAGACAGTTAACATCTGGATAAGTTTCAGAGTGGTAGTCGTGTTAGTCTGTATCAGCAAAAACAACGAGGAGTCCTTGTGGCACCTTAGAGACTAACAAATTTAACATCTGGATAGTTACCTTTGCAGCTAGAAACTATTTAAATTCTGCAGGAGCAGTTTAGGCCCACCTCACTTACAAGGAAAAGCATGTATTTTACCACTTGTGCCTGGGCAAGTGGATTTCCCAACATAAAGCACACAGTACACTTCTTTTTTTTAAATAAGTTAAAGGGAACATGTTGATAAAACATGTCTTCCTGCCCCTAAAACCAGCAATGCAAGTTGCAGCTCTGGAGCATCTGTGATCTTTTCTGGCCGCCTTGGCGGATCAGCTAGCTCTAACAGGTGGTAGAACTCTAGGTTTATAGTAGTTGCACTTTCTGACTTTGTGAGAGCAAACATTTGCTTCATTAAATAACTTCATATTTTTTATAAGCTCCAAGGATAGACATAAATTATACTTAGTCTAAATAAGTTATTAAATGGGCCGTTCTGTATAACAATTGGTCTCCTGTATGGATAGCCATAGAATGAAAGGAAAACATATCTCAGCTTGAAAAGGCTAGACTGATGCAGTAAAGTGAGATCGCACTAGATGAATAACATAACTCGGCTACACGTAGGTAAGTAAACTGTTTCTGTGAGTTAGGGTATGTTGGATCATTCTGTCTGTTTAAGCTGAGCATAATGATTGATATTTCAAATTTTGCCTTATGGCACAAATCGATCAGCCAGAGTGGTACTTGATGACTTACAGCCAGGATCCAAATTCTACCATTGGAGTACCACTGAAGGGACTGCATTAGTTTTTGGCATCTTTACATTTAAAAATCACCATCTCCCCTCTCATGTCTACCACCTTCATTTTCATCCAGTGTTTGAACTGAGTAGTTTTGACGTGGGGGAGGAATGAAGGCCAGTAGGGAGGCTTCAGGGTTAATCTCCCCAAGAATGCTTTTAGAAAGTACCTGTCATCAAATAATAGGATACTATACTACAAAGGCAAACAACTGGATTTTAGAGGGGTCTTGTTGCTAAGAATACATCTATGGCAGGGGTCGGCGACCTATGGCACGCGTGCCGATTTTTAATGGCACGCTGCTGTCTGCCGGGGTCCTGCTCAGCCCGCTGCCGAACCCCAGCAGCGGGCTGAGCCGGACCCCGGCAGGCAACAGCGTGCTATTACAAATCCTCCCGACCCAGCCCGCTCTTCTCCGCCCCCCGCCTACCGCTCTCTCTGGCGGGGGAAGGGGGCAGAAGCAAGCTTGCTCCTGCCGGCTGCTGCTGTACAGCAGGCTCCGCCGGCAGCCAAGCTTCCCCCTCCCCCGCCTCTTCCCCCAGTGTGCTGCGTGGAGCCCCGCCTCCTCTCCCTCGCTGCCGCCAATGGCCCTTGCGAGGGAGGGGAGAAGAGGAGCCCCAGCGCCCTCTCTGTTCAGACCGGTAAGGAGGGGGGGAAGGGGGGTTAGGAGTGGGGCGTATCCCTCCAGCCCCCTGCTGTGAGCCACTCAGGGCAGGGGGCTGGGAGCACCCCCCTGACCCCAGCCCTCTGCCCTGACCCCTGCACCCCCTTGCACCCCAGCCCCCTGCACCTCCCCCCATGACCCCAGCCCTGATTCCTGCACCCTCCACACATACCCAGCCCCCTCACACCCCATGCCCTGACTCCTGCACCCCCTCACATGCCCCCAGCCCTCTGCCCTGACCCCTGCACCCCAGCTCCCTGCATCCCCCCCACGACCCCATCCCTGACTCCTGCACCCTCCACACATACCCAGCCCCCCCCCACCCCATGGCCTGACTCTTGCACCCCCCACATCCCCACCCCCCACCCTGAGCACCAGGTTGGCAACGGGCTGAGCGGGGCCGGCAGCTGGGACCCCAGCTGGCAAGGGGCCGGCAGCCAGAACCCCAGACTGGCAGCGGGCTGAGCGGGGCCGGCAGCTGGGCCCCCAGCGGGCAAGGGGCCGGCAGCCGGACCCCCAGACTGGCAGCGGGCTGAGCGGGGCCGGCAGCCGGGACCCTGGCTGGCAGGAGCCAGCAGATGGAACCCCAGACCGGCAACGGGCTGAGCCACTTGGTCCGCTGCTGGTCTGGGGTGCCGGCCCCGCTCAGCCCGCTGCCGGTCTGGGGTTCTGGCTGCCGGCCCAGGGTTCTGGCTACTGGCCCCTTGCCAGCTGGGGTCCCAGCCGCCGGCCCAGCTCAGCCCGCTGCCAACCTGGGGTTCTGGCTGCTGGCCACTTGCCAGCTGGGGTTCCAGCCGCAGGCCCCGCTCAGCCCGCTGCCAGCCTAGGTGAACGGAACCCCAGGCCTGCAGCAGGATGAGCAGGCCGGCGGCTTAAGATCAGCATTTTAATTTAATTTTAAATGAAGCTTTTTAAACATTTTGAAAACCTTGTTTACTTTACATACAACAGTAGTTTAGTTATATTATATATAGACTTATAGAGAGAGACCTTCTAAAAAACGTTAAAATGTATTACCGGCACGCGAAACCTTAAATTAAAGTGAATAAATGAAGACTCAGCACACCTCTTCTGAAAGGTTGCCGACCCCTGATCTATGGTATGGAGTGTCAGATTCTTTGCAGAGGGATGAACCCCATCAGAATGCAGGAAATCCCTTCCATCCAACATTTAGTTCAAATACTGGGTGTGTGTATATACAGTATATGCAGAACCTTGCTAATTGGCACACTGAAAATGGTGGCTTTTACCTGCTTATCAACAAAGCTGTTATATAGTGTCAAAAGTTCTCAAATTGACTTCATACCTCCAAGTGTATTACATATATAATACATAAGAAAGGAACATAACCAAGTTGAACTATTTATCAAATATACTTTTAGATAGATCATTTTGCTTTTTTCTTTACTTGCTAGTTTCAATAGGCTTCTCAATCACTATTGGGAATTAATGAGGTTCTATGCTGTACATGAAGTTAGCTTATGTCTATATGTAATATTTGTGTTTGTGACACTGGCAAATGAATACATTAAAATATTCCTTTTTGTATATGAAGGGGCTGCACAAGCCTAATTGTACCATTGCTTATCTAACTTCATTCTTACTTTCCCATGTATTTTAAAGTTGTCTTTAGAGTCTGTGTTTTGTCCCTTCAAACAGTTACTCACATTATCCACTTTCGCTCTTCACTTCATCATCATCTTCCCCATCTGTTCAGTTTTTATCAGATAGAACAGAGGTCGGCAACCTACGGCACGCGTGCCAAACATGGCACGCGAGCTGATTTTGGGTGGCACACCGCTGCCTGCCAGTCCCAGCCCCACTCAGCCCCCCCGCCCACCGCTCTCCCCTGCGGCGGCAGGAGGCAGAAGCTTGGTCCTGCAGCAGCCAAGCTTCCCCCTCCCCCGCTTCTTCCCCCAGCGTGGTGCTTTCTGATTGCCGGGGGGAAAGGGGCGGAGCTGGGGCGGAGCTGAGCCGCAGCGTGCTCANTTACCGGCACGCGAAACCTTAAATTAAAGTGAATAAATGAAGACTCGGCACACCACTTCTGAAAGGTTGCCTACTCCTGAGATAGAACAAAGGGTCAGCAACATGTTAGCAGCCAGCTCTCTGCAGATCACGAATTGGGAACCTCTACTCCATCTGTTTTCTTTCCTGTATCTACTCCATCCTCATTCTTCCCCAGTGCTGCTTCCTCAGGTTGGGTAAAAACTAGCGTCTTCTGTGCTTTTTCTGGGGATTTTCTTGGTGGTTTTGAATATCATTATGGAGTAACTACAAGAAAACAACATTTATTGAAGTTTGAGAATGGGCACATTAGACAAAACCTTTCCATTAATTGACTGAAGTTAAACTATCCTAAAAGTTAAAAGGGAAGGGAAGACAACATTAAGGTTCTTGTTAAGCCTATTAGAAAACAGTAAAAATTGTCTGAAACCTGGAGTAGTTGAGTGTTGCTAATTAGAAGTGGGCTAGAGGGTGGAATCTACTATCACTGGCTCTTTAAGAGGGCTGTGGGCTGACTTTGTGAATAGTAGGACAGGGTGGCTTGGCTTGCTAGAATCTCTTAACTTTCTAGAATACCAGTGGGCATGGCATGTCGTTATATGGTTGTATGTAAAACTGGCACAGCTTCTAGTCTAGTGTTCACTTCATGAGGTGGTCATTTCTCATTCTAACTAGTAAATGTGAAAGCTGCTGATCAATAGTGAAATTAGTGTTGGATACATTCACACACAGATAACTGGTAATCAGTTTCCTTCCCTGAAGGTGAATGAAGTGATTGGCAACAAGCAATTAAATAAAATAATTTTTTGGAACTTGAGTCCATTTGAAGTAAAATATAAACCTTGTCAGGAGTTAAGCAGCAAGATAAAAAAAGATTTGTGCTCATCACAAATATAGAAAATCTATTTTAAAAAATTTTTCAAAATCAAATATGCCATTGAATTACACGAGTGCCAGGGTTCTACACTGAGACTCGTGCATTTGAGACTTCTTGAGACCACCACTGACCTTGATACCCAGCCACAATAATTTAGACCTTTCATGCTGTTCTTCAAGATTAGCTTATTGAAGAGCAGTTGCTTCTGTTTAATACCCAAGTGTCACATGAACAATGAAGATTTCACCATTGCAAGTATTCATCAGTCAGTGTAGCGGCATCTGCACTGGGGGTTCAGCCGGCATAGCTATGACACTTGGGATGTGGATTTTTCACATAGTGCCATAGTTTTAAGCATAGACCAGCCCAAAATGTGCACCTTGTGTGTGTCAGGGGATGGAATGTGTGGTCATGGCCGTGTGGGAAAAAGGAGCACAAGTTCTGATTGTGCTTTGTGTTGGTAGCTCTTTCCTTTCTGTGGAAGGCTGACAGGTGTATTGGTATCTTTGCAGTGCTCCTTAGCGCTGTAGAGGAGAGAGCATCAACCTGTGATGTCCTGCCATGAAAAAGGCGTTCCTTATAAATAGACACAATGGTTGTGGTGGTTATACAATTATTCTACATCTGGGGCAGGGCAGTGAAAATGGTGTTTTGACCCACAGGAGTTGTAACCTACAGTCTTTACAAGGAGAGTTTTTAAAATTTGCAATGCTTGGTATCTGCGTGGTATCATGGACCACAAGAAATTAGTGGCTACAAATGGCTTATGGGGCTCACAATAAGTGTTAGTGTCTGCAAGAATAAGAGATGGCATACTGTACTTGTCATTAAACAATCTGTAGGTCTAAAATGAATGATCGTTTCCTGCTGGTCCATGTAAGGCACAGTTGTCGCTTAAATAATAGTGGAAGGCGTGCAGTGCACTTTGGCTTACAGAGTTGGGTGGCATAATTATGGTTAAGAATTTCATGGTAAAATTTGAAAAATTTTGTGGCATTGTTGTGATCAAAATAGTATTTCACATTTTGTGACGGTGCTTTGAGTTTATAATGCATTAGAATTGTAATTGAAATCTGCAGTATTGCAGGTTATTCCCTCAAAGCAGATTATGTACATTGAACTGATACTTCAAATGTTGTCCTGTGGTGCCATTTACTTTTGTAGTTAATGAATGGGTATATTAATGAGAAATCTTAAATAACTGCAGTAATGCACATCTAACGCTTGCAAAAGTGAAGGTGAAGTAATATTTATAGTCTAGAAACTGATTACTAGTTTCCCAAGTAAGATTACTGTCCCAAGTAAACTCAAAGGGCTTTACTTAGGTCGAATTTTTTTTTTTTATTGGTCAGTGGGATCTGTGTGCATAGTATCTCTGAAAATAAGGCTCTTTTTTATTTGAGTGTTTAACTGTAGGTACTCAATACTGAAAACTTCAGCTTTAGTCTATGCTGGCTGTTTTTCTAGTGAGTGAAGATTTGGAGGTGGATTTTTTTAGTACCTTTACAAAGCTCAAGTTATTTCAAATTATCTCTTTTTAAGNAAATGTGTGTAGACTACTAAACACATGAATTCTGTAAGGCTGTAACAACAGATTGGGTGAGCGGGCGGGGGGGGGGGGTGGGAGGAGGGAAGAAATAAGTGTTTTTCAAACCTGTTCTACTGGTAAGGCATTGTCTGATTTAACAGGTTAAGTTCAAACAGATACGGGCTGTTTTGACTTCAGTGAGAAGTAAAATCCATTGGTTTGATTTTACCCAGTTGCACTTATAGGGGCTTTTGGTGTATTTGCGAACTTTAGGGATACATTGGTAGGTTGAACCTATGACTTTCATAGCTAAAATGAGAATAGAGATCAATCCATTGGTGATGTGAACTGTTAATACATCCGTTCATAAGGGCAATGTACAGTCAGGTTTTAACCGTGGTTAAACTATTCCTGAAACAAACATCTTGGGAATTTAATAACCTCACAATTACTATGGTCTCTTACCTCCCTGTAGATTTTACATAAAGTTATTGAGAAGGTGGTATTGGGTCAACTCAGCAACGTCAGATTTTTCTTAATCTTTGTCAGTTTGTGTTCAGACTTTGGTATAGAATACAGTGTAATATCATTGTTGATTGAATTTCTAGTGAAGTAGAGGGGTTCATGCTGATGGTACTGTGCCTGCCAGCAATTCTCGATACCATTGACCACAAGGTCCTCTTAATTCTCCTGTTGGGTCATGTAGGAGAGAACAGAGCAACATGTAACTGGGTTTGCTGCTTATCTCCCAAAAGTTTTGAGGGTAGTGTTGGATTCCGCAGCATTCTCTTTTGTTCAATGTATGTGTGAGAGAAATATGATTTTCTGGGCTGCAGTGTCCTCAATATGCTAATACACCTCTACCCCGATATAACGCTGTCCTCGGGAGCCAAAAAATCTTACCGTGTTATAGGTGAAACCGCGTTATATCGAACTTGCTTTGATCCGCCAGAGTGTGCAAACACCCCCCCCCCCGGAGCACTGCTTTACCACGTTATATCCGAATTCGTGTTATATCGGGTCGCGTTATATCGGGGTAGAGGTGTACTTAGATGTAGATACCTTTTATTTGTATTCTGGTAATGCCTAGAAGCTTGAATCTGGACCCCATTGTGCTAAGCTTTGTTTGAAAACATAGAATCTTACCAAACCAATATTCTGCAGGCTTTATTAGTCTTCTAGCATCTGAGCTCTGAATTGAAGTGAACTGAAGCAGGGCATGAAGGGGTTTTCTAGTTTGTTGGCCATCTTTACCTTCTGCCAAAATGGTTTGCAACCTTAGAGTTCAGATATCTCCCTCTCTGTTCCTAGGTTTTATGGATTGTAGTGCCTTATGATCTACAGCTGGTTGGAAAGCTGTGACATTTCTCTCCAAAGTGGACTTTGCAATGGTTCTCCCTGACCTGGCCATCTCTGAGGAAAAACTAGTGAAATAAGCTATGCTTGGGGTTACACTTGAAGTGAAACTGGAATGTTTGGGCCAAATTTTCAAGAGGGTCTGAAACTGTACTTATAGCTTGTCCTTGTTCACACATTTCTATGTGCATCGCCCACCTTTGTATGTGACAATTAAGTCATCAGGGAGCTACCAAAACGTGTCTGCCAATGAGGGTTTGTTGCCTATTAGTTTGTGTGAAATATGGATTCTCAAATATTTGGGCTGTATAGCTAATGTACAATATAGTTGCCCACCACCTATGTGGGGCAAGCAGCTCTGAGTACAACATCTGTGCTCAAGTCTTTGTATTAGCTACTCATTTAATTTTCTTTTGACACCCTTTGGAGGCCAGAATGTTTGATGGTGCAAGAGACTGAGACTGTAGATTCTTCATCCCCAGGAGGCAACTGTTGGCTGCTTACTGATTGGTCAACCCACTGAAAGGCTGTGCTCTAGGTTTTCCCTCTTGATGTGAGATCAGTAATGATAGGCAGAGGGAGGCCTTGATTTTTTTTTTTTGGGGTGTTTTGAAGAGCAGGGTGAAGAAAAGAATTCAGAAAACAAGGCTATTAAGTTGGGGTTTTTTTTAACCCACTTTACCAAAATTTTACACTACTTATTACTATTTTCTCCAGAAATTAACTTGACAAATCCACTGCACTAAATCTATAGTGCTGTAGAACAATATACAAAATGTCATTAACTAGAAGTAGTTACGTTATTTCCCTAACATGTCACCAGAAGTGTGCTAAGCTTGGGACTTGTCTACACTAGATAGTGTACTTTCCTTGAGTTAATTGATTGCCAAAGTCACCTAGTGTAAGTTAACCTGTGACTTTTCTTTTCATGAGGAAAAAGATATATCTCATGATAATGAATACCTGGTAAAATCCTAGTGTGGACAAGGCAGCTTGTAATTTTTATATATATTAGCAGATCTAGATAAATACTAGCGGCATCCTACAGTTTTTGACCTGCTAATGTGTGAAAACTACAAGTTGCCCTGTTTATTCTAGGATGCTAATATGAGGTAAACCACCAATTATGCTGAATTAAAACAACTTACTTAATGCAGTGAGTGTAAACGCGGTTTGTAGTTTAGGTCGTTTCTATGCCGTGGGACTACAGCAGCATAGTTATGGTGCCATAACTATGCCAGTATAACCTCATAGTGTAGAAGCAGCTACCCTTTAAATTGTAAAGGGTTTTTCAGTCACTGTAGGAACACCACCTCCCCGAGCAATGGTAGCTAGGTCGACAGAAGCATTCTTCTGTTGGCCTAGCTGCGTCTACAATGGGGGTTGATTGGAATAGCTATGGCGTTCAGGATGTGTGGATTTTTCATGCCCATGAATGCCATAGCCGTGTCAGTCTAAATTTTAAGTATATACCAGACCTTGGAGATCAGAAAATAAGGTAAACAATTTTTTGTACAAATTAACGTTTTTGGTTAAGGTGTGATTATTATTATTTTTTCTTACCCTGATATTGTTGTGGAGACATTACATGTTTTTTTTTTTTTTTTTAATTCACACATTTATTCCTATATGATGGTGCTTATATTAGTATAGCTTATTTCCATAATTGGACGGAATAAGCTATGCCAGTATAAGCACTCTTATCAATATAACTGTCTACACAAGGAAGAGATTGCCCATATAGCTATACCGGAAAAAATCTCCCAGGGGAGATGGAGTTTATACTGGCAAGAGGGTAGCTTATACATCTCTCTGAACAAAATCAGCTATTCCGGCAAAATAACTCTTTGCCAGCATAACTGCATCTACACAAGATCTTTTGCTTGCATGGCTAGGCTTTTTTTTTTTTTTTTCCTCCCCACATGCTAACATACATGGGTTATGCTGACAAAATTTGTGTAGACCGGGCCTAGCTGGTGGTTCTGCTTTAACTATATCTGTTTTGAAACAAGGCAAGGCCAACAGATTAGTGAAAGTTACATTTCATACTAGACTGCTCAGTGCTGTGTGTGCTCTTATGTGTTCTGATTTGACTAATAGCAATAAGAACATTTTCTTGCTATATGTGCAATAAATAGTAACTTCAGATGGCAACCTGTTGTACACTTATCTGAAGTTAAAACCAATATGTTTTCAACTGAAGGTGTTTAAATTGATTGAAATGTCTTATGTTCACATTGACCATGATTTCTTGGAAACCGTTACTGTGAAACTTTATTTTAGTTGACAAAGAGGAATTCTGTTAACACTAATGTTATGACAGTGACAAAGTAGATTAAGATTATAAACTTCTACTCTATCTAGATTAACCTGTAGCTATGTTATAGTTTCTAAGCATACGGTATCTCTGCAGACTTGGTAATGTTTAATTAATAGCTTGACTTCTGAATTTATGGGCAGTGTTTAAATGCTTTCTTGTAATTAAATTTGACTTCTAAACTTTATTGGAAATTAGAGACTATGCATAGGCTGAAAGAAGTCTGTTATTCACTGAATTTTATAGTCGTCTTTCCTAGGAATGCAAAATCCTTCTGTATCAGCAACGTAGAAAGTCCCCATATGAAGAATTGTTACTCTGGATACATTTTCAAACTTCTTACTCAGTAGCAAAGTAAAACAAGTGACTAGTTTTCTGCTGATGAATCTCAGCTGTTTGCAATGTTTGTTCAGCCTTTTATTGTGGAGAAGAGAGGTGCTAGATGGCAACTGGAGGGAGCTTTGGCGTGTGGGACATTCTCCTGCTTCCAGTGGCTGACAGGTCTGGTTCCGCCCCTGAGCTGCAAACAGGCTGACCTACTCATTGTCACACATCTCTGGATCTAATTACATGAAGAAAAGAAACTTGCAGGTCAACAGATCAATTTGCCTATTGTCTCTGAAAAGTTTAATTTCTGTTGGACAAAGAGAAAGTTTTGTATCTTGGGTGCAATACCACATTTAAATGCCCATTCTGTAATTCTCTTTTGGCTCTATCTGCAGCAGTACCAGAAGCCCCAGTTGAGAAGAAAGTCCCATTGTTAGAAGTTGTGCATTCATATAGTAAGAGAGTTCCTGCCTCAGTGCTTACAATCTAATAATTAATCTGTTTTGCCTCTTTAGCTGCATAGTTCTTTAAAGTTTAGGAAATGTATGAAACTGTATAAGACTTAAATGTGGAGAATGTTTAAAGACAAACTGAAAATCAATTATTGGAGGCCTGTTAATACTTTCATGATTAAAGATAATCTTGAGTTTTTTAAAAAGCCATATTTAAAAAAAAAAAAAAAGTTGTGTAAGTAAACAAAGCAGAACATCATGTTCTAACCTTCCTTTTTTGTTGGAGTTTGACAACATTGTTGGAGGACCAGGATAGTTAAATCACAGAAACCTGAACTGCAGCTTTCCCAGCCCCTAGATAGAGTTGTTAAATGAGGTCAACAAACTATACAATCTATATTCTCGTGGCTGCTTCAGTTTATCTCTGAAAGAGCAAAATCCTGGGGAGAGTAGGTGGCAAGATGAGAACATAGTACTTCTGTATGTTGTTGCAGGCACCATCCTGTGGGTTTCAAGAGCTGCTGACCAAAGGAGTTTATGGAAGGCTCATTTTCCATTGAACTCTGTAAGGCTCTTGGATAACTTCACTTCATGCAAGTCTGAATGAAGGTATCCCTGGACTCAAATGTCTAAATATTAAACCTAGAAAGGGATTGGGGGGGGGGGGAGGGGGGGATTTTCTTGCAGTTACAAGGATTTTTATGGAGCATTTCAGCAGAATGACCTTTTTCACCTTCTGATTTACCAACTAATAGGAGACAGTTGTCCCTGGGTCAAAAAGATCAAGGAACGTGAAGACTTTGATCATTGTTTGAGACTTTTGGTGGCACAAATATACAGATAGTCAGATTTTCAGTTGAAGCCTGAAGTTTAGTTAGAGTTGAATGACTGTAATGCTCTAATTCGGGCTTTGTTTAATAAAACTTGTAACATCCCAGTAAAAATGAGAAGTTACAAATAAAATAGGTGCAATCAATTAAATTCTAGCACTGTTCCGCTTTTAGCAGCTAGTGGTGGTTGGTGTCTCACCACAGCATTGCCTTCCGTTGATGTCTTGATGATTTTGAAGGGACTTTGTCCTCCATGATGTAAGTATGAGGGTTCTTTAAACCATCCTTTAATAACTGGAAGTTAAGAATCTTATCTCCTTTTAATGCATGTTTTTACACAAGAGTGTGATCTAAATTGAATCCAAGTGCCTTTTTAATGACTGGTAATTTGTGGCTTTTAATTCCCAACAAAAAATCCATTGTAACGTTTTCTCCTAGTATATTACAAATTCTTTCTGTAACTTTTGCTAGAATACCTAATTTGGGATAGCATATGGAAATGAATATTTCCCCCCCACCAAAACCCTGATGCCTCCAGCAGTGATTTTGAACACTTATTAATGAGCTAGACTGTATTTAGAGAAGAATACAATGGGATTGGTTAATAAAAAAAAAAGATTGTCCCTGTGACAGTTCTTTATTTGGATAGGATTACTACAGGTTTAGAAAAGTTTGAGGTATTAGCTTCAACAAAATAAATTACGGGTCTAAATTAGCTGTTAGCACTCAAGAAAAAGATCTTGACGTCATCATGAATAGTTATCTGAAAACATCTGCTCAATGTGAAGCAGCAGTCAAAAAAGCTAACAATGTTAGGATCCTTAGGAAAAGGGATTGATAATAAGACAGTAAATATCCTAATGCCACTATATAAATCTGCTCACACCTTGGATACCACATGCGGTTCTGGTCTCCCATCTCAGAAAATACATTAGAAATGGAAAAGGTACAGAGAAGGGCAACAAAAATGATCAAGGATACGGAACAGCTTCCATGTGAAGAGAGATTAAAAAACTTGGCACTGTTGAGTTTAGAAAAGACATGACTAAGGGGCTGTGACAGGGTGTATCAGGCCCTTTAAGGTCCCCTGCAGGAGGCCTTTCCATCAGACCATGCAAAGCTTATTGTATTAGTGTCTTGTATGATGAGACTATGATTCCATCCTCATGAGCCCTGTGAACAGTAAAACTGTTCTAATTCTGCTCTTTGTTCTCAAAATGTATGGTTATTTTCTTTAGAGCATAAATTCTTGAAGGTGTTACTGTTTTACAAAACTTGTAAGAGGGGTGCTGATTGCACTCCATGATTTACTGACTAACTTGTCTGGGGATGCCTTTTTGTGTGTAAAGGGTAATGGTGCACTGTAAACTACTCTTAATCATTTGCAGGAGGCTGGGCCTATGAACACTGATAGAATTGCCAAAAATAAAACAGATGAAAATAAGAATGGAGAAGTGAGAAATAAGTAGATCATGACTCTGTAGTGGTAAGACTGAGTAACATTGTGTCTTTCAGTGAAAGAGTTGTGTACTAATAAGCATTTATTTACAACCAGCTAGCTATGTTCTGACCAATTAAACTGTGAAAAGCTGCTGATACCACTTGTGGAAAGCAACATAGCTTTAGAGGTTGGGGGGAGGGATAGCTCAGTGGTTTGAGCATTGTCCTGCTAAACCCAGGGTTGTGAGTTCAATCCTTGAGGGAGCCACTTAGGGATCTGGGGCAAAAATCAGTACTTGGTCTTGCTAGTGAAGGCAGGGGGCTGGACTGGATTACCTTTCAGGGTCCCTTCCAGTTCTATGAGATAGGTATATCTCCATATACATATTAAGTGGTATATATATTAACACTGTTTTGGAGAGTTGGGGTATTTAAGTTAACTTGTTATAGCCAGTTTGCACATGTGGTAGAATTGACATTGCACTTTAGACAGCAAATATTCTAGTCGTGTGTGTCAAGTTATAACCCACAAACATAAATATATGGTTCTTGAAAATCACAAGCCACAAGTTTATACCATGTTGGCAAGCTGGAATATATTTCTAAGATGTAAGTGTGCATTTTGTGAAAATGTTTAAAAACTACATTGGCTCTTTATCCACAAAAGCAAATTGCTGTGATTCAGTCCGAAGGTGACAAAGGCATGAATGGCTCTGGTGAGGTCCACATTAGAATGAACAGGTGGTCACCTTGCTGAGCTCAGTGCGAAATCATGTAAGGCAGCTTCTCCTATATGGTTATCAGAGTAACAGAGAACAAGATTTTAGGTTGCCAACCTCACTAATAAATGACAATCGTACTACCTTGGTGAAGGGAGCTGAAATAACTTCTGTCTGACTTTCCGCTTGTTCCACCTAATTTCAGAATCAAATGGGCAGAAATGAAATACGGTCATTCCAAAAGACTATGCAACTTTTAAACCATTGGACTGTGAAGTCATGCTTCACTTAAGTTTTGTAGAGTTTAAAAAAAAAAAAAAAAAAAGATACTCTTAACATCCATCTTCCTGAAGAGCCAGATGGCTCTAGTACTTTTAACACAACTATTATATTATATTATTATTATTATTTAACTATACATGCAGAGGGAGGACGAACTTAGTAGTAGTATAGACTTTAAATAGATTTAGAAGACCCTCCTAAAATACCTCTCTCCCTGCCCCCCTCCAAGATTGCATGGTCCTAAGGTCTGATGTCTAGTGACTTACCAGAGCTGGAAGTCAGTGCTGTATTTAACTGGAAAGCTATGAAAACTCAGGTCTCCAGTGATGAATGTTTCTAGATGTTGAGGTAATAGATCTTAATAATTGGTCACTGGTGCAGGGTTGAATAATGTAAATCTTGGCCATCAGACCTGTGACCTCTGTAGGCTGAGATTTCCAAAGGAGCCTAAGGGATTTAATACCAAAATCCCATTTAAATGTGATAATAGTAGGGTGCCAAACTCCCTTAGGTTTCTTTGAAAATCTTATCTGTGATTTTTAAGGCTTTTTTTTTTCTTGACCCATATTTGTGAAAGACATCACTTTTATGGTAGACACTTAAAGAAAAATGACTATTGGCAAATTCCTCCTAAATTTGGAGTTAGAAGTAGCCCTGCTTTGAGTGGTTTAGTGGGCATTGTGCAGGTGAGAAGGTCAAAGATATGAAATAGTATGCTTTAATATGTCAATCTACAGTTGATTCCATGAGAAGGAAGGATGGATGGTCTTGAACTAAAGATATGGAACAGGGAGACAGGAGACATGGCTCTTACTCCTGGATTTGCCACAGATTTTCCGTGTAACCTTAAGCAAGTTGCTCTGCATCACCTTTAAAATAGAGGTAATACTAGCCTATCTCATGGGTGATGTAACAGGTTTTTTTATGTTTGTAAGGTGCTTTGAGAGCCTCAGATGGAAGGTCTTATCACAAATTTCATGATTCTGTGGCTTACTACATGGTTGTCACAAATTCAGGTATAAGCAGCCTAATACTTCCTTTCTTGTAAATGTTCATTATCACCCTAGGCTGAAACTTCAATACTGCACTAGATCAAATGAAATAATGTATTAGTTATACCTAAGCACACCTGTAAATGAGGCGAGTTCTTAGGGTTTTATGATTCCCATTTACTCTTTCTGCCTTCCTCTGTCACTGATAAACCAAACACTTGTTTACTTCATCATTGGGAAAAGCTGTTACTTGACAATAACTTTGATTCACTTGTTACCAAGGTCTTTTATGTACAGAAAACCTAGGTTAAAGTTTTTAATCTTGCAAAGTCAAGCCCAGAAAAGTTAAATGTTCAAAATAATTTTGATTATACATAATTTGGCTTCCTGCTTATGCATTATAGGCTTCAGCTACATGACTGCAGTATTGCCGATCCCAAGCATTGGAAAAAATCATGAGATTGGCTGAAAAAAGTTTTGGGCTCTTATTTGCGTTTGGGTTTTGAGTTTTTAAGGTACAATTGGGTAATGTGTTCAAGCTTTTCTCTGCAAACCTGAGGGCTAGAAACTTTAAATGAAAGCTGAAAACCTCCATGTAGTTGCAAGACTCCAGGATCTGGGGCTTTAAGAAACACCAAATATCATGCAACTTGTCATAAAATGCATTGGTAGTGCGGTGGTTACATACTGTTTTTTTCATGGGATTCCCTAAGCACACTTCTAGATACGGAGGGCTTTCATATACTGGGAACTGAGGCCCTCAGACCAAAACTTTCAAGTCTCCGCTAATCTTGTGTGCCTAATGATTGGTTGCCAAACTTGAGGCCTCAGGGATCAATTTTTCAAAAGTTCTTAATGTGACCGATAGGGCAATTTACAGCAGTTATCTTGAAAGACCGTATAGCATTCAGTTTATGTATTATTGTGGGCCAGGATTGCATGTAATGTTAATAGTGGGGAGATGTGACCGAAGGAAGACCTGAGAGTTCAAAAGACTGTATTGAAAATGTCTCAGATGAATATGGAATTTTGGGACAAGAAGTGGGTTTCCTGGGGAATCTCTAGGGAGAGAATAATGCAAATTATCCAACTCCAGTTATGAAAAAAACCCAGCTTTTAGAATCTATGCCCTGAGGAGAGGGTCTGTGTCTCCGGATAGTCTGTTACAGAAGGCCAAGATCAAAGGCCCAAGCTGTATAAAGAAACAGCTGATCTGCCCAGCCTTTGTTCTTGTTCTGGATCTAAATTGAATATAAACTCGTAACCTTGGGGAAGACCCAGCTGTGGGTTTTGAAGGACTAAAACCTACCCGAGTCCTGGGTTGGGGGTCACTTCTGGTAAGCTTTTTAGTATGTGTAGGAATTTGTGGGTTTTTTTTTTTTTTTTTTTAATGTTTTCTCTGTCATGCTTTTACCTTAAGAATAAATGTGCTTACTCAGAGGAGCTGTGTGGTAATTTATAACTGTAGGCAATACACTGGTCATAGCCTTAGGAGAGAAAGTAAAACTCAGGTGTTGGCCTGTTTTAGGCAGTTTGCCTTGCTGGGGATATCACAGTGTAAATCAGGGAATTGTGCAGTCTGAAAATCCCTGGTCAGAAGGGTGAGACACACTTGTCTGCACCCAAGAGAAGCAATTGGTGGGAGCTGGAAGCCTTAAGTGACTGCCCTTGCTGGACCATGCCAGGGGCAAACAGGTTCATTTGCCCTGAAACTATGACACTTAACATATATTTTCATAGCACTTTACTGATGGGGAAACTGAAACAAAGCTAAAGTGCACTGCCCAGCATCATGTAAAAGGGCTATGGGAGAAACAGGGATAGGACCCAGTTGTTCTGAGTGGTATTCTATTCCTGGGGGAATTTTGCGTTACTGCGCGTGCGCAGAATTCATGTCCCCTGCAGATTTCTTTGCTTCCCCGCAGAAAAATGACTTCTGATGGGAAAGCAAAGGGAAGCTGCAAGAGTGGTCATGCGCCCCTCCCTGGCAGCACAGGCAGGTTGGCTTGGGTGCCTGGAGCAGCCGGCAGAGACGTAAATCACCGCCAGGGGTGGGGATGGGGGTGGGAAGAGGGCTGGGCAGTCGTGCAAGAGAGAGATATACTCTGTCCCTCTCTCTTGCTATTGCAGCACGCTCGGCGTAGAGGGGCAGGGCTTCAGGGTGTTTCTGAGGAGGTAGGCATGGGGCAGGCTCTGTCCCCTCTGCTCTGCCTGCTTAGTGAATTGTTCCCATTGTCTTTGTGAATTCCCTCAGGAGTATGAAACAGGTGTAAAAGTTTTAAGGCTCCTTCACATTGCCAGAGGGGTGTAAAGGACAGTATGGCCTTATAAATGCTTATGGTGCTTTTGTGATTAGAACTGCTCTAAATTTTTGGACTGAAAAAATGTCCTATTAAAATGTGCTCCATGAACTGTTTGCTACTGACCTTTCTGGAGATGGTCAGTAGCCAATATAAATTGTGCATTTTATTCACCAGCCCTCACTTGCTCTTCAGTTACCTATGATGTAACACTGAGCATATGGCTGCATATATTTGTTGACTAATAACTAGAAATAAAGGGTCAAACCTAGCTACATTACTATTTGGCAAGGGGGTTTGGGAATTTCCTCCATTGCTTCCCATTCTCCATCCATTGTATTGTAGTTTAAATAAATAATTGAAACCAGAGTGATTATATGGTGTTATTTTGAAAAATTAAATTTGTAGAATTTTAAAATATTGTGCACAGAAATCTTTAATTTTTTGCTGCAGAATTCCCAGGAGTAGGTATTCAATTGCTTTAACCCTCTGACCACCCTTTCTCTTTCTGCAGTCCCCTGTCTCATTCGCTACACACATTTCAACAAATGAGACAGAAGTTCAACAGACAACAGCCTGCTTCCCTACACAACCCTGATTTATTCCCTGAGCAACATCCATCCTGTCCACTGAATGAAGCAGGGGTCCTGTGGAAAAAATAGTATGTGCTCATGTAATTACAGACTCTCATAATTCATAGCAAGTGGTGGAGGGTTGGTGGTTAGTGAATTGAAGTTAAAGAAGTAAGCTTTATTCTAGTTGTCCTAACGTATTTGATTTTTCTATCCTTAACTTTTTTGTCACTTTCTATATGTAATTTACTAGTTTTTTTTGTTTTTTTTTTAAAGGTAAAACAAATAGAATTATTTGCAAATAACCCTCCTGAATCAGCAGAGTTGGCACTCTGGGCTTCCAACATTGCCGCACAGATTACTAGCACCTGTGCTAAGATATTAATTACAAATGTTGGCAGAAGGAATAACCTGTTACCATTTGTGCATCGCCCACTAGGAGATGCTGCTGCATAATACACCATAACAGTAGGGTTATATGCCTGAATAGCCCCATTTTAAACAGCATAGCAGATAATTAAAGTTGGGCCAACTTTTTTTCATAGGGACATTGGGTATGTCTACACAGCATTCCGGAGCGAGCGGGAGTGAGCCTCCCAGCTCAGGTTGGCAGACTTGGACTAGAGGGGCTTGTGCTAGTGCTCTGAAAATAGCTCTCTAGACAGAGCTCTGAAGCTGTTCTCCAGATGCTGAAGCCCACCCTACTCTCTGGGTTTCAGAGCCTGAGCTCCAGCCTGAGCTGCGACTTCGAAGTGCTGACTCTACAGTTATATTTAGAGCGCTAGAGTGAGGTGTGCTACACAGAGTCTGTCAATGTGGGCTGGGAGGCTTGCTCCTGCTCGCTCCAAAACACTGAGTAGACATACCAATTGTATCTGAAATGACTGGGACTTAGGTCTGTCATATTAGAGAGCTGTTCTATTCCCAGCTGTATAACCTCTCAGTGGGATAGGAGGCCTTGCTCAATTAGTAGTGAAGTAGATAGGACAATCACAAGTCGATAAACGTTGAATTTGAACACATGATTTCCAGATTCCCAGTCTACTGCACCTTAGCCTAGTACAAAGCCTATTTTGATAAATCAGTTACACATTCTTTTTCTTATTTGGAGCCGTGGTTTGGCTGGAATAAGACACAGTGCCGACAGAATTATAGAGGTTTTTGGCAGCAAACTGGGAGCAAGCTGTACTGGTAATTTTCCACCAGTGATTTGACCATCTTAATTTAGCTCCAAAACTTGCCCGAAGCTGGATTGGTTTTATGCTGCCAGCAAGTTTCAAGCTCTTGCTGCAATGCATGGAGGAAATAGAAATCTCTCCCCCCTGCAAATTGGTCGGAGGAATTATTAAAAGTGTTATGTCACCATAGTTGTTGCTGCTTTAAAACACACACGTATGTTAAAGACGCAGTTGCCTAATAGAGTGCCTTATTGTGAGGAGTTGTGCTCAATTTAATAGTGTGTCTGTAACTGTAGCATTTAAGGCTGTATCCTCAGTGGGGAAAAAGTGTGTTTTATAAATGTTGATAGTTAACACACCATATTTTGCGGTGAAGACATCGGAAGTACTTAGGTCAAGTGTCTAGCCAAGAATTCAAATTTTGTCTTTTCTCAATCTACAAATAAATTCTTTGTAGGTGATACACTACAAAACTTGTCCAGTCCATTCGTGTTCTGTCGTGACCGTTTCTTATTTGTTCATCACCATGTCACTTTTATTTCTCTGTCATGTTGAACGTCAGTAAACCTAATTATGACTTTCTTTAAACAGTCTTAACTGCCAGGGTCACAGGAGTAAACTAAAATATCCCCTTAACCTAAGAATCAGAAAAGTCTATTCAAAGTAGATGTAAATGCAGCTTGCACTAGATCTGGCCCCTTGAGCATGCTAAGCCACAGTATTGAGTAAAACCTGGTGTTGACTTAGTAGTAGATACAAATTTAATAAAATCTATGTATCTGATCATACAGTGAGTCTCACAGGAGATTTACACAGAAATAATGTGCTCCTACCATCTGTTTGTTCTTTGTTTTGTCTTACCTGACTGCTGATGTTACTACTAAGGTCTTCTCAGTTTTTTAAACCTATGTTTAAGGGTTTAATACCTTAACCATTGCAAATAGCCTGTGGCTGAAGATCAGGCCTGTTTATACGTATTTTCTTTTACTTAATAAAAGTTACATTGGTTCAGCTGTTTGAAGAATCCAATAAAAATATACCTCCCTGGGGTTTCTGATGTTTGACTGTTTCTGAATTGGCAACAGAACGTAGAGTAGCATGAAGTGTGCTAGATAAACTCATGGAGGATAGGTCTATCAGTGGCTATTAGCCAGGATGGGCAGGGATGCAAAACCATGCTCTGAGGTGTCCCTAGCCTCTGTTTGCCAGAAGCTGGGAATGGGCTACAGGGGATGGATCACCTGTTCTGTTCATTCCCTCTGAAGCACCTGGCATTGGCCAGAAGACAGGATACTGGGCTAGATGGACCTTTGGTCTGACCCAGTATGGAAATTCTTATGTTCTTATGTAAGTTGGATGTTTTAACTTGTCTAAAATAGTAAATATTGCCAATATTTCAAATTGGGCTAGTCTGAAACATGGCATGGAAGCAGTTACTCAGGAAGCCATATTAAGACCTAGTTAGATGGCAATGACTACTTATCAACCATTTTACTATACAATTTATTGAAGTCAACAGGAGCTGTTGTGTTCTCAGCACCCATAACAAATCAGGCCACTTATGAGCTGTCTAATTATGGGCTCTTGCTTGGGATATTCAAAGCAGCTTAGGCACCCAACTTCCTGAGGCCCCTTAAAAATACTAGCCTACGAGCCTAACTTTACCAGTTTTCTAAAATCTTGGCCAACCATCGTGTAACAGTCGTGCTGTTGAGATATTAGTGAAAAGTTTCTACCTATTATCTTAATGATTTTATTCTGCTGTCCATCAAACAAGAAATGTGTGTAAGTTAATGATGATGTCTCTCTAAAAAAAAGAAAATCCTGCAATATTGAGTGAAGAACTGAGAGAGTCCCAAGCGTGAAGAACACTCTAAGGTCTAAAGCTTTGAATACAAATTTATTTTCCAGATGTTTTCATAGTCCCACCTTCCGCTTGCCTCTTACGTGTATGTTAAGAGTTGTGCTGCTATGCAAGTTATTTCTGGTCTCATTAGGAAATAGACAAAGTACGTTTATGACAATAGAGTGCACCGAAGGTGTGAATTTCATCTAATACACAGTACTAGGAAGAAATCAATAATCTGCCTCAGGCACTTAAGTCCTCCCTAAAGTAATTGTGAAAAGCATCTTCTAGTTTTAAACACGCTTCTTCAGGCAACAAGTGTGGTCTGCTTTTGCACCAGATTCAAAATTAATTGTGTTTTATGGGAGAATATTCTTAAAGTTTCCGCCACACTTGAAAAATACTTCTCTTTCTTTATGTGCATGTGAAGGCACATTAATTAAAGTGTTCAGAGGGGGCCTGGGACTTCACTTTCCGGCATTTCTATGACGTGGCAAGATGTATGTTGATGTTAAGGGTTGTATGTGGAGATCTAAACATTTTGAGTATCATCTCCTGTCCTCTTTTCCCTTTTAGTGAAGAGAACTTAAGACCGATTTTGGAATACTATTTGTAAATTTTTTCAGATGAGGAGACCCAGGGCTTAAATTGGATGGAAACTCAAATACTGGAGAAACTGGGGTAGGTTTATTCATCTTTTTAGGATGTAGCTTGTTGGACTTTATTCACATTACTGTACAGATGACAGGCTATACCTGAGATTTCAGGGGAATCGGTTTAGCTCAGTGTTAATGAACAATTATTTCTGCTTAATTGGAATAGTACTAGCTAAGGGTATGTTTACACAGCAATAAAAGATCCGTGACATGGTGGTGGCTGGTCTGGGTCAGCTGACTCAGGCTGGGGCTGCGGGCCTATAAAATTGCAGTGTAGATGTTCAGGGTCAGACTGGACCCCAGGCTCTGAGACCCTCCCCTCCTTGCAAGGTCTTGGAGCCTGGGGTCTAGCCTGATCTCAAACGTCTACACTGTAGATTTATAGCCCTGTGAGCCCCAGTCAGCTGACCTGGGCTCTGAGACATGGTGGCATGGTTTTTTTAATGGCAGTGTAGTCATACCCTAAAGTTCTAAATAGGGACTTGTTCAGTCAGTATAAAGTGGTTAAATGATTACCCAGTCTAAACTCCAGTTTTCTGATAGCTTAAGGTTCATTTGTAGCTGTAAATGCAGACCATTAACTCCAATCACCACATTTAAATCCATGGCTGACCTCCCTTAAGCTTTCCAGAAAAATCCTTTATTAAAGGAACTCTCCATGCTTATTATCAGTTGTATTCATTAGGTTTTCCTGAAGGTTTTTCTTTTTTGCAGGGAGCTATTAGATTTTCTGATGGAATGAATTAAAATGGATTGTCTTGTGTTTTTATTAATTAGTATATTTTAAGGATGTTCAGTTTTATAAAAATGGCATCTTCTCTTAATTGGGAGAAGATATGTAATAGATGTCTCAATTAAGAGGATTTTATGGAATGAGCATTTATTTTAAATCTTGGTGGAGCACCTTGATCCTGTTCACAAACTTGATCCTGTTCCCCTATAACCTCAATCTATTCACTGAAGTCTGGTGTGTGAGAACCTCCAGACCATTTACTTTACTTTAGAAGAAACCTTTTTAAAATAAGGCTAGAGCGTCTTGGTGTGTGTCCTCATTTCTGCTGTCCTCTGACTTGTAAATGAAGTATGTACCCACTTGCCTGTACTTGACACTAACACACTTCCTGTATTGTAGGGTCTGAGGCTCAAGGTGGTAGAGAGTAAATACTTCCATTATGATGGTGCCTGAAGTCCCAGGGACCTATTTTGCTGGGGAAACACAGATACTAAGGCCCCGTCTACACTACCCGCCGAAATCGGCGGGTAGCCATCGAACTATTGGGGATCGAATTATTGCGTCTTGTCTGGACGCGATAAGTCGATCCCCGAACGCGCTACTTCGAACTCCGGTACTCCTGCAGGGCGAGCGGAGTTACCGGAGTCGACGTGGGAGCCGCGAACGTCGATCGCGGCGCCGCGCGGACGCGAGGTAAGCGCGCCAAATTCGAACTAAGATACTTCGACTTCAGCTACGCGAATAGTATCTTAGTTCGATCCCGCCCCTAGTGTGGACCAGCCCTAAGACAGTCCCTGCCCCGAAGACTGCCCTCAAACACTTGAGACGAGTGTCGCGCAAGAGAGAGAGAGGGGGCACTACTGACTGTTTTAGGGCTGCATTCAGTGACCTATATCCTGGTGTCCTTTCAGTCTTGGCCTGACATAAATGAGCCAGAGAAGACAGGTGGATTTGCTTTGAAATGGATTGTGTTAAAGTAAGGTATCCATTACTCTTTTAACCTCAGATCACTTAATACTCACCTGAGGACCAATCCTTATATGATCAGCTTTTTAGCTTAATTATTTAGCCAATCAGTGCTCAGGAGGGAGGGAGGTACTACAGATGGTGGACTGTTACTGTGGCATAGAAATGAGAGCAGCTCAGATTTTTCAATCTTGAAAATGGTTAAAATACTGATCTTCCCAAGAACAGGTGAGAACTGAACTGCTGATGATGATGATGCTCGTTTCTGTGTCAGAAATCACAACCAGTTAATCAACTGGAATGCAATGGGCTTGGAATTGAAATGGATTCCTCACAACTTTGTTTGGTGCAGAAAGTGTTTGTAGCTCTGATTACTGAGGATTTTGATTGGGTCATAATTGTTTCAAATACTGTCAAAATACAGCACAGCGTCCATCTTTTAAAAGTTATGTGCTGCTATTGTGTTTGGCACCTCTCAGGTTCAGGCCCCTGGTATGAAGCTGGTTTTGACTGCATTAGAAGAGCATTCATGTAGGCTTGCATGACTAGGGTTTTAGTCTCTTCTTTCCCCAGACCAGCAGAAAATGAATCTATTATTAGCTTATATGCTTGCTTTATAAAGTTGGTGGTTTGGTGCCCTCTACTGGAGCTATTATTTTTCTGTGGAGGGGAAAATTGATTTGTCAAGAGTACTACTTAAATTTTTGAGAATTTAAAAAATACGGCTAGCATAATATATATTTTTATACATATATATGAAGCTTGCACACCATATCCAACAACTTTATGCAGAATTACACTGGTCACATTGAATCAGATAATTTAACAAATGACTATGCCCGTGCTGCTAATAACAACTTGACTTACTAAAACAGAATTTTAAATATCAAATTCACTTTTTGCTATTTAAGTGAATTTACCTCTTGCATTTCATTCCACATGGACAATGAAAATTATTCACTTGTTTCTAGTTAGTTTTACTCTTGGTAGCACAATGCTTTCATTATTTAAGTTGCAAACGCTGCAGGAAGAAATTTGTTAACCTTTTTCTATTAGACTGTAAAACATTTAATGAAAAACTTTTTTACTCTTACACTTGGTAAATATTTCTGCGAAAATCTATAGCTGGAGCCATATTTGAACTGGTTATTCTCTATTAAATGGTTGGCAAATTGTTTAGCAGGTTTGTGGCCAAAACAATTAAAACCAACAATGCAAAAACTCCTGAAAACAAACTACTTGTTTTTAAACCAAAGCACCTCATTAAACTTCTGCTTTCCCATCTCCTTTCTTCCTTCAATCTCTTGTGTTGTATCTAATAGACTGTCCTTTTGTTCTCCACATTACTTTAGACACCTGTAGCAGTGTGGATAAAATCAATTACTTTCTTAAAAAAAAGTGTTTTTTTATTTAAATCAGAATTTTTTATTTTTAAATTAGAGATCTCTTTAAAATATTTAAAATTAATCTTGAAATTGACAATTTATGTTCAGGCCTAAACTTAGTCTATTGAAATAATTTAAATTAAATAAATAATATTAAGCGGTACATATTTGGTATCACTTTTTTTAAAAGTCAGACCACTGGACTAGTTGAAGCCACTGGCTAAGCTCCTAAAGCCAGAGCTGGTTGAAATGCCAACCTAGCTTTTGACAGCAGTAGCCTATTCTCCAGGTGCAAAGAGGATACCTTCTTCATTTCATTTTATTCAGCTAGTTAAATTCAGTGACTATATCATTCAAAGATAAGAAACCAATTGGTGAATTAAAGCAGGAAAGCATGAATAAAAATTAGGGGTGAGAGGATGAGATTGTGACGGGATCCCCAGAGTGCAGCCTGGGACTGTGGGACCGCTGTGCCCCCTTAACTCTCCAGCCTGGGCTGTCTCTCACAATGCTTTGCTAGTGACAAGCAGCAAACTCCTTCAGGTACTGTTATCACTCAGTACAATCGCATGTGGAGCCCTACACCCAGCTAGATTGTGTAAATGCTCCCAGAGCACTCATGACAAACACCTGTCAGGGATGGTCTAGATAATACTTAGTCCTTCCTTGAGTGCAGGGGACTGGACTAGATGACCTCTCGAGGTCCCTTCCAGTTCTATGAATCACACAGAGAAAGGCACCAGCCAGATCCCTCCCAGCTCCCAGCCTTGTACCTCAGGAATATACCATCTTGCACGGCTTGAGACCCTTTCTTGAGCAATGCAAGTTTATTAATTGGTTCACCACTTCATCAATGGAAAGTGGACATACAGCAGCCTTTGTAAACCTGAGCACATTTACCAAACACTTCAGGCAAACTCACTGGTAAAGATAAACAGTTAAACAAATGTATTGACTACAAAAGATAGTTTTTAAGTGATTATAAGTGATAAGCAAAAAGTCAGAGTGGTTACCAAAATAAAATAAAATATAAGCACACAGTCTAAACTCTCAACCCTATTAGACTGGGCAACATCTAGATTAAGCAGTTTTTCTCACGCCACTGGATATTGCAGTTCATAGTACACAGGTTTCACTCTTGAAACCTGGGCCAGTCTCTTCTGTTGGAGTCTTCAGTCTCCTGAGTGTCATTGTTGCTTGCAGCATAGGTGGGAGAGGAAGAAAAGGCCAAGCATGTGACCCTGTGTTCTGTTTTATACCCCTAGTCCATGTGCTTGGAGAACACAAGTCCAGGCATGTCTGGTGGGCATTGCTGAGTCCCCAGGCAAGGCTGAGCAATTCCCCCGGTCTGGCCTTGTTATGCAGGTAAGTCACTGAATTGTAACTTCCTTGTTGGACAATGGCTGTTGATGGTTGTTTCACACCTGCCTGGGCATTGGTTACTTCCCTTGTTGTTGTCTCTGGGGAGCTAACATCTGGCCAATTTCCCCAATTTACAGCATGTTTTACTGACAACCAAACACCACAATCTCATAACTTCATATGCACTAATAATATACATATTTAGATAGAACAGTGACTTTCACCAGATCATAACCTTTCCCCTGATACCTTACATGGCCTGCTATATATGCAAGATCACAATTATATATAAATGAGGAATCTGGAGGTTACAGGGTGCTCCCCCAAGGTGTAGAATGTCTCAGAGATCTACTAGTTTTAAAATCTTGAAGGACATGGTGACCAGAAACAATCAGTTCAGTTCTCTAACTGCAGATAAATAATTACGTTGTCTAACCAATCAGTTAGTTTTAAATGCAAAACATGTCTTGCTAAACTTGTCTTTTGTATATCCAGTACATTTAACATAGTTTTATTTAATTAAAATACTTTTTTATGTATTTTAATTGAATTTGAATTTCCATCCAACTAGAACTTGACAGAAATCACAGAAACACACGCAAAAAACCCATTTAGGAAAAAAGAAATGTCATTCACAATTTTCTAACATAATAAAAAAATGTAGAATTAAGAATCCGATAACGTAAATTAAGCTATATAACTGCTTAAATAAACATGTATAGACATAGTGTGTCCTCATTAGCAAAAAGAAGCACCACATTTAGTGTAAAGGGTATAATTAGTTACAAATCACGTTTTAATGGTTTCCAACCAATGAAATCAACCTTTAAGAAAATAAGTAAAAAGTATAAATACAAACATCGTTAAAATTGATTATTTAAATTAAGGTTTCCTGCCCAGTGATTTAAATCTTGATTTAAAATAAGTGATTTAAATCACTTTGATTAAAATCGGTCCACCCTGCTGTATAGAAAGTGATGATCAACAAAATAGGGGATAATATCCCCAGGTGTATTGAAGGTCAACTGGTGATTGCAAAGCATGTTGATATACTTGGATGGAAAGGTTTTGCAGAGGTGCCAAGTATTAGCATTTATCTGGTGGCAGTGTAATTCATTAAATTGTGCCTTGATTTTTGGCCTGTAGCAGCTGGGCATGAGACTGCCCTATGAAATTCCTTCAGTGGTTAGCAGAGTGAGGAAGTGGAGCATGGCTTGATGCACAACCTGTTTCGTTCATCCTTTACAATCTGGGTTTAAATCTTTTTTTTTAACCATAAATGACAGTGTCCAAAGGAAGAAAATTATGCAAAATAGATATACGTTAACCTTTGATTTCAAGACTGTGAAAAATAGTGAGTGGTGGTATTGTGGTGGTTTAACTTGGTCAATCATGATGTCATTGTCTTGTTCACTTGTATACTGCAGTCCTGTTGATTGAAATGAGGTTAAGGTTCTTGGTTTTCATACTTCATGTCTATGACTTCATGACAATGCAATGCTGCCCTCCAATTACATCATGCTTTAAGTATTGATTATGACCTCTTGAGCAGTGATATTACACTTCAGTTAAACTGATATGTATGTTTATAGTGAGAGAGGATTCAGGATAGCCTCTTCTTACTGGAATCAGAATTTTGCAGGCATCTCCTGTCTAGCTAGCATGAGCTGGTAATTATTGAACCAGATGAAAAGAGCTGTAAAGTCTGAAGAGAGCTTTTTTTTGGACTGAAAACTGTTAGTAGCAATAGGAGTAATAAAGCTGGTTGCCAGGGCAGGCAATGTCTCTGTTTCTAAAGCTTAATTAACCTTGACCTAGGTTTGGCCACTTCAGTTCATCTGATCAGTGCAGCCAAGCAGAAACAGGACGTCAGATAGGGCTACAGGTCAGGTAAGTGTGTGTTAGGCAGGATTTATTCTCCTGATTCGAACCCTCCACACTTTCCAAGATGTCTGGCTGACTCATGGGAATGTGTAATGTGATGTTTGTTCTTGAAGCTGGAATTTTCACTTTCTTTTAATGCCAACAGTTGTGAAATAGAGCATACATACTGTATTCTATAAAAGTTTTGACACTGTAATATCTGAACACCTTCCAGTAGTTCACTGAGCAGCGTGACGAACATCAGTCACATGTGGTTCACTCTTTTCCTTTGCCCTCTCCCCAGGAAGAGAATTTGTGTACAAACTAGTTTTGTTGGTGTTGGTTTATTTAAAAGAAAATCTGTATACTGCACTGTGTTTATATTGGTAAAAGCAAGGTCAGAGTATGCTTAGCATGTGGAAAGTGAGGTGATGACTTTTGTGGTGGTTCATAGTTCCTGTGGGAATTCAGCCCAATCCTGTGCCAGCCCCTGAGAAGGCTGTGACTCTACTAATATGGATTTTGTTTGACTTAAAATTTTAGGACCAAGTCACAATGTTCGTATTTTAAGTTATTGAACATGTTCAAAAACACACTTGCCTGGTCACCAGCAGCCAGTCTTAATAGTGATCAATTTCACTCTTCTTTCTCCACGGCCTTGTCTACACTAGAAAAGTTTTGCTGGTAGTGCCATTACAATATAACTGTACTGGCAAACCCTCCTAGTGTAGCTGCAGCTTATACTGGCATAAAATTGCCTCTGCTGTCATAGCTTACAACAGTTCAATGAGAAACATAAGACATACCAGCAAAAGTACTTTATACCAGCCATAAAAGCATATCTATACTAGGGCTTATTCTAGCGTAGCTGTGTTGGTAAAAATATTGCACCCCTGACTGACATAGCTATGCCAGTATAAGTTTTAAGTGTAGACCAAGCACGTTACTGATGAGTCATGCCCAGAGCATGAAGGTCCTACGCCACCAGGCCCTGTTAAATGCTTTGATCATGAAGATTCGTCCCAGTCATAGGGTATTCTATTCTCTCGTATGGCATTGAGCATAATGAGGGCACCTGATCCTTCAGGATGTCTCTGGACGCTACTATCGCCTAAATATTTAACAATACTAATAATGGAACTACCCATATGCTGCTACTAGTGAAAGAGCAGGCAGCAACAGAGCGAGCTGCTGAGAAATGCATTCACACTGATGAGCAGCTCTCAGCTTTCTCCAGGGTGTGTATATGCACTCTCTCACTTTCACATCACATAGATGGTGCACATTCCAACCTGAGCCCTGTCAGATACATGTGTATTGGAAAGTTCAAAGGCATGCTTATGATCAATCCTGACTTTGCCTCAGTAGCAGAGAACTGGAATGTGCCACCCATCAAAACAAACAAACAAAAACAAAACCCCAAGCCCCAATATAGGAAAGTCACACACCCTTCTCCCCTGGGTCAGGTGAGTGGTGAGTACCACAGGGGTGCTCTACGTCCCCTCCAGGCAGCCGGGAAGCAGTAAGGGCGAGAAGGTTAGTGATCCCTTACAGACACCTGAATTAACCTTTGCTTATTAGGTTTGGGTTGCAAAGAGATAAGTGGTGTATTCTTAAGACACACAAAACACTTCGAAAATGCTCTATGTGTAAAATTGACTCAATTTTTATAGTCACAATATTGTAATGTTATTGCCAGCATTAATGTTGGTGCTTTTGGGTTTTTTGCTGGGGTGTCAAATGATACCTGTTAGAATCCTGCTCTTGGGTTCCTACTCTTATATACTGTGGAAGTAGAGCAAGGCCTGACAGGAATTGGAAGGGGATTTTAAGGCAAACAGGCTAGCTGTGAGCAAGAGTCAGGCTAGCTGTAACCCTAATAACGCGAGATTTGTAGAAGCGAGGACTGTGTGAGGAAAGTGGGAAAGAATTGTGTGAAAAGTTGTTGCGACCTTGTAAATAAATATGGAATGTATAAACAAAATGCAGCTATTGCTTATTATTATATGTAACAAAAGGTATAAATGCTGCTGTAATTGTTTACCTGTAAAAAAAAAAAAAAAACTGCCTAAAAGGGGGAAACCCTGTTGTCCTAGTGCACTCTCTCCCTCTATGCAATTGCTTAAAAAAATAAAGTATCTAATTTGCTACACCCAACCAAAAAAATAAGAACTGTGTTTTTCTCCGACAATACAGATGTGTCCAGGAACTCCCTCAGTTTAAAACCCCGAGTTGTCGATTTCAGCACAGGGACATCTCATGTCACTCCAAAGAATCTAAGCTGCTTTTAGTACAGCAATGGTGAATTCCTCTCTGAATGCAGTCAGCAGAAATGCTCCCACAGGGGTTGCCGGTAGATTTTTCTGTTGCATTATATTTCAATTCTGGTTTAATACAAGGGTGGTTGTGAATTGTATCTTACTGTTCGCTATTTCTTCCGTTTCTAAGGGCTGGTCTACACTAAAAAATTAGATCGACCCAGCTTCGTTGCTCAGGGTGTGAAAAATCGACACCCCTGAGCAGTGTAGCTTAGCCAACCCAAGTGTCTGTGTAGACAGCACTAGCTCAACAGACGAATTCTTCTGTTAATCTAGCTCCGTGCTTCTCAGGAAGGTGGATTTACTAGAGCGATGGGAGAACCCCTCCTGTTGCTATAGTAAGTGTCCACACTGAAGTGCTACAGCAGCACGCTGTAGCAAGTGTAGACATAGCCTAAGGAAAGAGACTGAAGAGGGAGTTCTCATTGTTTGTCTTTATAATACCTGAGTATTTCCTGTGTGAAGTTAGCATAATAAACTTGCTGCTTTTGTCAAACTAAAACCATTAACATGCGATGACTTTATCCCCTTGCTGAAAATAATGGAGACAACAATTTCCTTTTATGACATTTAAATTGTAAAAGTGTTCAGTAGTGTGTGTGTATAAATGGAATAGGGAGTTTGCACAAATATTTCCAAAATGAAACAATCTAATAGAAATAGATAGCAGATAAGGCTATATCTACACTAGCACTTTTGTCAGTCAGGTGTGAAAAAACACACCCTTGACCAACATAAGTTTCATCAACAGAAGCGCCGGTGTGAACAGCGTTATTACGTTGGCGGGAGATGCTACCGCTGCTCATTGGAGATGGTTTACTTATGCCAACAGGAAAGCTCTGTCCTGTCGGCATACAGCAGCTATACGGGAGACCTTACAGCAGCATAGTTGCTGTAAGATCTGTTGTGTAGACAGAGCCTAAGCGTTTAAAAATAAGCTTGAAAATTAAAATACTGAAATTCACTTTGGAGGTGGTTAAACTGGCTCCCGTCCAAAACCTTTTGACCTCAGATGGGAAATGATTGGTCTATTAAATTAAGCATGTAATTTGTGGTCCTGTTGAGTTTTTTGTCATTGTCTTATTTGTGCAGATAAATGGACATCGTTCTTCCTTGCCACCACATGGTGACAGAAACACTTGAGTTTTAAGTAATTTCCCATGATATGATGAGCCATGTTAAGAGACATCATATGAGAGCTTCCTGGAATTCCTTTTTCTAATAGCTATGGCAGGGTTTTTCCTTCCTTTTTTTCTCTACTAAAAGTAACACATTTTGCTGCTGACTGTTAGACTAGCAAATTTAGATTAGTATTAGGTAAATTGGTCGGTTAAATCTTTTTATTAGCGGTGGTTGGATTTCTGGCCGCTCTAGTGTTTAACTTTCAGATTATTTTTCTGTCTTTTCAGGTCTCTGGATGGCAGACTCTGAAAAGAAATGCAGTTTTAAGAGGTATGCCTCATGTAGCCAAAAATATTCCTGACTAGCACGTACACCACTGGGGACAAGGCCATTCCTTCAAGGGATGTCCATTTGCTTGTCCTCTACTCAAGTCCCAGAAAATATGAAGAGGCTCCAAACTGAACTTCCACTAGACCAAAATGGGCCCTCAAAATCTCTGGGCAGTACTTCTATAGTCCATGCTGAAAAATAAAATTCTATTTTCAGCTCTGGAGTCTCTTCGCGTATCTGAACAGGGGGCTTTTGATCTCACCAGAAAGAATGTCTCATCACTGTCACCACTTAAAATCTTCAGTTTACTGTAAGAGGTTCAGAATAAATTGCTTAACCTTCTGTTTGATGATCTTAACTTCTTTATTGTTGACAGAACAATACTCTGGGAAACCACAAGGTGACTAGAACTGTAGCTTAACACCCAGCCTATCCCCCCAATTACAGATTTTCTTCCTTTAGGATGGGACTGTACTCCAAATACCCTTGTTAGTCACCCCAACTGGCTTACTTGGGGTATCAGACGCAAAAAACAGTCCCAGTGATCCAGCAATAAAATCATATCCTCACCAGTACTCTCTTCAACTGCCTTGGTTCCAGCCACAGCTTCTATCAAAGCAATAACCTAGGTATGTTGAGAGGGAGCTTGGTATTGCTCCTTGATTCCAGTTTGGCCTCCATGTTCCATCTCTTAGGGGACCGCTTTCCTTTCCCTCTCCAGATTTGGTATATTATTACTTCTAAATTTAGTTTTACAGATGCTAGAGATGGCAATTCCTTCCAATTTAAATCTATGCTGCTTCCTCACCCTACTGTTTTCCCGTCCATTTCAAGGATGACTCTCAAACTGAGGAAAAGTGTTCTTCTTACAATTTGGAACAATAGAACCAGGTTTTGGAGAACTTCCCAAGAATAGGTTTTTTCCCCCTTATGCAAAAAAAGAAAGCAGAGTCAACCAATTTTAGTGCAGTGAGAGCTCAGCAACTTTTTTCAAAGTAACAGCTACAATCTTTTCCTTGTTTGTCAGGATTGGTTCAGAACTCTCAAACTTTGGAAGGTTTCACATTTCTCCACCGTGGCCACAAGTGTGTACCTTTAGTTCAGATTGAACAATGACCATTCCCAGTATAAACTGCTTCTGTTTGGGTTAGTAGTGACTCTCCAGCTGTTGACTAAGAGTCTGGCATCACTTGCTATTAAGTTCCATTGTCAAGGTCTTCAAGAACCCACCTACTTGAAAGACTGGCTCACCGGAGCTCAGTTTTGCCAAGGGCTGACCTATCTTTCAGGCTTCCTGTTCCCTCTTTGAACAACTTGGACTCAGATTAATTTCAGGTCTATCCTGAAGTTTACAAAGATTTCATGATTATCAGAGTTAGAAAGAGTTACTGTAGAGTCCAGAGTATCTTACTTTTTTTGGTCCACAAACCTAGATTACAATACTAACATATGTTAACTCTCATGACCTTGGGCACTTGCTCCTTTGCTAGGATAAGAATAAAAGTTTTCAAGTCCAACCTTCAAAAGTCACTAGATTATGAAAATCTTTGGCAAAATGTTACATATTGGTTGGTCTATCTGGGAGTCTCTGCTGTCGTGGACTATTGCTTAAAACACTTTAAACGGGGAGTAGGGATGCAGGGGTATGTTTCTCCCATCCAGATTCCCACAATGACAATTAAAATATCTCAGATGCAGTCTAGTATGTTTGCAGTGCCGCTCCAGACCCTGAAAAAGCCAGAATTTTCATCCTCATCCTACTTCAAGTTCTTGTCAAAGCTAGTGTTTGACTTCCATTTGAATCCTATGCTGCCAGTCTTCTAACACAACAGTGTACCTAGTGTGGCCACACTACATTAATTGATCATAGAGAGTTGTTAATTTATACTTTGATTTGGTGAAGGAACTTTAAGGTTTTCCTAAGTATTCACTGCAGTTGGAGAGAAGTCCAAAGGGTAAGAAAATTCAGTTCAAATATTGCTTAAATAGGCTGACATGATGCTTTAGTATTTGATTTGCTGCTGCTGCTAGGTAGGTGGGAACTATTTTTATTGTGCTTTGTCTTCATAATTTTAAATAATTGGCAGGGTGCTTAGTCTCTGGATGGATACTTTTTATTTATTATAAACAGAAAATATATAACTGCATTTAAACTTCAGTCCAGGTAAGGAGCCAGGTACTTTTTGTGAGCACTATAATAGCTTGTCTTAGAATGTTACAATATTCAGAAATTGTGAGATGGCTATATGATGTTGAATGTATACTTATTATTCAGCACTCCCTTTTCAGTGTCAAAGCTAGATTGGATTGCTTGCATTGGTTGAGCAATCCTCTGCCAGCTCCTTAGCCTTCCTCCTTTGGAAATTGTTGCTGCTTGCTGATCTCCCACAACTAAGATGCTGTGGAGGTAGGAAGATTGGGTTTGTGGAAGCAGTATGTTATAAAAACCCCAGGTCTATCTGAGCAGACTGACTGGGTCATTAAAAAGACTAGCAG
This sequence comes from Platysternon megacephalum, assembly GCA_003942145.1. NCBI lineage: Eukaryota > Metazoa > Chordata > Testudines > Platysternidae > Platysternon > Platysternon megacephalum. The sequence goes on from QXTE01000072.1 coordinate 2,280,703, forward strand.
ACCCATATCAGTGGAAAACCTGAGAAGACAATGGAAAACCCCAAACACTAGAACATTCATGCCTAAGAAACAATGACCCAGAGGGAGGAGGAGGAAGCTCAGCGGAGACCCCCGGCTTGAGAGCAAAGGACTAAGGTTTCAGGTGGGGGTGAATTTCTGGAAGAAGCAGGCTGCTGTTTAGTGGGACTGAATAAGAAATTCAGAGACAGAGCCTGAAAATTGAGTTCATTACTGCTTGGCTGGTGAATTGATCTGGCTTGACTATGCATTAACCTTTATTTCTCTGTGCTAACCTAAGGATTTCCAGTGCTGTGTTCCAATTGACTAATAAATCCTACTCTGGTTTGAAAACACTGCTTGGATACTTGCAGAGGTGAAGGGGTTCCTCCAAGAGACCGTTGATAAACTGGGGGCATATCCCAGAGCCTGTTGAAGTGTGAGCAGCACCATTGAGGACTTGCCCTTTGATGAAACCAATCTCTTTAATGAGAAAACAGTCTTTGCACTCATTAAATGTCTCCAGGACAGCCCTCTGGTCTCTGGGCATTTATATCCTGGCCCTGAAGAGGAAGGCAACACAAACAGGCATACATAAGCCAAGGCCTCTTCCCCAGCCTTTCTATCACCAGCAACCATACGCTTCGCCACGCAATCATCAAAGGGTGATTTCCACGGTATGCAGCTCCATCCACCTCAATGACAGTCACCCAACCTCATTCACTTCTAAAGATTCCCTTTGACAGGACACTTGAGAGATGCAACCTGACGGTGACACCATCACCATCTGTTTCCAAACTCCCCTTTTGGCATCCACCTACCTTACTTTGCCCACAACTGGAATGCTATAGCAAAGGACAAGTGGGTACCAAATATCCACTTAGAAACTCAGAGGTGTAGCCATTCTCTACCTCCTCCAAAACCCCCTCCAGGCCTATCTTCAGGGACCACTGTCCCAAGGAGATCCTCCAGCAGGAGCTAGAGACTCTCCTTCCACTACTTGCATCCGAAGAAGTGGGTATTCACCCACGAAAGCTCATGCTGCAAAACGTCTGTTAGTCTATAAGGTGCCACAGGATTCTTTGCTGCTTCTACAGATCCAGACTAACATGGCTACCCCTCTGATCCTTGAGTGAGGAGCTGTATAGTAAGTGCCACCTCAGCATCAAGGGAGAGGGTTCTACTCAACTATTACATAGTTCTCAAGAAAAAATTCCGCATGGTTTTGTTGGTATCAATAATTCCATGCATCTGCTCTCAATACTATACACAATACATAATCAACTTGGGGAACTGACTGCTACAAGATATTTCCTTTTGTTCTTTTAAAAATTTGTTGTCTGTATTATTTGAACCTTTGTATATTATTTGAACCTATATTTGTTGTTTTTATATTATTGAACCGTCTCTTGCATTATGAGGGAGGATGAATAAGATACAAATTGCTTTCTGTATATCAGTAATTGCTGTACCTTTTCATGTCTTCCTTATTCATTTCCTCTCTAAATGAAACAGTGTCTGGCCTTTCTAGTGCAAATCTTGTAGAAGTCACTCTTTAACTGGCTCAGAACCCCTCTGTCTGCTGTATATTTTTGAGACTGTGTGACCATAACTGAAAATAGTGTTTGAGGTGATAAATCAATGATACAGTGTTCTCTGTGTATACTAACACTTTGTTCCTTTATTTGACTGCCAATGTGGAGCCATCCACAGTAAGGCTGAGGTCTTAAAGACCAGTTTTTTAAAGGTATTTAGGCATTGTTCAGCTCCACATTGCAAGGCCTAAGTCTTCTCTTCAAAAGTGACTTAAGCATTTAGGAGTCTAATTCTCACTGAAACTTAATGGGATGTAAAGCTTGGTCTACACTACAAAGTTAGGTCGATGTGTGTGTCTACATGTATGGTCTAACACTCAATTTGTCTCTGCCCAATGTAAGTGCCTTTTCACAGCGACACAGTAAAACCACCTCCCCGAACGGCATAGAGGCATGGTCGACCTACTGAAGTCGACATAGTGCGAGTGTAGACACTGCATGACCTCTGGCAACCCTAACAGCCCTCTAAGCTGTCCCACAGTGCCTCATTCTCTGCAACAGTGTACACTGTTGCGTGTTTGATTTTAATAATTTGATTGTTAAACAACAGGTTTAAATGGTATTTGTCAAGGCTAATTCTCCAGTCTGGCACTTCGAGTGCAGAAGGTGGGGGCCACTCCAGGCTTGTATTAAACTCCCAAGGTTACAGCTGTTCTCTGACCTTGGATTTGTAGATGCTGCCACCACCCAAGTGCAGAACCCCTTTGAGAGCCCAGGAAGGCACACTTGGGAATTCCTTCTTGTGGGGTACCCTCAAGCCCTTTCACCCCCCCACCCTCCCCGGGGGAAGAGCTGAGAAAGAAGAAGGGGAAAAAAAGGAAATCAGCTGTCGCCACCGGCTAATTAATCAACATGTGCACAAACCTCTTAAGACACAAAAATCCAATTCTGTTCTTAAAAAAGGTAAATCTTATTAATAAAAAAAAGAAAGAAAATACAGCTGGGAACTCAGGCTATTGCTAGATTTTAAAAGAGCAACTACAAGGATTAAGCACCAAGCATAGCTTTCTTGAGATTCAGCTTGAAGGTCACAAGCAAAACAAAAGCACCAGGAGTTAGCACAGAGGAATCCACAAGCCATAATGAAATAAACGGGATAAACCTAATCGCGTATTCCTAGACGTTTCCTGATCTACTTACATATCTGGGGTTTTAAATGAGTAGTTTGTAGGTATGACACTGATGATTTTTTCATACCTGGCTCAAGCTTCTTACAGCATAGCTGCTGCCCTGTCCGCCTCTCCCCGGGGAACAACTGACAGACAGACAAAAGGGGAGTCTTTTTTTTCAACTTTACAAAGTTCTAGCCTTCCCATTGGCTCTTTTGGCCAGGTGCCCACTCACTTCCTTTTACCTATACATAGCAGTGAGACTTTTTAACCCTTTACGGATAGAACAATTACAGAACAGCTATTAAGAGGGATTTTATAGCTACTGGCTTACTGGGTGTCCATAAAAGGGAGCTACCCTCCTCTTCATTTATCTCAGTATTATTTAATCAAAGATTATCAATCAGAGATTAGTACAGCATTATACAGAATACAGAAAGAATAGATACATTTCCATGGGATGTGAGGGAATGAGCTGGCCTCTGTCTCTCTCACCTCTGTAACTGGTGAGATGCTGGCAGTTTTACACTCCCCATCTAATTTCCAAAACCCCTCTGTCTCTTTATAGGGTCTGAGACAAAGAAACCCCTTTTTGGAGGGAAAAGTGCTTTCCCACAATTAATTTCCACTGTGTCCTATTTTGACGTTTTCTTTTTACCTGATTACTTCTGGAATTTCCTTTATCTTTGGGTTACATGATTGATAAAATAAAGGGAATTTATAATCCAGTCATTATTACTGATAGCTGTGACAACCAGTAATTCTTACTGAGTTAACATAAACATCTTTCATTGGATCCTTATTTTATCCATTACAGAAAACATCTGCAATAACAAGATCCTCCTCAATCAAAGAACATAACTAAATCTTAGGCACCCCTTATCAATCACTCAGTCTTGTTTTTACAGTAGAACCTCAGAGTTACGAACACTAAAATGTTATGGTTGTTCTTTCAAAAGTTTACAACTGAAACATTGACTTAGTACAGCTTTGAAACTTTACTATGCAGAAGAAAAATGCTTTTAACCATTGTAATTTAAATGAAATAAGCACAAAGAGTTTCCTTACCTTGTGAAATCTTTTTTTTACCTTGTCAAATCTTTCCCTTTATTTTTTTAGTAATTTACATTTAACAAAGTACTGTACTGTATTTGCCTTTTGTTGTTGTTTGTTGTTGGTCTCCTGCTGCTTGATTGCATACTTCTGGTTCTAAATGAGGTGTGTGGTTGACTGGTCAGTTTGTAACTCTGGTGTTCGTAACTCTCAGGTTCTACTGTATCATATTTCTGTAGTTTGAGGGGGGTCTTTCCCCTACACATCTATTTTCCCCACAGACTTGGTGACGCCAGCCATCATAAAGTACAGCCCAATATTTGGTCACATGAAATTCCTGAATACAGGTCCCTCCCAGATTAAACAGCAAAACCTTGGCCTTAAAATTCAAACATGCTCTTTGCTAATACCATAAAGAATAGTTAATAGACAAATGAATTTAATATATAAAAAGGAAAAGAGGACTAAAAGGGTTAATATTTACTAACTGGTATGAACACTGGTCACATTTTTAAACTCCATTGCGCAGGGGCATAGAGGCTGGAAGCCACCCCCCTTTAAAAGCTCCTGAATGTTTTTAAAATGCCTCTTCCGGTTGCCCAACTTGGTGAGCACACTTAGCAGCTCACCCTGGTTGTGTGCAATTGCCCAACTCATGTTGGCTGCACGCACCAGATGCACCCCTGCCTGGAGTAAACATGAAGTATTGGATCTCCTGGGCCTGTGGGGAGAAAAAGCAGTGCAAATACAGCTGTAGAAATGTGGAGACCTATGAGCAGATTGCAAAGATGAGGCAGGCAGATGGGTACCGCAGCAGTACCGGGTGAAAGTGAAGGAACTTTTCCAGGGATACCCCAGGCCTGAGAGTGCAAGTATAGGTCTGGTGTTGCGCTGCAGACCTGCCGCCTCTACAAGGAATTGGATAGCATACGTGGTAGAGACTCCACCAGCACTGCATAGACCATTGTGGATACCTCAGAGGAGTCCAAGCCACAGACCCCTGACATGAACAGCGAGGAGGAGGAGGGGGAGATGTGGTGGAGGCTCCAGCTATGCTATGAGCCAGGATCTGTTTTGAGACTAAACAGGCAAGAAGCATTACAGGCCATGGCAGCTTTGGGATGCCAGTAGCAGCTGTGCCTTTGTGGCGCTCAGGAGTGAGAGATCAGCTGAAATAACCACTGCCTGTGGAAAAGAGTGCCAATACTCAGTGCCATTGTCCTATATTCCTACCCATGGAATAAGGACTGAAATGTTATAGCTTCATGCAAGAGAAAATATTTTCCCACTCTCGCCCTTCACGGGCCATGCTCACCATAGCTGGGGCAGGAGATTGATGCTGTGTCGAGGCCTTCCGAAGCTGCAGTGTCAATAAGAATTTCTTATTAAAAAGTATTTATGGGAATAAGGGAAGGGAGTTTGGAAAATTCTTTCCCTTTCCATTGTGACTGGCACCACTGGATTTAGTCTCTGTTTTTATCAGCAGCTTCTGGCATGGTGGACTTGAAGGATGTCCCTTCCACACTCTCAGAACAGCTGACCCTGATGAAAAGAAGAGGACTAAGGAGGATGTGTGCTGTGAGATCTTTCAAGCCAGTGCTGCATCAGACTGTGAACAAAGGGCTTGGAGGGCCAATATGACTGACAGCATGGAGAAAGGCAGAGAGGATAGGAAAAGACCCAGGAGTCCTAGCAGGACAAAAAGAGGCAAATGCACCTGAACATAATGGGTTTTCTCAGGCTGCATACTCAAATGCTGCAGACCCTGGTTGACCTACAAGTCCAAAAATGCTGGACTCTACCCTTTGCAGTCCTTGGAGAACTCCATGGTCGCTGCTCCCTACACCCCCCAAAATACCACGTCATCACAGACTGCATCCTTACTCCTACCACTTCACGTGGGGGGACAGCAAAGAAAACCACACCTTTGCATACGCTAATCTATGGTTTACACAGCTTAGTATATCTGTAGCCATAACAGACTACATTTGTGCACTCAACTGGACAAAATTATTTGTTCTAATTTAAAATTTTTATCTCCTTGATTTGTTAGAAACTTGTTTAACATTGTCTCTGTGTGTGTGTATATGGGGGGGGGGGAGAGATGTGGGAAGGTTGGTTTATTTTGTTTGGCATATTGGTTTTCTGCACTCCCCCCTCCCCCCATTCAGTAAAGTTCTATTTTTGGGTAATTTTATTATCTTTAGTAGTTCACAACAAATATTGCAGAATGCAAAGTTAGTCAAAGCATACAGTACTTATAAATACACACCAAGCACCAAAGAATTCATAGCTTCAGGAAAAACCCTGTCATATTTATGTACAACAAGCACTACACAATTCAAACAGCGTCCAAAGCTCCAGGTGCAAAGAACATTCCACTGAAATTTCCAACTTCAAAATGATCTCCCACTGACCAGTAGCAGTCCCATGTTGCAAATTTCCAGAGTGAGATTGCTACCCACTTGTCCACTGTCAATGCAGCTCTCATTCTGGTGTCCGTGTGCTGGAGGGCTGGAGCGAGCTCTGCACACAGATCCTGGAATGTGGCCTTTTGCATCCTAAAGTGCTGCGGCTGCTTCTCCCATACCTGTGATACAGTCAGTGCTTGTTTCTCAGGCCCAGAAGCAGTGCTGCACAGTCTGCAACTGCTTTTTGAATGCCACCAGCAACCTTGAATTGTCTTTCGCTGTGTCTCTCAGCAAGCTGTCCTTGGAGAAATTCTCCTGTCCCTCATTGCTGCAGTACTACTTGCAGGTCTGCAAATACAGGAGAATCATTCATCCGGTATTTGCCGTGTTCATGAGAATAGTGCAGAGCTCTGTAAATTCCATGCTTGTCACAGATGGCAAGCACCAAAAAGTGCCTGGTGGCTTTGTCGGATTTTTAAAAAGTGGTGTCAAAATTATGGGATATGGATGGCATTGCGGGATCGAGAAAGTTGCATGCTGGGAGTTTGACCCCTAGCTCCAAGAGGTCAAGCCATTTCTATCCCACAACGTGTTGCAAAAATTTCCCAAAAGGTATTGTGCTGGGCAGTGACGGGTGGCACACTGGGATACCTACCCGTGGTACACCGCAATTTACATACTCACCAGGAATGCGTGTCTATGTGCAGTGCTGCTGCAAGCAGCCAAGTATGCACACGCCTGAGCAATATGCAGAGTTTGGCAGCTGTATGCTGATGTGGCTTGCGTCAACTGCAGTTTGTAGTATAGACATATCCTTAGGCTCCTAAGTCAGTTAGGAGTTGTGATGCTGAGCTGAGCAATGCCTAAATAGTTATAAAAAACAGGGCCTAAGTGCCTAAGAGTACGTCTATACTGTAATCACAGGCTTTAACGTGGGCTGTCGAACCCTGCCCAGAACACTGGGTAAGTACTCGCGTTGCTAGTCTGCGCTGGGATCTGTGTTGCTGCATTTTCACTGCTATTTTTTAGCAGCAGTAGCTAGATCAAGGTTAGTGTGGGTATGCCTGCCTAAACTGCAATCACGTCTCCTGATTGTGGTGCAGACACCCCCTAAGTGACTCAAGCCTTGTGACGCTGAGTAGAGTAATGCCTAAATACCTTTAAAAATCTGGGCCTAAGAGCTTAAAGGTGATACTGAACCCAGTAATATGAGTAGTTGGAATTATTCCTTCCAATGTGCATTAATATGCATTTATTAACTTTGAATTTACCATTATGTCCCCATTTATCTACCTTCCCTCTGTACTACCTCAGTCTTCTCAGGTTTGACTAATCCAGTGTTTCCCAAACTGGGGTTCGTGAACCCCTGGGGGTTCGCGAAATGTTACAGGGGGTTCTCGGGAAAAAATTCCCTAATGGCGGACAGAGCTGTCCCTAGGGACCCTGGGCAGCATGGGGCCAGCAGCCCGGAGCCCCTGGACTTCCAGGAGCTAAGCAGATCAAAGCAAGCATTTCTATCACACTGAGGAGATTTAACCTTCAAGACTCCTTCTAAGAAATGGAAAGGGAGGTGAATATTTTTTTGCTGTTTTTAAAAGTAAATAGGCCGCTAGTATTGTTTTAAAAATTATTATGAAGAACAAGTTTAAGCTTTGTTGTAACGTGCGTTGTTTGCCTGGGCTGCTCAAGACCTGAATGCTTGTGTAGGAGGAACTCTTTGAGTTGGCTTCTTAAATACCTTCACACTGTTTCATATCTGATACTCCTTGATGAAGCATAGGAGCCTTGTCTTATAACAGGCTTATTCAAAGTGATACAAGCTACGAAAGTGAGATCTTGGAAGAGGGTTGCCGTTTTCATAATGTAATAAAAATATTGTAATGATAAACAATTAATAAATAGTGTGTAATAAGCATAAAAGCATAAATAATTAATAAATAGTGTGTAATAATCATAAAAACAAATTTTATATTTCCAAGATCACTGCTTTTATAATTTATACTCAGGTAAAGGAGAAAATCCCTGGAAATATTCATTTTTAGGAGGGGGTTCGTGAGACTTGACATTTTAGTGAAAGGGGTTCACAGGCTGTTAAAGTTTGGGAACCACTGGACTAATCTAAGTAATTGGGATCTTCATAATTTGACAACTTGCTGCTCACCCCTTGTCCAAATATTTACAAATATATCTGGCACTGGTTGTAGTACAGAACTTTGAGGCACACCACTGTTAACAGTTAGCTATGTTGAAAACTGAACAAGCGCGTCTACTCTTTTTATTCTCTAGCCAATTTTTAATTTCACAGTACTCTTTTGTGAGTTATCCAGATCCTTGAAAGTTCTAAGAAAGTTTGTCAACCAGTGCTGTTTTCTAGTTTTGTTAACATGCTCAAGGAATTTTAATGGATTGGAGATGTGTAGTTTTCCTTACAAGAAACCATGCTGGTTTGTTCTGCTTTCCTGTTCATTCAGGGGTTTATTAATTAAGACTTCCCTTACCAGAACAGTTAGTTAAACTATTAATTCATTCCCAGGTTTGCCCCTGCTGCATTTTTCTAGATATGGGTGCACAACCTTTGGTACCCTCTGGTTTTCTGATATAAGAGCTGATTTTAATGAGGTTGCATATTTTTGTTAGTATCTCAGCTGCTTCATTCTTTAGCTCTTTCAGACCTGATAGATGTGTAGCACTTGGTCCTGGTAGCCTTTTGCTAGCTAACTGCTCAGATTGTTCTAGCACCACTTGTTGATCTTTCAGTGTTTTGATAGTAGCTCATCTTTACAATGTGAAGAATTCCCCCATCATTCTCTAGAGAAGGTAAATGTTTTTGCCTCAAAGTTTACCAGTATTTTTATCCTTATTAATTACTCTTTACTCCTTGCTGTTTCTGTGGATTCATAAGTTCTTTGGCTAGATTCCTACTAAAATACTTAGTCATATTTGTTTTTATGCCTTTGGCTGTTTGCCCTTCAAATATCTTTAGTCTTCCTAACTAACATGTTATCTATTATAATTTATACTTTTTATGAGCTTCTAGTGTTGAATTTTCATTTTCTGACTCACTCCTATTTGGCTTGAACAACTTCTTGAAAGTTGCCATTTCACCAAACTGTTTTTTACCTTTCCACTTTGTTTAGTGATATGTGTGCCTTTGATTATTGTATGGCTATGTGTAAGTTTACTTGCACTAATTTCATTTGGCTAGCTTAATCATTTTTAAAATGCCCTTTTCTAAAGTTTAGTTGTCACCATGACAGTATGATTCTTCCCCTTCCCCCCCCAAAGATGTGGAACCTAATTCTGTTGTGATCACCATTATCTAGTGCAGGGGTCGGCAACCTTTCAGAAGTGGTGTGCCGAGTCTTCATTTATTCACTCAAATTTAAGGTTTCGCGTGCCAGTCATACATTTTAACGTTTTTAGAAGGTCTCTTTCTATAAGTCTATATTATATAACTAAACTCTTGTTGTATGTAAAGTAGATAAGGTTTTTAAAATGTTTAAGAAGCTTCATTTAAAATGAAATTAAAATGCAGAGCCGCCAGGACCCTGGCAGTGTGAGTGCCACTGAAAATCAGCTCATGTGCTGCCTTCGGCACGTGTGCCATAGGTTGCCTACCCCTGATCTAGTGATTTAACAGTAGCTACTACTTGTACCAACTCCTGTACATCATTTTAAGAATCAGTCACAAATAGTCTGTCCTCTTTGGGTTCTGTAAACACAGCTGTCTTCTATGCAACAATCTTTTTAACGAGACTCCTACTATCTATGAACTGCTAAATCTTTCAGTTGCTTGGAAACTAAGCTAGAAAATGAATATTGAAATAGGAGTAATCTATGCTACGGAATTAGGTTCTGACCTATCTGTTATACAGCACAAGTTAAATGCACTTTTGGTGCGTCCTTAACAGCTAGTCACTACTTCATTTAATTATGAAACCTTAGAATTCCATACAACACTTCTTTTGTACGTTTATTTGTCTTCTCAGCCTTAAAAATTTGAAGTACTTCAAGTTTTTTCTCATGTCACATGCTGTGTTTTACAGTGCTAGAGGTGAAATGCATTTTAGTGGCTTAAAATAGAGGGTAATGTACTTTTTTTCAGTCCAGTTACTCCTCATATTGGTTCAAAAGCTTGGTTTCTGCTGGCCCATCATGTTTAATTACTTACTTGAATTAAACAGAGGGAAAGAATAAAAAAGCAAAGAATGTAAGGTAGAGGTTAAACACTATCTTCTTGCTGTATCCAAATAGGAAAGCTTGCATGCTCTGAAGAACTTCATTCAGATTATGAAATGTATTCCAAAATAAACTAAAATTTGTAGTTCTGAACCAAACACTGTCAATCATTTTACTGAAAAGCAGTTTGGTGACACCTGCAGTGTGGGAGCTGAAAGTAACACATTGTAAAACCAGTTTTTCTCCCTGCTATAATGTTAGTTCTATCATTTTATTCTACCAATATATGTTCCTTTACAGCAAGAATGTGTAAGCAGGAGGCTTCTTTACCATGCTTAAAATTGCACAGATTTTAGCAGGGTCATAGCTTGGCCCTTTCTGGGTCTGCTGTTTAAATAAGAGGAACTAAAATGATGCACAGAATTTAGCTTAAGCATTTTCCTCAGACTTTGTTGCTTCCCATATTCTGCCTTGTGGGCTGCTCAGTTCACACCCTGGGTCCTTTCTACAGAGCCAATCCTTGCTCCTTAATATCTGGCTGGGGCTAACAAACTACCTGCATCAGGTCAGCAACGGAGTCCTATTTTTCCAGCAGGATCAGCTAACAGCAACAGAGGAGATAAATTATACACTAAGTGCTCATGTATTGAAATGTTGGAAAAGATTAGTGTGTTAAAATATTCTAGGGGCCAGCATTTAAATCTAATTCCGTATATGTTGCTTGTGTACTGTATGCTTATGGAAGTAGAAGGATACTTAAGAACATAAGAAAGGCCGTACCGGGTCAGACCAAAGGTCCATCTAGCCCAGTATCTGTCTACCGACAGTGGCCAATGCCAGGTGCCCCAGAGGGAGTGAACCCTAACAGGCAATGATCAAGTGATCTCTCTCCTGCCATCCATCTCCACCCTCTAACGAACAGAGGCTAGGGACACCATTCTTACCCATCCTGGCTAATAGCCATTTATGGACTTAGCCACCATGAATTTATCCAGTCCCCTTTTACGGCCTTTCTTATGTTCTTATATGGACGCTATATAGCGTTGCGTGCTGTAGTCTAATTTCAGGTATGAGCTTCTTGTTCGTGTGAGAGCCCTTAGTTTAACCAACTTTGTTAAGCTGTTTTTTGACAGAATACATTATCGTAACCATTTACTTTGTTTTCTTGTGAAGTTTTCCCACACAGTTCCAACAAAATATTTCAATTTTGCAACAAAATGTATGTAGTGTTAAAAAATTGATCATGTTCTCTGAATCCAAAAGCTAATTTTTTAAAAAAATACAGGTTATCAAAAACATTATGGTGAAAGATAATACTAATGAATTACAAGTGTGGCTCTCTGGCTTCAAGTGCTCTTGATAAATATCTGTCATCCTAAAATGGTTTTAAGGGTGAAGTACAAAGTTCTTAAAATTTCAAGCAGACTTCTTGCGATTCCAGAAGAGGAAAAATTACATACTTATTTCTTTGTAAAATAGGTAGTGGTGTATTTTAACTGTCAGAGGCATGTACCATCCCCTAAAAAGACTTTTGCAGATTTCTCTTTGCTCTGCAAGTGATATCAGAAATGCCATGAAAAATGGTTTGAAAAGAGCTATTCTGTTTTAAAAAATCCCTGTCTTCCTTTCCTTTTGTTATGGTATTTGTGATCTCCTTCACCTTGGAAGGAAAAAAGCATTCAGTTCAGATTTCTTAGTTTCATAGGAGGTAACTTTGTTGGTATAGAGCTAATTTTATGTTTGAAGTCATGTTTTTTCTTTGTGAGAACCTAGTTTTAGCTTTTAAGAAAACCATTTCAGTTTACTTTACAGCCACTTTATTCAAATACAATTTTTCTTCAATTTCTAAGTAAAGTTTTAACTATAGGGAAAATAGGCTATAAATACAAAGTACAACTTGATAAATTTTACCAAACCAGACCTACTCCTTTTGATATTGTGCTCTGATGAACTTTCTTCAGGGTCCACTCTGCTCACTTTCATATGCTTTAATTATTGGCTTGCATGGGATTACTTATATGAGTAAAACAAGCAGGATTTGGCCCTAAAATTTAGTCTTTTTCATCAGTAAAGGAGCTCTGTTATGCAACATGCTGGCATAACTTAGCAGAAAAACTGTTAAGATCAGAATATCAAACTCCTTCTACTTGCTTACGGAATCTGAGCTATATTAATGTAGTAATTACCAATCCCTCTCATCTACATTATTCAAACCTCAAAATACTGTAGGTCTTACATGGTTTGTTTCATTGCCCATTTTTATCAGATAAATCCTTTAAGATTATATAATACCCTTATTCCATACATAAAATGCCTGGGAGCCTGAAGTTGCATATTGATATCCGTAATACAAATTATTGTAATTAGGTTACTCCAAGACTTCCTACATAATCAGTACACCTGGGATGCTAACAATTGTGTGTTTCTTCTACAGACACCAAAGATGCTGACTAGAAAGATTAAACTCTGGGATATTAATGCCCATATAACCTGTCGTCTCTGCAATGGATACCTTATTGATGCTACCACTGTAACAGAATGCTTACATACCTGTGAGTATGACTATGATTCTATAGCATGTTAAAGAAGATTAATGTTTTTTTACTTCACATACTAGATATTTCAGTTTAAAAAACGTTTAAAAATCTATTGTGGCTCTGCCAAAACAATGCACGTTTTAAGCAAAAAGTATATTGTCTCATGAAGAGAACAAGAGAAGCAAAACCATGAGCCCTAGCTGTGTTGCACAGAGCTGAAACCATATACATGTATAATAAATGGAAGTGGTTTTAAAAAATATCTTGCACTGATTTTAAAAAGTAGTAGTAATCTCAACTGCAATAATCAGGACTGATTTTTCACATACGCAATATTGGTAGTTAAAAAAAAATTATCGTACTAAATACTTAGTAGAAAATTTGTACTTCAAAATATGACGACAAATGCTAGAAGTACTGTGAATTGTAACTAAGTTGTTTTGAAAAAAACAAACCTTATTCTCTGGTTATAGCGTCTGTTCAGAACTCACCCTGGAGTGAGACAGGCAGAGGTCCCAAATTCTAGAGTATACTATAGGCAGTAGCAGCCATGAGTGCTAGTCCCTTCTCCCCAAACTTGTGGTCACGCCCTACCCTTACAGTAACATTAACTACTTGCCTTTAAACCACCTGGTCAACTTTTTCTTCAGTTACCACTCTAGCTCTTTGTCCCCTCCAGCTTTCGGGTGATGCAGTATCTCTTTCTAGTGGTTTTTCTCTGCTTTCTATCTATTCTGATTACGTTGATAAGGGCCATCGGAGAGAGGTACTAGGATTAAACACCATCCAGTCTTGCCACCCTGTCCTGTACTAGTTTTTACTTCTCCCACCCCAATGCAAGAATTTGGTTGTAGAGGCGGCCAGGGCTGTACTGTGCCCCATAACCCTGAAATGTTGTGCTGGGATCTGTTCTGATGAAGAGGTTGCCAGTACGTTGCTGCTACTCTTTGCTTCATGAATTACCAGTCTAGTTTTGGAATGATTCCTCCCTGGTGGAATGAGTTGAAAGGTTTTTTGCTGATCCAGCTAGTACCAAACTTCAGCAATGCTATCACTAAAAGGACTGTGTTTAAATGGCTGATTGATACGATCTGCCAGGCCTAAGGCTAGAAAGTCATGTCAAGGCTCATTCGATCTGAGGCAGGAAAGCCTTTGCTTGCCTGTAGCTCAAAATGTGCATGGCAGGCAAGCATGTTCCATTCACATAGGCAAGGCATACATTTGGTCATTGCTACATATGCTTGCCAAGCACTATTTATTGGATTGGGACTCGAGAAGAATAGAGTTTTGGGGTGACAATCCTGCAGAACCTGTATCTGAAATAAGAAAGCTCAAATCTCCAGCCCCTCGAGCTTTTGTGTTTTCAAGTATATCACTCATTTGCATTGTCCATGCTTTTGGAAAGTTTTGTTACTTCTGGATCCATCCTTTAGGCTTATGTTAAGCTGGACAGGTGATAGGAGGTATGTTACCTTACTATAATTTAAAAACTACAACAAATCTTGTTGGTATTGGCCTTGTTCATATTGCATGTGCTGTTGGGTGGGTACTATGTATGTCTTTTGGGATATCCCTTAAGTATGCAGGACACACTCTGCTGTAAAGTATCTTTAGAGGAAGGAAAATTAATTGCCTTTTTAATTTTCCCTTTTGGGAAATATTATCTTGGAGGAGTCTGTTTTAGATGTTGGATTATTTGCAACATTTACACATATTACATGCTTTCAAGGCACTGACTTCTCTCAATCAATTCTATTTTTGTGTCTGGCTTTAATTTTAAGGAGCTTTTGTTTTCTACTAACTGAGAACCAAACTGGAAGATTCCAAGGTACTATATGGGCACTGGTGGGGTGGCTCACATGTCTGGTTGCTACTTATTGCTTTCAGGGATACCATCTGTCATGTTAGGAACTTAAAACTAGGGTGAGAATCCCTGCAGAGGATTACAGGTCTGTCTCATTTTACGCTGGGGTTACGTTCTGTGGTTAGCGCATAAAGCGAAAACCGCGTATAGTCAAAATCCCATTGAGTGTAATGGCGGGCAGAATCGCCCGCACTACAGGAACAGGACATAAATTGCTATTTTTCTCTCTCTCTCTCTTTTTTTTGCCGACCGCGTAAAGCCGAAATTGCGCATGTTAAATGCACGTAAGATGAGACAGACCTGTATAACTCTCCAGTCTTATGACTTGGCCAGGACAAACTCCAACAGATTCTGTGCTTTGGTAGCTATAACAAAATGCCGCTTCTGTTAAATTGTTTTAATACTTCATCTTCTACCTTGATACTTGGACGACAGCGTGTATATGAAAGCTGTCTTAATGTGTCATGAAAAGTTATGCTCCTAATATAGGCCTGGTCCACACTAGGGGGAGCTATCGAAATAAGATATGCGACTTCAGCTACAGGAATAGCGTAGCTGAAGTCAAAGTATCTTATTTCGAATTACCTGCATTTACTTCGCGTCCTCGCAGCGCGGGATCGACGGCCGCGGCTCCCCCGTCGACTCCGCTACCTCCGCTCGTCCTGTTGGAGTTCCGGAGTCGATGGGAGCGCGTTCAGGGATCGATCTATCGCGTCCAGATGAGACGCGATAGATCGATCCCCGATAATTTGATTGCTACCCGCCGATCCGGGCGGGTAGTCTGGACGTACCCATAGATTTTTATCTTCAGCATTCAAAAGGATAATAAAAGATGAGGAAAGATAGATAACCAAAAAAAAAAAAAAGCCAGCAGGAATGAAAATGTAAGAAAGGTGGTGCAGGATATTGCAGTGGATAGTGACTGCTGTTTTCTAGTGGATGCTTTTTAAAATAAACATTCTGAATTATAGTTTTAAAATAAGAAAAAAAACGTACAATTGAGTTTAAAGCTATAAATGATGGGTCTGATTTGGCTTTCATTGACTCATTGAGAGCAGGATTTGGGTTGCCTTCCTGGGCTTCCTCTCTGCATGAGAATCTGCTAGTCTGGACCCCTTCACCTGTGTAGAGTCCCACTGAAGCAGATTCCTCTGCAGGATCTGAACTTCAGTGAGCAGTACTACTCGACTTGGTTTATTGTTCAGGATAAGAATGCTGTCCTACTAGTTAAGTCATTGACAACAGCTGCTAGCAATGATATCTTAAATGTAATGACTGAAAATACTGTAATACATTCATACATTACACCTTTACTTTGCTGACTTTTGGCTTTTGATTTGTAATTATTCTTCAAACATACATCAACTTGTCTGAGAGGTAGATGGCACTGTTTAACTGCAGAAAGTATACCTCTGTAACTTAGTCTTTAGAACTCTTATAGCACTGTTGGGTAAAAATAATGAATCAGCCTGAGTTATTGGAAAGATGCTCACTTACCCAAATTTCCCACTTTATATTTACACAGAAATTGTAGTAACTCAAAAATCATTAGAAAAATGAAAAATCTTTAGCTGGAATTTATCACATAAGTAATTACTGTTTGTAGTGTTGCACTTGGGTTGGTCCTAGGATATTAGAGAGACAACCTGGGTGAAGTAATATCTTTTATTGGACCAACTTCTGTTGGAAAAAGACAAGCTTTTGAGCTACACGGTCTCTTTCACCCATCTTGTCTCTATAATCAGTTACTGTCCAAGTAAATAATTGTGTATGCTTTCCTTTAAACAGCGAATAGTATTTGGTTAAAATACGTAACTTGTTTGTAAATTTCTGTAAAATGAAATGAACAGAATTATGTATGTAGACTTTGAAACAGGTCCAAAAGCAAACTATTGTGCAGTGCTCTATTGTGATGTACATTGTGTTTGGTGTGAGGTGAAATAGCACCTGAATGCCCTTTCAGCTAGGAGCTGCATGTTCACTAAACAGCAACTTCTCGGAAGGAAATATTTTCTTTGCCCCAAGTTTATTTCCTTGGCTCAATTTCCTTTCGTTTACAGCCACAGCTCAAAGTTTCTTTCTAGCATATAGTATTTTGGGTTGTGTATTATGTACTCTAATAGTTTTGAAGTAAGCTTTACCTGTTCAGGAATAGGACAATAACATAGTATGTCCTTCATACGTTGTTTATAATCTACCATTGTTCTAAGAACTCCCATGAAAGATAATGGAAATTGTGTGTTATTCAGTGGTATATTAGAAACTTATTTATATAAAATTTAAGGGACAAAATCTGAATTATGAGCGAGTTGTTCTGTGACTATTTGTATGTAAATTAATTTCTTTTAAAATACTCACAAGAACACAAATGTGAACTTGTTTTAGTAGTTTTTTTTCTTCCTAATTATAAATGTGTCTGCAGTCTGTAGAAGTTGCCTGGTGAAGTATTTGGAGGAAAATAACACCTGTCCAACATGTAGAATTGTTATACATCAGAGCCATCCGCTACAATATATCGGGTAAGTGTGCTGCATACAATGAAAATCACAGATAATTAAAATCTCTGCAGGTCATGTGTAGATATCTCAGATTATGGCACAGTTCTTTACTAGATTTTCTTACTTCCCTGCTATTCTTTTTCAAATACTTAAAGTGAGCAGCTTGATTTGAAATTAAAATAATGGTTCTGTGTAAGCAAAGTGGGAGATTGAACTTTGAAGTGATCTTTGAAACTTAATGTGTTTTGTCAAATTTAAGAACAAGCGCAATATTTGTCTAGTTTTTACCAATTTCTACTGAAGTTTAGTTGGATTTAGTAATTTCTGGTTAGACTGTATCTGGTTCTCATAGGTTATATAGAATCTATTTCTGATTGTGCGAATTACATGTTTATCTAATATTTCATTATATTCACATGACTGGTAGTTCAAATGTATTTTTTGTTATGGCAGGTGCACTGTGGTTTTAATGTTTTACTTGAGGTACTATTCAAAGACTGAAATCTGAAGGTGGCAGCATTGTCATTGTTTAGTCTTCTGAGTGACTGTTAATTTGCAGGATAATCTAATTACACACACAAGAGGTAAAGCAGCAGAAAGGTTAGACCGGTAGCTCCCGACCTCTTTTGGTTGGAGCCAATGCTGAAGGATTTGTACCTACCCTTCTCTTATCCCCACAGCCACTCAATATCCATTCACAACATGCCCTAGCGTGGTTGCGGTATCCTGCCTGTATTGTCCTCTCTTCCTGTGTCTCTACTGTATAATATTTTTGCAGGTTGTGCTTTCCCTTACTTTTTCTCCTACAGTTTCCTCTCAACTTAAATAGTTCTAAGGCATCGGTCACCATGATAATCAACTGCTGATATTTCCTCACCTGGCTTGGTCAACCCTAAAGAACTGTACCATTGCAGCTTTCACTGCTGAAAATGCAGCGCTGTAAGTTGGATCGGGGCAGTGCATCCACACCAGCTATTTCTTTTAAGGTGCACTTCTGCCCTGCCTCCAAGCAAAGTATTTGATGAAATTGTTAGTTGCCCTACTTTGAATATGTATCCCACAGTCCCTGGCACAGATGCTGAAAGCAGTGGATTTTGAAAAGTGTAGTCAACCCCCCCACCTTCCTTCCCCCCATTTTCTAGTTGAAGACACAAATTGGGGGAGTGGTAAATAATGAAGAAGACAGGTCACTGATTGAGAACGATCTGGATCACTTGATGAGCTGGGTGCAAGCAAACAATGTGCTTTTTAATATGGCTAGTGTAACTGTGTACATCTAGGAACTAAGAATGTAGGCCGTGCTTACAGAATGGGGGATTCTATTCTGGAAGCAGTGACTCGAAAAAGATTGGGGGATCCTGGTGAATAATCAGTCGAACATGAACTCCTGTGTGACACTGTCCAAAAGGATTAGTGCAGTCGTGGAATGCATAAAAACAGGAAACTCAAGTTTCCCAGAGAGGTTATTTTACCTCTGTGTTTGGCACTGGTGCCACTGCTGCTGGAATACTGTATCCAGAGCTCTGGTGTCTGTTGATAAATTGGAGAGAGCTCAGGGAAGAGGCACGAGAATGATTAAAGGATTAGAAAACTTGGCTTATAGTGATTAGTTTCAAGAAGCTCTATCTATTTAGCTTTACGAAGAGAAGGTTAAGGGGTGACTTGATTACAGTCTATAAGTACCTATATGGGAGCAAATATTTGATAATGAGCTCTTCAGTCTAGCAGAGAAAGGCTTAACATAATTCAGTGGCTGGAAGTTGAATCTAGACAAATTCAGGCTGGAAATAAGGTGTAAACTTTTAACAGTGAGAGGAGTAACCATTGAAAAAATTTGCCAAGGGTCGTGGAGGATTCTCTATCACAAGTAACTTTTAAATCAAAATTGGGTGTCTAAGAGATTCTCTAGGGATTATTTTGGGAAAGTTGTCTGGCCTGTGTTATACAGAAGTCAGACTAGATGATCACAATGGTTCCTTTGTTCAAGCTGCTGTTGAAGATATATGATTTTTGGAATAGAGAATGTGTACAGGGAGGAAATTGTTTTACATAAGTCTTAATTCTGTTAATCACTTGTTATGCAGACCCATAGCTTGACTTCTTCCCCTCCACAGACCCCAGTCCAGCTGGGAAATAGGTAACCTAAGCACCTCTTGTGATTCAGAAGTGAGAAGGCAGTTAAGTTTTCATACCTGTTTGCTGCTGTGGGTTGGTTACTGTAGATTGACTGACTGCTTGACTATGGTTCATTTATATTGAAATGCTCTTGGTGAAGCTTCTGCAATCTGGAAATAGACCCCTCACACCCATGTTAGAGACTTAGCTACCTTTTAGTGTTCCATTAGTTCATTTAAACCTAATTTTCCTCCTCCAGCTCTTAAAATATTGTTTAAAAGGTTGAAGTAACTAATAAACTGCTACTAACTCTGTTACTACTGTTTCTGTCTGGTTTAAGTGGTCTCCACTGTTGCGGAGTACTACTGAGAACTGACCTCTGTTATGAGCATACACTCCTGCTGTGGAGTCAGAGCCAGTGCTCAACATGGTAAATTTTTCCAGGGTAATGCCAGATATCCGCTGGGATGGGTGTATTTTTAAAATTATTGCACTGTTTTTGCTTAATATTAGAACTTGGTGGTATCGGTTCAGAGGTCTGGTAACATTCTGGCCCTTTCAAATGGTAACTTTTCTAGATAGAATTGCCCTTTCTTGATTTTTTTCTTTGTTTGAACTTCTGTTGAAAGCAAATCAGTAGATTAGCCTCTCCGAGGAGGTTGAGGGCTAGAGGTTTAGGGTCTTGACCAATTTTGCTTTTTCTCCCCCTCCATGCCTAGTGTCAGGCCACCTTAACTTTCTGCTTAAGAATCATTGGACAACACAGCTTCTTGAGCTGCTCATTGCTGCTCTTAAATTTGAATGGAAGTGGTTGGATTAAGAGCAATTTACTGCCTCTGCTTATAAACAGCCGAATGTATGGGCTTAACTCCGTTTTCTTGATTTATATGCTTTTCCTGTGCATGCTTTTCTCTAGCTGTTCGTTAGAAAAGGAGCATATTATGGATAGTTCCTCCAAACATCCCCAAATGCGGGCTTGAAGGACCTGGGGATGTTAATGTCTCCTAGTGTTGCTGTGCATTCTCATAACAAAATGGTCTATCTCTATCTATATAGGAATGTTGGTCTAATCCCATAAGGGCAAATTCATTGCTAGTGGAAATGGGTAAATCTCTGTTGAAGTTGTTGTAGTTTCACCAATTTACCACCAGCAAAGAATGTGGTATGTAACTTCATGAAACAGCTGTGTATGGAGGAAAACAAAATCTTCTAGACTCTGTTTAAAATAGCTGTAAGAGAAATAAGACTTTGTAACAGAATAGGGACCCTGTAATTTAGATAGTCAAGCTGCATAGCAGCAGAAACAGCTGGGACCAGATTCTCTGGTGCAGTGCACTATAACTAATGAAAATTTGATTTAAGTATTGTTCCACATGTATGAGAAATGTACAGTTATTCATAAAGATGTTTGTACCATTGCAAACCTTCAGTAATATCCTTCGGCTGATACCGTGCTGAATAGGAAGGCTGTGTTAAAGTGTATTTTTCCTCATCTTGAGCCAAAATTTGCCTGCCTTAGGTCAAAATTCTATCAAGGTATAGTAAAATGTGCATTACCAACATGTGTACCTCGATGCAGTTGGGCACAGTTCCACATTCTGCTCTAGATGGATCATTCATGTTCTTCTGTGTTCCGTTAAGGGTGGACTTCAGAAAATTCACACAGCCTGTTAACATTCTAGTATGTCATCCTCCACATCACATGGGCCACTTTGTTACCTCCTGCCTCGACTGTTGGGGCCTTATCAGGCTTCCTTTCTCATCTTGCTCCCTCCTGTCTGCTAAAATCATTTTCTCATATGACATCTTTCTGATGTTCAAGTACCGTTTATAAATCTGAATATTCTCTACTGTGATGTTTAAAAGTCTATATTCCTGTTTGCATAATCTATTTAATCTTGGAGTCTTTCTCTTTAAGTGAGATGACGTTTAGAGTAGAGATGATTGATTAAAAAACAGGAAGTTTTCAAATTCTAATTGTTTTGTTCTTTTTGCCAGTCATGACAGAACAATGCAAGATATTGTTTACAAACTTGTGCCAGGCCTTCAAGAAGGTAAGTCTTGGTATGTCTTATTTTAGCTGTAAATGTTAGATTTACAAAGAGCTACGGTGCATGTTTAAGGGTTAGCATAGGTTTTTCACCTGTCTGCCTGCTGCTTTTAGACAAAGATAGTGGTGAAAAATATACAGTGGAAGCATTTCTGTACTTATTCAAATTCTAGCATTGATTTTACATTAACAGAAAGCACATAGTTGAAGGATAATGTTCGACAAAAGTAATGCTAACACCCAGTACTGGAAAATGTTCCAGTAATGAAAATTGTGGGGATGTTTCAGGAAAATTTAAAACATTGTATAATGTTGCATAACACCTTAAAACAAACCTTTGTGTTGGGATTATATTTTGTATGCACATTTTGTTTTAAATTCTACATTTATTCAATCATTTGGTTGCTGCTTTCCCAAGTTGTCAAAAGTGAAGCATTTAATGCAGAGAAAGTGTTTAGTTTCAGCATAATTTTCTTCCTTTTGTTAGATTGCATACTTTAGGCCAGGGGTCCCCAACGTGGTGCCCGCGGGCGCCATTGCGCCCGCCGGGGGGTGTAAGTGCACCCGCGGAGCCCTCCGGGTTTTTTTGTTTTTGTTTTTGTTTTTTTCTCCGCCGGCAGCGCTCGGGGCGGTTTTTTTTTTGCTCCGGCGGCAGCGCTTGGCGCCCGCCGGCAGCGCTCGGGGTGTTTTTTTGTTTTTGTTTGTTTTTGCTCCACCGGCAGCGCTCGGGTTTTGTTTTTTGGCGCCCGCCAGAAGGAAAAGGTTGGGGACCACTGCTTTAGGCCTTTGCTAACAGGTAACTTCTAATTTGTGTGCTTCTTCTCATAACAGAAATATTTTGACAATAATGGGTGTCTTGAGCTGAAGGAATATTCTATACTAACTACTGGGCCATTCTCATTTTTTTCCAATAGTGTTTTACTGCCTTTCTTATGTTTAGGTGGAAAACTTTCATTGAAACTAAGTTGTCAAGTCAAGAGGACATTCTCTCATTTTTATATATGCAAGCTTAAGTAAAGAGACTATATAAATGAAATTCTTCCAGCCTAAAAATTAGAAGTAGGGAGAAAAAAGGGAAATTCAGATTCTTCTTCAAGTGATTGCTCATGTGTATTCCACAGTAGGTGTGCGTGCTCGCCACGTGCACCGGTGCTGGAAGTTTTTCCCTTAGCAGTAGCCGTACTGGGGGAGCGCCGCTGCGACCCCTAGAGTGGCGCCTCTATACCGTGCTATAAGGGGAGCTGCGCATTACCCCCACCCTCAGTTCCTTCTTGCTGCCAGTGAAGGTAGTCAGAACTTTGTGCTCCAGCTTCACTGCAGCCTTCTCTTCTCGACCTTAGTGGTACCGTTCGTGGATCGTTTCTTCAGTTGTTAGAGTGGGCTCCGGGCATGCCCCGTGCCCCAGGCTTCAAGTCGTGCGACTCCTGTCGCCGTTCTATGCTGTCTCTGCTGTCTGGGTGTGAGACTCACATTAGCGACCGTTGCAAGATCTGCAGGTCGTTCAAGCCAAGGACTAAGAAGGAGAGAGACATTAGACTTCGAGCTCTCCTGATGGAGTCGGACTCGGCACCGGCCGCAGCGTCGTCAGTGCGGAGCAAGACCCCTTCGACCAGTCGGCGCCGCTCTCCCTCCAAAAAGCAAGGGAAGAGCCTGGCCTCGCAGCGGCGCCGCAACAAGCAAAAGGGGGAGGCTGGTCCCGCGCCGGGCAGCCGTTGGTCCCCCCCAGGCTCAAGGCCTCTGACTCGTGTGGAGCAGCATCCCCACCGGTACGGATGCCGTCGACGCCAGAGGCGTTGCAGGCTGCGAAGGACATTATGAACCAGCCAGTCCTGAGCACGCAGCCTAGCACGGGCCCCAGGTCTTGTGGCAAGCCTCCATTGGGTGCCCACCAGACCTCTCCAGCCAGCCGCAGTTCCCACGCAGAGGATCGCTCCCCGCTCAGTGGTCGCTCGTCTCATAGAATATCAGGGTTGGAAGGGACCTCAGGAGGTCATCTAGTCCAACCCCCTGCTCAAAGCAGGACCTAATCCCAACTAAATCATCACAGCCAGGGCTTTGTCAAACCTCTAAGGAAGGATATTCCACCACCTCCCTAGGTAACCCATTCCAGTGCTTCACCACCCTCCTAGTTAAAAAGTTTTTCCTAATATCCAATCTATACCTCCCCCACTGCAACTTGAGACCATTACTCCTTGTTCTGTCATCTGGTACCACTGTGAACAGTTTAGATCCATCCTCTTTGGAACCCCCTTTCAGGTAGTTGAAAGCAGCTATCAAATCCCCCCTCATTCTTCTCTTCTGCAGACTAAACAATCCCAGTTCTCTCAGCCTCTCCTCATAACTCATGTGCTCCAGCCCCCTAATCATTTTTGTTGCCCTCCGCTGGACTCTTTCCAATTTTTCCACATCCTTCTTGTAGTGTGGGGCCCAAAACTGGACACAGTACTCCAGGTGAGGCCTCACCAATGTCGAATAGAGGGGAACGATCACGTCCCTCGATCTGCTGGCAATGCCCCTACTTATACAGCCCAAAATGCCGTTAGCCTTCTTGGCAACAAGGGCACACTGTCGACTCATATCCAGCTTCTCGTCCACCGTAACCCCTAGGTCCTTTTCTGCAGAACTGCTGCCTAGCCACTCGGTCCCTAGTCTGTAACAGTGCATGGGATTCTTCCGTCCTAAGTGCAGGACTCTGCACTTGTCCTTGTTGAACCTCATCAGGTTTCTTTTGGCCCAATCCTCTAATTTGTCTAGGTCCCTCTGTATCCTATCCCTACCCTCCAGCGTATCTACCACTCCTCCCAGTTTAGTGTCATCTGCAAATTTGCTGAGAGTGCAGTCCACGCCATCCTCCAGATCATTAATGAAGATATTGAACAAAACCGGCCCCAGGACCGACCCTTGGGGCACTCCGCTTGAAACCGGCTGCCAACTAGACATGGAGCCGTTGATCACTACCCGTTGAGCCCGACGATCTAGCCAGCTTTCTATCCACCTTATAGTCCATTCATCCAGCCCATACTTCTTTAACTTGCCGGCAAGAATACTGTGGGAGACCGTATCAAAAGCTTTGCTAAAGTCAAGGAATAACACATCCACTGCTTTCCCCTCATCCACAGACCCAGTTATCTCCTCATAGAAGGCAATTAGGTTAGTCAGGCATGACTTGCCCTTGGTGAATCCATGCTGACTGTTCCTGATCACTTTCCTCTCCTCTAAGTGCTTCAGAATTGATTCCTTGAGGACCTGCTCCATGATTTTTCCAGGGACTGAGGTGAGGCTGACTGGCCTGTAGTTCCCCGGATCCTCCTTCTTCCCTTTTTTAAAGATGGGCACTACATTAGCCTTTTTCCAGTCATCCGGGACCTCCCCCGATCGCCATGAGTTTTCAAAGATAATGGCCAATGGCTCTGCAATCACATCCGCCAACTTCTTTAGCACCCTCGGATGCAGCGCATCCGGCCCCATGGACTTGTGCTCGTCCAGTTTTTCTAAACAGTCCCGAACCACTTCTTTCTCCACAGAGGCCCCTATCTCCAAGAAGGCAGAGAGGAAGCCCAGTGCAGCAGTCTGGGAGCTGACCTTGTTCGTGAAGACAGAGGCAAAAAAAGCATTGAGTACATTAGCTTTTTCCACATCCTCGGTCACTAGGTTGCCTCCCTCATTCAGTAAGGGGCCCACACTTTCCTTGACTTTCTTCTTGTTGCTAACATACCTGAAGAAACCCTTCTTGTTACTCTTAACATCTCTTGCTAGCTGCAACTCCAAGTGTGATTTGGCCTTCCTGATTTCACTCCTGCATGCCTGAGCAATATTTTTATACTCCTCCCTGGTCATTTGTCCAATCTTCCACTTCTTGTAAGCTTCTTTTTTGCGTTNTTTGTTCTGTCTGTTACTACTTGAAATCACTTAAATCCTACTATCTGTATTTAATAAAATCACTTTCTACTTATTAATTAACTCAGAGTATGTATTAATACCTGGGGGAGCAAACAGCTGTGCATATCTCTCTATCAGTGTTATAGAGGGCGAACAATTTATGAGTTTACCCTGTATAAAGCTTATACAGGGTAAAACGGATTTATTTGGGTTTAGACCCCATTGGGAATTGGGCATCTGAGTGCTAAGGGCAAGCAGACTTCTGTGAGCTGTTCTCAGGTAAACCTGCAGCTGGTTATTCAGACTCTGGGTCTGTGTCTGGAGCAGATGGGTGTGTCTGGCTTCAGCAAGACAGAGTGCTGAAACTACTGGGCTGGCAGGGAGAATAGAAACAGAGGTGGCCTTGGCACATCGGCTGGCAGCTCCCAAGTGGGTTTCTGTGAACCAACCCGTCACAGAAATACTTTGTGCCGGCCAAGAACCACGAATACCTTTATTCTCACCCAGCACCCAAATCGCTTGTGGTGGAATCGGTAAACCACAGGGAGCGACAGGGCCAGCCCGCGCCCACCCCCAAAAATAAGGATGCCAGGACACTGGACTCCTTTGGGAGAAAGCTTTATTCCTCTGTGAGTTTCCAGCTTAGAGTAGCCAACCACCATGCCTTACTGAGCAGGTATGACTTTCAACCTTTAGGAGTCTCTGCCTAAGTTCGAGCCCCTCCTCCCGGATCGGGATAGGAAGGACTTCAAGGCGCTGGTGGAAGAGGGGGCGGCGTCTGCTAAAGCGGCCCTGCAAGCCGTGTCGGATGCAGCTGACACTGCGGCCTGTTTGATGGCTTCCGCGATTTCCATGCGCAGGGCGTTGTGGCTCCTGTTGTCGGGACTGTCGACGGAGGCCCAATCCTGATGCAGGACCTGCCGTTCGACGGGAAAGCGCTCTTTGCGGACCAGACGGATGTCAGGCTGCATGGGATGAAAGACTCCCGCACTACCTTGCAGACCTTGGGCCTCTACGTCCCTCCGGCCAAGGACAAGGCCAAATCGCTTCCGGCGGCTCAGCCTGCGAGGAGCAGATACGAGCTCCCGTATAAAAGACCCCGAGACCAGAAACGCCGGTCTCAGCGGCAGTCCCGCTCCTTCCAGCGGCCTGGGCCCTCCAAGGGCAAGAGGCAGGGAAAGAGGCGGTTTTGACTATTTGCAGGGGGGCACCAGGCCTGTTGCCAGGGAAACCCCCCGATTAATAAAGTTTGTGTTCTGCAACCGATTGTCTGCCTTCCGCAGGGTGTGGTCCCACATAACATCGGATCAGTGGGTCCTCAGTACCATTTCCAAGGGCTACATGTTGCAGTTCACCTCATCCCCACCGAATCACCCACCCTCCATGATGGGGTAGGAGGTGGACCGGCTTCTGCACCTGGGGGCGGTGGAAAGGGTACCCGTGGAATTCCAGCGCAAAGGGTTCTACTCCCGATACTTCCTGATCCCGAAGGCGAAAGGGAGCCTCAGGCCCATCCTCGACCTGCGGGACTTAAACCGGTTTCTAGTCCGTTCCAAGTTCTGCATGGTGTCCCTGGCCTCTATTATCCCCTCCCTGGACCTGGGGGACTGGTACGCGGCCCTGGACCTTCAGGACGCGTATTTTCATATCCATATTTTCGAGGGGCACAGGCACTTCCTCCGCTTTCTGGTGGGGATGGACCACTACCAGTTTGCGGTCCTCCTGTTTGGCCTATCCACGGCACCCAGGGTTTTTACGAAATGTATGGCTGTGTTAGCAGCCTACCTCAGGCGGGAGGGGGTACAGATCTTTCCTTACCTGGATGACTGGCTCCTCAAGGGGGAGTCCCGCTCCGAGGTAAAGACCCACGTGGAGCTGCTCCTATCGACATGTGCCGGTCTCGGCCTAGTGGTGAACGAGACCAAATCAACATTAGTTCCCGTTCAGCGCATAGAGTTCATTGGGGCCCTGCTGGACTCCTCGAGGGCCACAGCCTCTCTCCCCCTGGACAGGTTCGAGACCCTAAGGGATCTCATCGCCTCAGTCTCGGCTTTCCCGGTGACCACGATGAGGGCGTGCCTTCGAATTCTGGGGCACATGGCAGCGTGTACCTACGTGGTCTGCCATGCCAGACTCCGTATGAGGCCCCTCCAGATCTGGCTAGCCTCCCAATTCTCCCAAGCTCGGGACGGCCTAGACAAGGTGCTCACGGTTCTGTACCTGATACTGGGTTCCCTTCCGTGGTGGTCTTGCCCGAGCAATATGCTGCAAGGAGTTACCTTCCGGGATGTCAGCCCATCCATAGACCTGGTGTCCAATGCTTCGGACCTCGGCTGGGGAGTCCACACAGGTAACGTGCAGACCCAGGGAACGTGGTCGACTCCGGACTTGTCCCTTCACATAAATGTCAAAGAGCTCAGGGCGGTGCGGTTGGCGTCTGTGGCTTTCCTCACGCATCTCCGCGGCAGGGTGGTCAGGGTCCTCACGGACAACACCGCTGCCATGTACTACATCAACAGGCAAGGTGGGACTCGCTCTCTAGCCCTTTGCCGGGAAGCCCTGAGCCTATGGGAGTTCTGTATAGCCCATGATATCTCCCTGAGGGCGGCCCACCTCCCGGGCGTCCGCAATACGCAAGCGGACCGCCTCAGCAGGGTCTTCTCCCCCCAGTATGAGTGGTCGCTCCACTCAGAGGTCACTCACCGGCTCTTCCGAGAGTGGGGAGTTCCCCAGATCGACCTGTTCGCAACCCGCCAGAACCGGCGTTGCCCCCGGTTCTGCTCGAGGGGAGGGGTGGGGAAGGGCGCAATCTCCAATGCGTTCCTCCTACGGTGGTCGGGCCAGCTCCTCTACGCCTTTCCCCCGTTCCCCTCATCGCCAAGATCCTTCAGAAGGTGAAAGCGGACAAGGCGAGAGTCATTCTCATAGCCCCGGCGTGGGCCCGCCAGCACTGGTACGGGCCCCTCCTATGCCTCTTGGCGGCCCCCCCGAGGGCGCTGCTGCTCCGCCCGGACCTCCTCTCCCAGGACGGGGGGTGCCTCCTCCATCCCAATCTGGCCGCGCTCCACCTCACAGCATGGCTGCTCCGTGGCGAAACGAGGAGGAGGCCAGGTGTTCGGAGCAGATAAGGCGAGTCTTACTGGAAAGCAGGAAGCCATCCACGCGTCGGACGGACATGGCAAAGTGGTCCAGGTTCGCCAGGTGGGCGAGTGACCGGGGAGTCTCCCCCTCCGCCGCACCTCTCCAGCTTATCCTGGACTACCTCTTATCCCTTAGGGCCCAAGGCCTAGCACCTGCCTCAGTCAGGGTGCACCTGGCGGCCATATCGGCCTTCCACCCACCAGTGCAAGGGTATTCGGTCTTTCCCCACTCGATGACCTCCTGTTTCCTGAAGGGCCTCAACCGTTCATTCCCGTACGCCAGACCCCCCATGCCGCAATGGGACCTCAACCTGGTCTTGTCCCGACTCACGGGGCCCCCCTTTTGAATCCCTGGCCATGTGTTCCTGGTCTCACCTCTCTTGGAAGGTGGCCTTCCTTGTAGCGATCACGTCGGCCCGACGTGTCTCGGAACTTAGGGCCTTGACCTCGGAACCCCCCTACACAGTCTTCCACAGGGATAAAGTCCAGCTCCGCCCGCACCCGGCGTTCCTCCCGAAGGTGGTCTCCGCCTTCCATATGGAGCAGAGCATCTTCCTTCCCGTGCTCTGTCCTAAGCCCCACTCCTCTAACGAGGAGCGCCGCCTCCACACGCTCGATGTGCGTAGGGTGCTGGCTTTTTATCTGGATCGGACCAAGCCATTACGGAAATCCTCCCAACTCTTTATTGCCTTGGCCGAGCGGGTAAAAGGGCAGCCTATCTCCACCCAACGGCTTTCCCACTGGATCACTTTGTGCATACACACGTGCTATGATCTGGCAGGGGTCCCCCCGCCACCGATCATTAGGGCTCACTCTACGAGGGTTCAGGCCTCCTCAGCTGCCTACATAGCCCATGTCCCTATCCAGGACATTTGTAGGGTGGCCACTTGGGCCTCAGTTCACACATTTACTTCGCGTTACGCAATCGTCTCCCAGTCTAGGGATGACGCCGGGTTCGGCAGGGCGGTACTTCATCCCGAACTATTGTGAACTCCTACCCACCTCCAACAGATATTGCTTGGAATCACCTACTATGGAATACACATGAGCAATCACTCGAAGAAGAAAGGACAGTTACCTGTTCCGTAACTGGTGTTCTTCGAGATGTGTTGCTCAGGTGTATTCCACATCCCACCCTTCTTCCCCTCTGTCGGAGTTGTCCGGCAAGAAGGAACCGAGGGTGGGGGTAGTGCTTAGCTCCCCTCATAGCGCGGTATAGAGGCACCACTCTAGGGGTCGCAGCGGCGCTCCCCCAGTATGGATACTGCTAAGGGAAAAATTTCCGGCACTGGTGCATGTGGCGAGCACACGCACCTACTGTGGAATACACCTGAGCAACACATCTCGAAGAACGCCAGTTACGGAACAGGTAACTGTCCTATCTCTTACATGTGTAACTGAACAGGCATGTATCATGTACTTCAACTGAGAGATTTGTGGAAGGATACATGGAAAAATATGGAGTAGCTTTAAATTCCATATGATCTGAAATCACAGAAATGATGTAATAGCAGCCTCAGAAGATGAGGTGGTTATTCTACAGCTGAATGACAAGATATGTGGTGTAGCTTGGTAAAATGGTAATTAGGAAGAGCAGTGAGGCAGCCAAAAGTGAAGGGATAGTGGTGTTCACACTCAGATAAGTGCCTCTTCTTGCTGGGAAGTGTCTTCTACGAGGAAGTGGGAGGAGTTTGAAACAATTTTATAAATGTTACATTGGCACTTATTAATGAAACTGTTTAAATTTTTAAACAGCGGAAATGAGAAAGCAGAGAGAATTCTATCATAAACTAGGCATGGAAGTACCAGGGGACATCAAAGGGGAGACATGCTCTGCTAAGCAACATTTAGATTCGCATCGGAATGGTAATTTATTTTTCTTTGCTTTCTTTAGAAAAATGCCATTATGCTGATAAGGTTATTCTAAACACCAATCATAATTATAGAAAATGTTATGTAGTATTGTACATTCTGAATGTGACTGCATTAAACATCTAATGGTGTTAAGCTGTACTACTCCTGGAGAAATACTGTGCCCTATGCACACACACAATTCATGTCCCGCACAGATTTCTTTGCTTCCCCGCCAAAAAATGACTTTCTGACAGGGGAAGCAAAGGTAAGTTGCAAGAGCGGTCACGCACCCCTCCCTAGCAGCTCAGGCACATAGTGTCATGCACCTGGAGCAGCTGGCGGAGAGGCAAATCATCATGGTGGCTCCTACCCTGCACTGGGATCAGTTGCTAGACCCACCCCCAGAAACCTCCCCTGGCTGCAGGAAGTTCAGCATCCTCCCTTGCTTCCTGCCCTCATCACGCCTCAGCCGCGGGGAAGGAGTCACTGTATGGGGAGCTGCTCCCCTGTTCGCCCAACCTCCTGCATCTGGACCCCCCCATACTCAGACCTCTCCTGTCAAGCCTCACCCCATACACCCAGAAACCCCCCCCCCCACACACACACACCTCCATACCTGAACCCTATCCTGCTGAACCTCAACCCCTACATCTGGAGGCCCCCTGCACCCAGACCCCCTGTCTCCAGACCCCCACCTCTGCACCCAGACCACCCCAACAAGCTCCCTCACACCCAGCAACCCCAGAAAAATCCCCTGTGCATCCAGATTCCCTCCGCACCTGGACTCCTCACTGAGCTGTCCAGATTGTCCTACACACCTGGATCCCCACACACTGAGCCCCTCCCCACTTGGTTCTTGCCTGGTTGAGCCTGCCTGCCCACACCTGGTGCATTTGGCATGGAGGGGCAGGGCCCCGGGGTGTTTCTGGGGCAGGCCCAGCCCTTGCGCTGTCTCAGGTTGGGTGCAGCCTCACTGCCAACTCAGTGTCCTGGGATGGGGAGGGAGGCTGTAGGGTGATCTTCTGTCTCTGTGCAGCCAGTGGCCTGTGCTCCCCACTGCCATGCTGGAGCCTCCACATTTATTCCTTGACAAATAAAACTTGCAGAATTTTTAATTTTTTGGTGCAGAACTCTCTCATGAGTACTATACGCTCACCTCCTGGGGTGTGGTGAAGCCGCTTTGCATCACACCACCCCTACCCTTAAACCATCTTAACTGGCCATAGGAAGACCACCCCAGCATGGGGGATCTTTTGGAGTAGTGCTGGTATAGGAGCTCCTACGCTACTGTGATACTGGCTGCTAGCAAAGTTGGGCACGGTGAGGGTTATGGTCTGCTGATACCCAGTTGCCACCATGGACCTGTGGGACTGTTGACAGTCGCTTAAAGTAGCAAGCCCAAGATTTGGTAGAGAGCAAAGGTCACATTCCTGAGCTGTGCTTTCCCTTCTTGCTATATCCAGGGATTTGGGCCATAATTTTGTTTCAATCAGTGGAGATTGATTTTGCATGCATAATTCAACCTCCCCCCCAAAAAATTTCCCATTAAATATAGTTTTTAGTGACCAAAAAAAAAGTATCACACAACAGTTTTTAGAGTTTACTTAAAATTTGAGTGAACAGCACATCAATGCATAAAGCTAGGGATATCGCACTCTAATGCTAGGAACTTTGAGCAGTTAGGGCTGGAATTACATTTTACTAATAAATGTAATACCATAAGGCTTCCTTTTGAGAGGAAGAGGAATAGAAATTACTGCGTATATAATACTTGGCAGAGTTGACATTTCTTTGGCAACCTGAAGTTTTTGAACTTCCTGACTTTTGAATACAATCTTGGGACAGTAATGGTGCATTGATAATATCTTTTTTTAATGGAGAAAAATATTTATAGACATGGTGACTGTTGAGAGCTTGTAAGTCTTTCAAAGCAACAAATGCGTTCTTACTTAGCTGTGCATTTATGTCCTGATTTAAAACCCAGTGTCTGTCTTTCCATTGTCTTCAGTGGGTTTTGGATTAGGGCACTGCCCGTGAATCTACATCTAGCTAAGTATGCATTGAGAAAATACCAAATACCAAAGATGATTAAGCTCCTTTTCAATTTTTATAAAATGAGCTCACCTCCAGTCTGACGCATTCAAAAACTTATAAAACCCCATTTGCTTTCTCTTGATTTGATTTTTGTTACTATCGATTGAGATTACCTACAGTTTAACATCTTTTAATTTCATGATGATAATGCTTTCCTTTCTCATTTAAGGTGAAACTAAAGCTGATGAGAGTTCAAACAAAGAAACATCAGAAGAAAAACAGGAAGAAGATAATGACTATCACAGAAGTGATGAACAGGTAGAATATCTTTCAGACAACTTTTACTTTGAAATCAGCCAGTTTTTTTTTAGTTTTAGGTTGCCATTTAGCTTTATTTTCATTATGGGCTATGAAGGACAAATAATCTTTATATCCATACATTCATCAATTGATGGAAGCAAGGCACCGTTTTTCCCTGTTTTTTTTCGTAGAATGTATAAAGTTGGACCAAGTGCCTTTATGTGTAGGGAAGGGGTGGTGGTTGTTTTTCAAGAAAATCTCATTAAGGATCAGTGGCACTTATAATTGTGATTGTCCTCTAGCCTGAAGTGAATTAAAAAAATGTGCCTCAAAACTGGTATGTGAGGTCTGTGGCTGAGAAAATTACTCTCTAAAAATGCAAAGCAATTTAAATCTAGAACTTTATCTAACATCTTAAAATATATTTAATACAGATGATGATTTTTTGCTACTTTGTAGTCAAAACAGAAAGGAAGAAAGAGAACTTAATGACCTTTTTTTATACTCAAGATCAGGACCAAAATATCTGTCATAGGACCAGCTCCATAGCCCCTGACCTAGGCAAAGCAATTGATTGCCTAGCCTGCTGTTTGGATGAGAGCCAGATGGCTGAGGCAAAATCCATAGAAGTTGAAGTTGTGATGTTGGTTGGGAAAAAAACAGAAAAAATGGCAGAGATACCACCTCCACTCAGGGTGTTCAGTTGCCATTTGTGGGGCAGGTGTGCATTTTATCAATCTGTCTGGACTGTCATCTGCTGGTAAAGTAGGCCAGTTTTTTCACTTTTCGTATGGCCGGGCGATTGTAGTTGTTAACTGCACCTTTGTCAACTCCAGAATAAATTTAATGCAACATGCTCTACATGGGGCTACAGCTTAAACCACTCTTCAGATAAAAAAAGTGTAGAATAAACTAACTCATCTGTTACGGAATTCCCACCACCACCACTCCCAGAAAGCATAGGCAACCGTGCTTTTAAATCTACACTGGCTTCCCATCCCCCAAGTACTGGCTACAACTGAAGGTGTTGGCTTTTACCTATAAAGACATAAATGGCCTGGGACCTACTTTCCTGAAAGATGACTTCGCAATGAGGGTGCCACCCAGATACAGGGCTGCTGGCAAAGCATTCTCTGAAGGCTCCTTTAGGTTTGGGGCACTCGCTCCCTGTCTGAAGCTGCTCTCATTAATCCATCTCCTGGCACACTGCAAGTCCCATTTGTGTTTTCCCAAGCTATAAAGGGTTGGAAGGATGCCAGTAGGAGATGATTAAACACCTTACCCATGTCTACCCCTGCTGGGTGGGGATTTAGTGCTTTTTACTGGGCAAAGTGGGAGTCCATGGAGCAGTCTGTAACTATACTTTTATCATGTGGCCAAGAGTGTCCCAAGCAAAGGATCTCCACACTTCGTGTGTGTGTGTGTGTGTGTGTGTGTGTGTGTGTGTAAACAAGAGATGCTAGTTGATTAGTCTAATTTTAAGGTTATTAACACATTAAATAGGAGCTTCAGAATAGACTGTCAGGAGCTGCTGAGCTTGCTTTGATTTGCTGCAAGTTCCGGAGACAGGCCTGAGGAGGCAAAAGGAAGCAACAAGGGAGGGGTTGTCTGTTCTTCAGTTCTCCTGTGCAAAGCCCAGTGAGGAGATGGAAAGTTACCCTCTCCTGCATACCTAAAGTTTGGAGGTTGCAAGAGGGCTTTGTGGGAGAATTTCAGGGGGATTTTTCCCTTCCTATACACCTGCTCAGGACTGCATGACCCACAGCCNTCATGGAACAGGTCCTCAAGGAATCAATCCTGAACCACTTAAAGGAGGGGAAAGTGATCAGGAACAGTCAGCATGGATTCACCAAGGGCAAGTCATGCCTGACTAACCTAATTGCCTTCTATGATAAGATAACCGGCTCTGTGGATGAGGGGAAAGCAGTGGATGTGCTATTTCTGGACTTTAGCAAAGCTTTTGATACAGTCTCCCACAGTATTCTTGCCAGCAAGTTAAAGAAGTATGGGCTGGATGAATGGACGGTAAGGTGGATAGAAAACTGGCTAGATGGTCGGGCTCAACGGGTAGTGATCAATGGTTCCTTGTCTAGTTGGCAGCCGGTATCAAGTGGAGTGCCCCAAGGGTCGGTGCTGGGGCCGGTTTTATTCAATATCTTCATTAACGATCTGGAAGATGGTGTGGACTGCACCCTTAGCAAGTTTGCAGATGACACTAAACTGGGAGGAGTGGTTGATACGCTGGAGGGTAGGGATAGGATACAGAGGGACCTAGACAAATTAGAGGATTGGGCCAAAAGAAATATGATGAGGTTCAACAAGGACAAGTGCAGAGTCCTGCATTTAGGACGAAAGAATCCCATGCACTGCTATAGACTAGGGACCGAATGGCTGGGCAGCAGTTCTGCAGAAAAGGACCTAGGGGTTACGGTGGACGAAAAGCTGAATATGAGTCAACAGTGTGCCCTTGTTGCCAAGAAGGCTAATGGCATTTTGGGTTGTATAAGTAGGGGCATTTCCAGCAGATCGAGGGATGTGATCATTCCCCTCTACTCAGCACTGGTGAGGCCTCATTTGGAGTACTGTGTCCAGTTTTGGGCCCCACACTACAAGAAGGATGTGGATAAATTGGAGAGAGTCCAGCGGAGGGCAACAAAAATGATTAGGGGGCTGGAGCACATGACTTACGAGGAGAGGCTGAGGGAACTGGGATTGTTTAGTCTGCAGAAGAGAAGAATGAGGGGCGATTTGATAGCTGCTTTCAACTACCTGAAAGGGGGTTCCAAAGAGGATGGATCTAGACTGTTCTCAGTGATAGAAGATGACAGAACAAGGAGTAATGGTCTCAAGTTGCAGAGGGGGAGGTTTAGGTTGGACATTAGGAAAAACTTTTTCACTAGTAGGGTGGTGAAGAACTGGAATGGGTTACCTAGGGAGGTAGTGGAATCTCCTTCCTTAGAGGTTTTTAAGGTCAGGCTTGACAAAGCCCTGGCTGGGCTGATTTAGTTGGGTTTGGTCCTGCTTTGAGCAGGGGGTTGGACTAGATGACCTCCTGAGGTCCCTTCCAACCCTGAGATTCTATGATTCTATGATTCTATGAAGCTTTGCCAGTCCCCGGTGAGCATTAATAACTTCATGCAGGAATATGTGGAGCCTAAGGCTCATTTGTAGGGCCCTACCAAATTCACGGTCTATTTTGGTCAATTTCGTGGTCAGAGGATTTTATAAATTGTAAATTTCATGATTTCAGCTATTTAAATCTGAAATTTCAAGGTGTTGTAATTTTAGGGGTCCTGACCCAAAAAGGAGTTGTGGGGAGGTGGGGGGGGGGGCGGTTGCAAGGTCATTGTGGGGGTGTCTTTGTGGTACTGCTACTCTTACCCAGCAGCAATGCTTCCTTCAGAGGTGGGCAACTGGAGAGCGTCGGCTGCTGGCTGGGAGCGCAGCTCTGAAGGCAGAGCTGCCCTCAGCAGCAGCGCAGGAGTAAGGATGGCATGTTATGATATTGCCCCCTTACTTCTGCACTGCTGCTGGCGGGACGCTGCCTTCAGAGCTTGGCACCTGGCCAACAGCTGCTGCTCTCTCGTCACCCAGCTCTGAAGGCAGCGCAGAAATAAGGATGGTGATACTGCAAACTCCCCCCCCCCAATAACCCTGTGACCCCTCCCGCAACTCCCTCTTGGGTCAGGACCCCCAATTTGAGAAATGCTGGTCTCCCCTGTGAAATCTGTATAGTATAGGGTAAAAGTACACAAGACCAGATTTCATGGTCCGTGATGCATTTTTCATGGCTGTGAATTTGGTAGGGCCCTACTCATTTAGGATGGGGACCCTGATAAGTTACTTAATTTGGTGGGGTTTGGTGACAAACCACTAAGATTTTTTTTTGGGGGGGGGGGCCTGATGGCACTTTGCTAAGTGGAGCTCTGTTGCCATGCACCACCTATGGCAAAACCTTCTCTGCTCCTGGAAGTTATGAAGATTGCCCCCTGTTCTGCTTTTCATGCTTCCCACAGTGCAGTGTTCTTCACAGTCTCAGGTTAGGATTAGTTAAAAATTAAACTGTAATATAAAAGTGCCTTGTTACGGTTTAGTACCTGTTAGTAAGGCTATGATTTTGGAACAGCTGTCAGTGTTCATGGTAATCGTAAATTTGAATAAAGTTAGTTACCCCTGCAGCAGCGGCTTCCTTCCCTTCCAAATATTGCAATCTGGCCCACGTGGTTGCAGGACCACTCAGGTTTGGTGTGTCCACCCCATGTAGATGCTGACGGTGTGGACGTGCCAAATCTGAGTGGGGCTGTGAGCACGTGGGCCAGGTCACAATGCCCGGACCAACAAACTTGGCCTAGCCTTGTGGGATAGGAGCTGCCACTATGGGGTGAGTGTGGAGAGAGCTTGCTGTCCAAGCCACCCCACATCCCCATGGGCCATCTGCTTTCCCCCATTTCTGTGACATATGCTTTTTTTCCCCCACACCTCTGTCATGACATTTATTAAAATTTCCATTAAAAAAATCATAGTCTAACCTATCAGTAATTTGAGCAAAAATCTTTTGGTGTTTTACTAGCTTTCTTTTGACATTTTGTATCTGTTTTCTTGTAACACCTTTAAATCTCAGACAAAATAACTTTCAAATTGATAATCCTTTTAAAAACATGCATGTGATCTGAATGTACGTTAACATGGCCTTTAAAGTGATATAAAGATGACACTGTAAACAGTCATTGAAAAAGTGAAGGTGGTTTTCACGCTGTACACTTGTTAGTGTTTACACCTTTGGTTTGTGGTTTGACCTTGACTACTCCTGAGTTAGTCAGAATGACCCTCTAAAATGTACAGATTAGTGGCTGTCAACTTCTATCCAGCCATTTAAGAGTTAAATGACGTGTAACTGTAAGCTGACAAGTTATAGACAACCCCTTTACTTTAAGTAAGGTGACCGTGAACATTTGACTTCAAAGATGTTTAATTTTTAAGTTTTGACCTTATTTTACTCGACCAATGAAGGCTGCCTATAGAATGCATAATCAGGATTGCAGGAAATCCTATTAACCAACCCTGGACTGTGTTTGCTTTTCCCTGAAGGTAAGCATCTGCTTGGAATGCAATAGCAGCAAATTGCGTGGATTGAAACGGAAATGGATCCGCTGCTCAGCACAAGCAACAGTCTTACATCTAAAGAAGTTCATTGCCAAAAAACTTAACCTTTCTTCTTTTAATGAGGTAATATTTTAACATAAGAGAAAAATCACACTGTACATAAAAAGCTTGTAGCAAGTGTATGAAGCTCGTTTTTTAAAAGCAAAGCTTTTCCTTGTCACCTTGTTCTTAGAGAGAACTGAACAAACCACTTTTCAGGCAAAATGTGATTATTGTAGTAGGACTTAAATAGCTTTTTCATCTGAGCTGGATCTAGGCAAATCTGTCAGCCTTTTTATAAAAATGAGCCACGTGGCTTGTCTAATACCTTAACACCCCTTTTTTCACATCCAGTTTTAAGTGATTATCATTAAAGTAAGCTTTGGCATAGTCTTCAACTAGTGTTATATGTTTATCTGATTGTGTGTGTAAGAGAAAATGGAGAATTTCACCCCAGTGCATAGGGCCAGTGCCAGGCCTATCCACCACTGAAGTCTTTTTTTAAGCCATATAGCTTAAGTGGTCCATAGCCATTGTGTTGCTGTTACGCACAAGGATGAATTTCACCCAAAGTATAGGGTCTGCATGTATCCAGCAGGGACTGGAGGGACTGCTGGTCATGCTCCTACGCTTCCTTGCAGGTTGATCATGCTTCCAAAGTGGAAAAACTAGGAGACTGTGGGTCACTGGGAAGCCATTTGGTGGGGGGGAAAGAGAGGTGAATGAAGAAGTAGGAAGAAAAAGGGGGTCGTCATCTTCCCTCTGACCTCCCCCATTTCAGATTGTAAACCTAGGACACATTATTATGAAGGGCAGCGTCCATATAAACAGTCCCATCCTCTAGTACTTACTCTACCATGTCCTAGCCCAACGGACATGCCACCAGTTCATTCCCAGCCTCATTCCCAGTTGAGTGTTGCCTTGGTATTCAGCCCTGCCAACTCCTTATCTGCTTCCCAGCTCAGAACCTCCTTCCTGCTCAGAAATACCCCCGTCCCCACTTACACACCTCTCTCTCCTCTTCCTACCTACCCTCTCCACAGCTCTGAAACATCCTCTCCCATGCTCAGAATACAACCTACAAAAACAGCCAGCCTTTCAGACTCTGAACCCTTCCTACCTGACCACAGCCACAATCACCCATTCCTATAACCACCCAGTGTGTAATCGATCTACCTACCTCTATTCAAAATTATTGTGAAGGCTACTTTTACTTAAAATAGAAATTGTCAACTGAAACAGCTTCACTTCTTCATGTATATAACAAGAGAAGACCACCTGTACCCTTGTTACAGTCACCAATTAAAAAACTTATTTGGGTAGTGTGAAGGAACATGCTTAATTTTATTGGCTCTTAATTGTATGTATAAGTGGTCTTTTCCCCTGTGTGGTCGCATGGAGTTCTCACAAAGGGAAGTTGCATGCCTGTCCCAAGTGAAGAATAGACTTAATGACTGAAGTAATTACACACTTAAATTATCTAAATTATCACAGAGACTCTTACTGGTTCTGACACCTTTTTACTAAAATGTTAGTTTTCAAATCTGCAAAAAGCTACTGTAGCCAATGTTAATTTATATAAAACGTCGTCCCTGTGAGGGAGAGACCAGCCATTAAAAATACAGCTTCCAACCCAGGTTGTCATCTGCCATATGATGCCTAGAGAGACAAGGCGGGTGAGGGAATATCTTTTATGGCACCAACTTCTGTTGGTGAGAGAGACAAGCTTTCGACCTCACACAGAGCTCTTCTTGAGGTCTGGGAAATGTATTTAGCTGTGTC
This sequence comes from Platysternon megacephalum, assembly GCA_003942145.1. NCBI lineage: Eukaryota > Metazoa > Chordata > Testudines > Platysternidae > Platysternon > Platysternon megacephalum. The sequence goes on from QXTE01000072.1 coordinate 2,320,242, forward strand.
ACTCTGAGTACAAGGTGGAACAGATTGTTTAGCATGAGTGGTTAACACACATTTCAAGGGACCATTCAAGGTGAAAGCCACTTCAAGGTGGAAGCTCAAAAGCTCTTCTCTCTCACCAACAGAAGTTGGTTCAATAAAAGATATTACCCCACCCACCTCGTCTCTCTAACTCCCACAGTGTGTGGCAAGGGTTAGGATTTTTCCATTGTCTTCAGATGATTCTGGACATGTTTATCATGACTTTTATCCGTGTGCATTGTCTTGTCTCAGAAGTGTGTTCTATGTGTCCCTTAATGAATTTAAGTCTCTCTTCCTTTTCAATCAGCTGGATATATTATGCAATGAAGAAATTCTTGGCAAGGACCATACGCTCAAATTTGTAGTTGTCACTAGATGGAGATTTAAGGTACGACACAACTGCTTTTTCATGAATTCACTCATATTTAGAATTAAAATTTAAATCATTAACCTGGTTATAGAACAGAGTTCATAAAGTATCTGTCGTACACCGTTTTATACCTGCAGTAACTTTAAAACTGGCTAAAAAATTGGTTAAAAGTCTATCCTGGTTCAGAGGCAAAGTGAAGGCAACACCTAGAAATAAAGAACAATATATAACAGCTGGGGAAAGAGGGGAAGTAGATAGTTATGAATATAAATGAGTAGTTATGAAGTGTAGAAAATTGGAAAGGGAACGCTAAAGACAACAGGAAAATATTCATGGCTGGCGAGGCTAAGAACAGTAGGTTTTTCAGATAAATCAGGAAAAAGAGAAATTCTAACAGAAATTCCCTCTTTACTATATGGAGATTGTGCAAATGTTAATAATACAGAAAAGGTAAAAGTGATCAATGTATAGTTCTGTATTTGGAAAGAAGCAAGATGATATACTTGTGTTACATGACGATGATGAACTACTTTTCAGTCCATTAGGAATTGAGGGCATTAAGGATGCTAGGGATGATGATGATAATTAGCTCTTATATAGTGCTTTTTATCAGTAGATCTCAGTGGTTTACAAAGCAGATAAGAAACATTATCCCCATTTTACAGATGGGAAAACTGAGGCACATGGAGATGAAGTGACTTACCAAAGGTCATCCAGCAGGCCCAGATAATGTGCACCCAAGAGCCCTAAAAGGGTTGGTTCAGGACATCTCTGGATTGCTGGTGCTGTTTATTATTTATATTACCATAGCACCTAGGAGCCCTTGGAATAATGGGGAAATTCCAGAAGATGGGAAGAGTTTCTCCACAACTGGAGATGGGACACTGGGTGGGGTTGGCCATTGCTCTGAGGTGGTTCAGACAATCCTCTTTCTCGATGCCCAGCTGGTGTCTTGCTCACATACTGATTGCTAGATTTGGGGATGGAAAAGAATATTCCCCTAGGTCAGATTGGCTGGGACTTGGGGTTTTTTTTTTTGCCTTCCTCTGCAGCATGAGATGTGGTTTGCCTACTGGGATCATCTGGGCATGACTCACCAAATCCATTCCCTGTCATTGCAGAGGCTTCAGGCATTGGTGGCACCTTGGTCTCTCATGGTCTCTCCCTGCGACACACAATAGTTTAGTTTCCTGAGGTCTGGAATGCTTTGGTCTAACTAAAGTCTTTGGCCTTAATAGAAAAAGGTGAAAACTGAATGGCCTGTGGTATGCAGGAGGTCAGACTAAAAGATCTCATGGTCCCTTCTGGCCTGAAATTATGCATATTGTCACAACATTAGCAAAGGGCAAGCAGGATGGCGTGGGTAAATAGCCTGACATCAATCCCAGGCAAAATAATGGAGAAGCTGATACAGGATTCAAACAATATAGAATTGAAGGATGGGCAAATAATTAGTGCCAGCCAACATGGTTTTATGGAAAATGTCTTGTTAAGCCTGATTTTGTTTTTTGACAATTACAAATTTGGTTAATAAAGGTAGTTGCATAGATGTAATATTCTTACACTTTTGTAAGGGGTTCAACTTAGTACTACACAGCATTCTGGTTTTAAAAATTAGAACTATACAATATCAGTAAAACACCCATTAATAGATTAGTTGACTGACAGATCTCAAAGTAATGGTCAATAGGGAATACTCATTGCGTGGGATGTTTTTAGTGGGGTTCCCCAGTGATCAGTGCTAGACCGATGCTATTTGGTATTTTTAGCAAAGATCTGAAAATGAATATAAAATTATTGCTGATAAAATTTGCAGATGACACACAGATTGGCCAGGTGCTAAATAAAGATGAGGCCAGGGCAGTCATACAGAATGATCTAGATCGCTTGCTAAGCTGGGCCCGTTCAAACAAATTATATTTGCCAAAGGCAGTGTGACATATCTAGGAAGAAGGAATGCAGGCCAGACCTACGGAATGGGGAACTGTATCTAGGGGCTGGTCCACACTAGGGGCGGGATCGAACTAAGATACTTCGACTTCAGCTACGCTATTCGCGTAGCTGAAGTCGAAGTATCTTAGTTCGAATTTGGCGCGCTTACCTCGCGTCCGCGCGGCGCCGCAATCGACGTTCGCGGCTCCCACGTCGACTCCGGTAACTCCGCTCGCCCTGCAGGAGTACCGGAGTTCGAAGTAGCGCGTTCGGGGATCGATTTATCGCGTCCAGACAAGACGCGATAATTCGATCCCCGATAGTTCGATGGCTACCCGCCGATTTCGGCGGGTAGTGTAGACGGGGCCTTAGACAGCAGTAACTCTGAAAATGATTATGGGGTCGTAGTGGTGGACAAGTAGCTCAGCGTGTGCTCCAAATATGATACTGTGGATGTGATCCGTGGCCATATAAAAAGGGGAGTAATGAACTGGAATAAGGAAGTGATTTTACTTCTATATGTGGCATCGGTGAGACCGATACTGGAATACCGGGTCCAATTCTGGTGTCTATCTTTTAAAAAAGATGTTGAAAAATTGGAGGGGTGAAGAGAAAAGCTATTAAAATGATTTCAAGGTTGGAAAAAATACCTTATGGTGAGACTTAGAGCTCAATCTGTTTAGCTTATCAAAAATAATATTGATAGGTAACTTGATTATAGTGTAAAAGTACCTTCATTGGTAGAAGTTGCTGAGTACTAAAAGGCTTTCTAAGCTAGCAGAGAATGACATAACAAGAATTAGTGGCTGGAAGTTGGTCAGACACATTCAAATTAGAAATAAGACAAATTTTTAGCAGTGAAGGTAGTTACCTTGGTAGTTTGTTCTAAAGGTTAAGTGGTGGATTCTCCATCTCTTCTCTTCAAAGCAGACTGGATGTTGTAGTTGGGCTCAATGTACAGCTAACTGGGTGAAATTCTGTGATCTGTTATACATAAAGTCAGACTAGATGATACATGGTCAGTCCCTTCTGGCCTTAAAATATAAATCAACAACATATTTTGATGAGTTGATTACCTATCACATAGGAGGATTCATTTTCCTTTTGCTTCTTAAATTAGCTCATTATTTTATCTTGCAGAAAGCACCTCTCCTGCTACATTACAGACCCAAAATGGACTTGCTGTAAGAGACCTTTATTGTCCTTCTGGACAGCGTTTTTTGCAGAGACTATCATCAGGCACCTTCTTAGTGCATCACTTAACTCACATGTGACACGAACCAGCAGAATTTTTTGGAAGACTGTAGTGCTCTCACAGCCAACCAACCTTCTGAATATTTCTTCTGGGGACGTGTTGCCCAGATTTCTGGACAGAAAATATTTATACTTTTTTTGTACGAAAGAAATAAATCACAAGAGGACACTACCAGCACTAAGTTTACAGATCCTGAAAACACTTCACAGTTCCATGTAGCTCAACTTGATTCATCTCTTTGCTGCAGTTACACAAATATAAGTTAAAATGTTGTGGGGGTGATTTAAAAGGTTGTTTTTGACACCAAAATTACCTTTAGTTACTTTCCATCTTTTAAAACTTCTAAAGCTTATTTTGATATATTCTGCAAGGTGTTCCTGTCTTACATAGTATGCCTCAGTTACTTTGGCTTTCATTGAGCCCTTTGAAGAGCATTGAACGTACCTTATGATTATAGAGACTGGTGATATTTATGCTGCATTAAAAACTTCCTAAAAATCTAGGCATCTGAAAACTTCATGAGTTTCACACAATGCTTGATCTCATTTTATAATTCATTACTGTTTTGGCATCCTCTGCATGTTTTGATGAGTCTAATGAAAATGCATTTACTTGTTTAACATGGCCCAATATTTTGCTGTGGCATAAATTGCATCCGATCATAACACAAGAGTACTCAAGGTGCTAAATTTGTGAATTTTAAGGTAGACTTGTCTTATACAGTAGGGGCTTGCAGAAATCTATTTTTTCTTTAGGGAGAATGTTTTTTTCCCTAAATTTGTAACTAGTGGTTAAAGCATTTTTATTCTGGGAACATACCCCATAGAAAATTACACAAGTTTCCATTTCACTGGTTTAAAAATTCAGCTGTTAATTACTGACCAGTTCTAGATTTCCTTTAATGGTTTCCTTAAGAAGCCATTGTTTTCTTTAGTGCCATCCATTGGCTATCTTGGAGGTCAGATTAGACCTTCTGGTCTTAAAATCTATTAATCTAGCTTTTGTTTTTCAGCCTCGAGAGAGGCAGGACCCTACTCTATGGATGTCATCAAGTCCGCGCTCAGATAATACTTAGAGGGGTGTTACCTACAAAAAAAAAAATCTTGAAAGCCTTTTAAAAATAGGTGACTTAAAAAAACTGTTAATATTGGTTGAAAGTGATTTCTGCAAGCGATATACTGTATAACATATAATAAAAATATGAAATGTTAAAATGTTTGACTGGCACGGGGATTGTAAGATACTGAAAAGAGGGTGTGCAGTATGACACACTGGCAGCTGGAGGTTATTACTTTCTTTTTAAAGGCTCAGGAGGGAAAGTTCCCCTGTCAGCTGAAAACACCAGTTTTGTATACATATTATTAAACCCTTTTATTGCTCCATAAGGCAAATGTCACTGGCTAACATAAGCATTATGCCTGTTGGCTCCACCCTACTCCATCCAGTTGTGCTCCTCTGCCCTGCAAGAAATTATTATTTAAAATTAGATTCAACATCAGGAAGTAAATCCTGAGAAATACTGGCTTATCCAAACATGTACATTCTCTTTTCTCCTGGGTCTGAAAGAAATCCACCGCCTCCCCAAAACAGCATGTTCCTGTGTGCCTCCTTACACATTCTTAGCTGGAGCCTTCCGTTCCTCCATTTGCCTCTTCCCTTAGCTTTCCTACTGCCACATTTGTGAGAGGGAACACAGTCTCACCTGTATATATTTCAAAACAGCATTATAAAGCTGCATTCTTTTATTTTTATTCATAATCATAGAGGTGAATGAGGAGGAAATCAGAATGGGGGCAAATGGAGAAACAAGGGAAATCTACTGGACTAGTAGGAGTGCCATCTCTGCAAATGTAGGGCATGAGAGATGTAAATGTACTGAGGGCTCGTTGGGCCAGGCAGGACAACTTCACATCTAGGCCTGGAGTATTTCAGCGTTGGAGGGTGGGGGAATAGAATTTAGCTCTGGTTTGGTCTTTCTGTTCGTGTATGCACCTATCTGCAATTCAGCTTTTATCTACGTATAACTTGAAGAAAAAAATACAAGTGTCGGAAGAGGAAAGGGGAGACTTCAGTAGTTTAGTTTTAGCAACTGGCCCTTTGTGAGCTTTTCACAAAATGAACCTAGGTGATGTGACCCTATATGTCAATTGATTTACCAGGACTTTGTGGAACTGTTAATCAATTGTCCGCATTGTGGGGTGTATCAGGGAACTTCAGCCAAGTGACCCTATCCTAATCAATCTGATTCATTTGCATCTAAGGGTTTAATAAATATATATACATGATGTGTCTACCTCAGAATATGCACTACAGCAGCATTTTGTAAAACCAGACGTTACTGCAGTGCCATTGAAGTACATCAGAATTTGAATATTTTCCTGTGTAATAAAACCGAGGAGTGATTAAACAGTATGAACATGCACATTCAAAAAACCCTCTGCCATTCAGTTCTAACTCTCACTGTAGCAATCTACAGTACAGAATATATATTTGTAAGTTTGTAGCTATCTTTGGAATCACTTGAATTTGCTATGGTGCTATATCAATATATTTAAATATCTGTTGATATCTGTATAGATACATAAATCTGAAGCCTGTATTAACACCAACAGCTGGTTATAGCTCATAATTGTGTGTAACTCTGCTTTTTTAAATGTATTAACCTGATAAAACCTCAGTGGTAAAAATACCTATTTTTCTAAATTGCATCATGTCAGAATATCTTCACTACAGAAACTATTTCCCATAGGGGTTTGCTGCACCATTTGGTTTGATTTTAGCTTTGTAGAAAGAGTAGCATACAATTAAATTCAACAGTCAGTGTGAGACCTTAAGGATTCTATTTCTGAAATTTCTGTTTTACTTCTGTGAAGCTTAAGAGACAGTTGATTTAATGGCAAAACTATATTGGGGAAAAATAACTATTGATTTTTTTAAATATTGTTTAACGTCTGAAAGCCAGGCTCAGCTTAGATATCTCTTGGTCCTGCTTGGTCATGTTCAGTTTATTTTGGTTTTAGTGAAGATGGAGTTACTGTGAAGTAGTTTTCACAACTGCTTACGCTGGTAAATAATTGCAGTTACAAGTATCTTGTTGCATTATCCTCGGCAGCAATGAGACTAATTACCCAGGCTGATAGTCTCACTAGATATAGTTTTCATTTAAAATAGATAATTCAGATAGAATATATAATATTGAATTTAAATAAGATTTGGGGGTTTTAAAAAAAATTAACTTTATAAAATTATTTATTCTATTTTAAGCCTTCTATCTTATTTTACCATCCAAGTATTTTGGTTTCAATGGTCCAGCTTTATTTACGGGCATATAAAATGAAATTGTGAGATGTTTTTACAAGCTTCTTCCTTTTACTTTGAGTTTGAGTAGTTTTTATTTGATGTTTTTGTATGGATAAAGAGCATTACTTATGCTTTTGTGCAATAGGTTTGAAACATGCATTTATAAGGCATATGTTTAAATTGTAAATGTAGCATCTACTTACCGCTAAATTGAGAAGGAATGTAGGTGGGATTTTTAAAATGTACATTCAAATGGGTTTTTGTTTGTTTTTGTTTTTTTTTAATTTTGGGGTTTTTTTTTTATTATTATTTTGAAGTGAAGTTTGGGGTTTTAAAATTGTGTGTAAGTGCAAGAACTACCTGTCAGCAATATTTTAAAATAAATGATCTGGCAAGAAACATTAATGTGAATTGTGGAAGCAATCTGCAAGACTTGCAGCCTATCCGAAATTGTTTTTGTGCCATTGTTACGTCTGGTATCTTTGTGTACCATCTAACCTGGGAATATTTATTTTTTATTGGTTGTGCAATACTACACACAACACTATAACCTCTGGGGATATGGGACCATATGAAATATCAGACTACAACTATGATGGTGCTATTTTTTCCAATAGGCTCTGAGCCTTTGAAAGCTTATCTGGCTCTATTGTCTTCATAACAGCATAATTAGTCTTAGGAGAGTCATTGGACTCCCCCCCGCCTCCCCAATGAATGGTAAATGTAGTAGTATAGCTACCCTGTTTTACAATTATTTGAATCTTACCATTGAGATAAATGTAATAGGAAAAAGCCAACCAGTTTGTACATCAACAGATGAGTCTTTGATACATTTATATTGTAATCAGTACTTAAGAAATGCATTTAATGCAGACAGCTTAAACTGTACTCTACAGAAAAATCCAGTTTCTGTATTTCCTCAGGTAATCATTTCAGTTCAGATGCTTCCCTGGAAGTTTTAAAGCAACCTACGCATTTGTTCCTCTGCTTCAGAGTTAAACAAAAGAAAAAATCCCGTCGTATAGGCTAGAATTTTTGCGTAACTTAACTATACTTAACTATAATGGAGAGGTTCACTTAACATTTCCTTAGGTACCAGGTGCAGAGAGAACGCTTATTTTAAGGTGCATAATTTAGCTTTGAACTGCCCTTTGATTCTGCGCTTTGATGAAAGCGGAGTTTAGGTACAGATTTTCTGGAAACTTGCTCCTCATGGTAAGCCCACATTTTTTTTATTTTTTTTAATACTATTGAATTTGAATTTGCTCATGTACAAACTTAAGCTCCAGTCCTGCAATCTGATCCACCTGGTAGATCCTTATGCCCTCACGGAATCCAGTTGAAGTCAATGTGGCCTGCCCCAGAGCAGATTGTGGGATTGGGGCATATAGGTCCAATACTGCAAATCCTTACCTTGTAACTTTACTCACATGGCTGGTTCCATTTAAATCAGTGGGATTATTCCCAGGAGCAGAGTTACTTAGCGGCATGCCTGCAGAAGTCCTTTTAACTTAAACATTGGTTTAATATAATCCTTAACATCCAAATGATTTAACTGGACAAAAGGAAACTTCTTTTTTTCTGGAACAAGATTAATTTAGGGTTAAGGGACAATAAGCCAGTGCAACCACTAAGCCTTTATCCTCAATATGTGGTATATAAAGATACTGAAACTATCACAGTATAAAATCATATTTTTGACTTAGTTTCATTTGAAAGTTTACATTTTTTATGCTTTGTGTTGCTGTGTAATTTTTGTACTATTGGTGGCTAGTTTTTGTCTGAATAAGCCTTTTGGGATTATTGCTTAATGTTTTGATTTTATGATAGTGAAGCTTGTATTCAGTGTTTTGCCAATTAATATTATATGCTTGTTAATAAAAGCAAAAAAGCTAACTAAAAATTCTCTCAGGCTGAAAGTTTGTCCATTTTTTCCCAAGAACCTAAAGGACTAGCTAGTACAATACAACGGTACTATACAATACTGCATATACCGGAACAATCCCCTATATATAGTTCTATAATGCATCTTCCCCCTGAAATGTATACCCTTTTTTTTTTTTTTTTTGCTTGAATCCAACACTAGCACTGAACAAAATGTTACACTAAATACAAAACTTCTTAAATGTTTGTGCCAAATACATGGCGCTCTATTCATTAGCAAATAAAGTGACTTCTGTTGCATGGAGGAGGTTATTTTAGGTGCTTTGGACTCTTCATGCATTTGTACATATGGATATATTTGCCACACTGTACATGGTATCCGATTTACTCCTCATCTGCTAATGTCGTTGTGCGGGGTCATATTGGAGTCCAACCTTCTGTTGGACACAATTAACAAATGTTAAATCAAAAAAACCAACCTGCCCAAATCCTTATTTTGTTTTAATTGTTAATGATTGACAGATACTAATAGTCTATTTTCTCTCTGGTTGAAAGTTAGAAAAAGGTCTTAGGCTAGCTAAAATGCCACTCCAGAGAGCGTTGGTTCATGAATCAGAGGTAAATTTGCCTTCAAAGAGTTGATCTAATTTTTGGTTGCTTTCTGGGTTATTTTAGTGGTTTCTTCCCTAACTGTTTAAGATAGTCAAAGATTATGTAGGAACTCCTCAAAAGGATTTACTGTTTTAGGTTTAAATGAATCTCAAGGTTAATCTAGATACTCTAGTAAACTGAAAAGCATTTAAAAACCTAGGTGAATTTCTTTGCAGTATCTGCATACAGTAATGTATATTTTCAGAATTGTGTGTGGTGTTTTCTTCATATTGGGAGAGGCAAAAGGTTTAATGTTTCTGCCATTTTGCTAGGAATTGTAAGGAACTCTGGTTCTAAACCACCTAGCGGTCTGTTCCTGCACTTGCACTAATGGTAGTGATGTGTAATCGTCCTGAGGAGACGAGGCCCACTAGACAGTTTTGCCATTGATTGGCCATTTAAATACCGGTGGGAGAAATCTGTCTCAGAAAAGTCACTTTGTTCATGTGTGTCACTAAAAAGTGAATAAATAATAAACTTCCTAAGTTTAGCACTAATTCTGCTGTGTCAGCAAGCACTATATTTCATAAACCTCCTTATTCTCATTGTTAGTTGATCAATCGTTTCTCCGTGACTTTGCTTGGTTGGTTGCTTGAAAACGCACCTACAGATGAGTGATTTACGCATGGGTTAGTCCAGCCCACTGCACTGTTGGCAAGTATTCCAGGCATCTAGAGAGAAATTAACAGTGCTAGAAACCAACTGATGTCTTTCCCAATAGTGTAATTGTATGTTCCACATTGCCCCTCTTGTAACTTGCTGGAATAGTTAAGTGATGACCGACTGTCTTTGCCAGCTGTGACCCTTGAGCCATGCCCTACACAAAAATACATAGGAACACAAATCTGCACACTAGTCTAATGTTTTTAATAAGCATCTACGTGGTGAGAAAGTTGCTCAGGTGTACAGTAAGAATGATGCGCACATATACCTCATTTCAGGAATGGATAAAGGCACCGCCATCAGCATCTGTTGTGAATGTGACCTTTTGAAATATGCTGTGGCAAAACTTGTTTTATAAGTTCATGTTTTGTATTGCTTTGTGTATAATATATTATTATACTTGTTGTTCTTCAGATTCTTTGGCGTTGATTTTGGACATAAAAATAAATTCTTTGATCATTACCTTTAATTTCCATGATTTTTGTGCTAGTCTGAACTGATGGATCTAAATTAGGTTTGATTGTGAGTCATAGGAAACTAAACACTGGAAATGTAGGGGGAATAAACCAAAAAGAAATTAGCGTCCCAAACCACAGTTGCTAATCTGCAGAACAATAGTAGAAATTACTTGAGCTTGGTTGTGGAATTCCCAGAGCCTCACAAACATAGCTTAATAGTCATGTTAGTGTGAATATGCCCATGTTCCTATTGAGCTCTGAAAGCTCTACACCTGCCAATGCAGCTCTTACTGAGCAACAAACTAAAATTCTCCCCAGAGGTAAGCAAGTCCAGGAACAGTTCAGAAATCCTAATAGTCCTTTGCCTACTGTGACTCTCCCTGGTTGAATATTTCCAATACTCTTCAGTGAGAATTACACTTAAGCTAAACATTGATTTAAAAATAAATAAATTCAGTAACTTTTGTGTATGGAAGTTCTGTTATCTGCATACATCTGAGGCACTACCCTTTGTAGTGGTGGGTTAATGTTAAGTCAAAGAATTGGTTAATTGTTTTCATAGTCAGTGGTTCAGACCGATAGAAATGTATATAAACTATTTAGTGCTGGCATCAAAAATGACAGTCTCATTATTCTGTCCTATAACTTACTCAGTGTCTTCAGGCTTCTAATATGTGGGCCATTTACCCTAAAACCTTTATTTTCCTTTATCTGAGAAATCCCCAGCCGCAGTATATTTGGGCTTAGAGGAAGAACAGTTCGCTTGATTTTGACTTTGAAGTGAGCTGTTTTGCATGCTTTGAAGTTAAATGTGTTCTTTGACATGCTGTCAACAGTGCTGATGAGGCCTCTGTGAATATATAATATGCTTCAGAGATGCCTGCCAATGAGGTTTGAGTGGCATTTCACATTTGGAGACTGTTCTAAACAGGAGTTTTTCACCTGGTGATGTTTCTTGGATATATTTTGTGGTCTATGCTTGTAGGAAAGTTGTTTATATGTCATGCTTGAGGGGGAAAGAAGACGACTTATTGGTGCATTTTGTGCAATTGAAGTTACTTTCAGTATCTATGGCGCAGAGAGAGAGGATTGAGAAGATAGGGTGGTCGACAAACAGCTAACGTGGGGGAAGTAGCAAGCTTTCTTCTTTGGTTCTGTTACTTCCAGTTGCGACGAATATGGGGATGCTCAGCAACGAATCTGTACCTTGTAATGTGGCTTGCGTTTAGGATTTCCGAGACGTTTTCAAATATCTGGGGATTACACTGTTTCAACACGCTTCCTTCCACACACAGGTGGGTACAGTCAAAAGACCTGTGATTGCAAGCCAGGGAGGCTGAATGGGCCTAGCTGCCAAACAATGGAGTCACCATGATGGGGTTATTCTCGGAGATGCCCGTGCTGGCCAATCATGAAAAAACAGTTTCAAGCAAAGGAAGACTTCACACCATGGCCTGTAACAGACCCATAAGCAGTGTGGTAATTGGGGGCCAGTGACTCTCACATGGAGTGTGGAGTTGGAAAAAATCCCAGCTTCTCTTAAAGAGGGAAAACAGACTGGGACAGACATTTAGACACAAACTGTGACCAGCCTGGGTCCCAAGAGTTCCTGGAATTCCTAAGGGAGTATAAATGTTGTTTGTTTCCTGTAGCTTTCACGGAAAGCCCATCTAATATAGCTTGTCGTGAAGCATAAGATTAGATGAGACTAAAGATGCGCGTAATGAGCTGCCATACAATATATCCACTGTAGTGTGTGTTGTGTGAGCTTGCAAAGAATGTAATCTAATGGGGCAGGTGTCATATTTAGTTTCCCATTTAAACAAATGTCTTCAAACACCACAACAAAGGAAGGGAGACAGTATCATTTGGACTATCAGCTGAGTATCCGAGGGCTTATGTCTTTTCCTGAAAAATCCAGTGTATGCACTGATAGGCCAGGGATGGAATGAAATAAATTGAAATAGGAGCAGGAATAACACATTTGTCAATAAGGGGAAGATTATGAGTATTCTTCCCTTCCCTCCCCCCCCCCCCC